>CM066051.1:38101066-38201044 GCA_033557465.1 Ichthyophis bannanicus | reverse complement strand
CTATGAAATGTCCTTCCTCGGGTGTCTGTCACTGGATTCCTTTTAATTCATCATGCCTTTCCACCCAAACACTTGTAAAGGCAAATTTCATGCAGTATTTTAGGAAAGAACAATTATAATCAGGCACGTAGGCAACTCTACAGAGGGCCACAATCCACGTCTGCACATGCAAATGGCATTTCTATGGCTAAATGCTGGAATTTCCAAATGGAAGTTGTGAATACGGCTTCTAAAATAACTCCCTAAACCTCTTTATGTCAGTTCCAGTTCCAGTGTCTGAAAATCACTGGATTCATAATGAGCATCTGTTGTGTATTTGGACTTACAGCCTGAATGAAAAAAGATTTTAAAATTCTAGGATCAAATTTTTCTCTAGCTTAGAAATAATCTGATGAGTTTATAGTTATTCCTCTCATAATTGTTCTCTTGAGTGGATTTCATTTTTGAACTACAGATTTTGCTTCTTTATTAAAATGATCTGGTCTTCGCATTTTTTTTTATTAGGGATGATATTCTGTGGATATGGAATATTCAGCAATGTACTGTAGTAACACAGAGAAACCCTTTACCTGTGGGTAGTGGTATATTCTGAACACATTGGATATCTGACTTGATTCCTCTGCTGAGTGGCCTTCAATTATAGCAGCAAGGGTACCAGATGTTCTACAATCGTAATTAGGGATGCAGGTATCCGTTCCAGAAAATATATACAAGACAGTCCGAAACACAAAGACGGTCTTGTTGTAAGAGTCATAAATGTGGAATCCCAGTGTGAGGTTGGGTAAGAGCTCTGAGCTATTGTTGATCTCCTCCACTGCATAAACAAAGGCGAGGAAGTCATAATAGTTTCCCAAATAAAACCTGAAATGACATTTAAATTCAGACAATATAAAATCACATCAACTAAGGGATGTAGAAACACAGGGTCCAATATTGAGCTGGCCCGTTTATAGTCTTAAGTGTCAGCACCAGGATGCTGGATGCGAGGAACTTTGGTGTGACCCAGTACAATACTTAAATTATTCTTATATTCCTATATTCTGTCCCCTAGACTCTGTTGCCTTAGGGGTATGTTTACTAAACCGCGCAAATGTGCAGGGCGCACTTGAGCATGCGCTAAGGTACCTTATCGCATGCTAATAGTGTGTTTTTGGTGCCCCGCACACGTGCGCGCCCCCCGCACAAGTGAACTCCGCCCGCACAAGAGCGGGGCACGCTGATGTGCGATAGAGGCGTGGAAAGGCATTTCGAGGGCGGAGGAAGGCTCCCGAGGGGCGGGGGGACGGAGTCAATGGGTGGAGAGTGGGAGGGGAGAGGCTCCCCGCACAGGAGCATGGCTGAATTTTGGCAAAAAAATACCGCGAGTGAAACCCTCGCGTTAGAGCCGATTTAAAGGGAAGAGAAACCATTTCCGTCAGCAATGTACAGCAAATCTGGGGAAACCTGCAAACCGTGAGCAGTGTGATACATGTGCACAGAACAAAATAGCAAATATAAATTGAAAATGACCACAACAAATTCCAAATAAATTATAATCCAGCTGGGCAACAGTGATATTAATGGGCAACCATAACAAACACTCCCAGGAAAGCTCCAAAAAAAGGAAATTATTTTTGGAAGGGTCTACGCTCCGTAGACCCTTTCAAAATGCATAGCAGTGTATTGGAGCTTTCCTGGGAGTGTTTTTTATGGTTGCCCATTAATATCACTGTTGCCCAGCTTGGTCATGGTTTTTTGGCCCTTTTTCTGAGGTTATTTTTGAGGCTTATTTGCACTTTTGTCTCCGTACAAGGTAAATGAGCCCACAGTAAAATTGTGCAGAGCAGGGTTTCTGACTCGTCAGGCCAGGTTTCCTATCTCCAGGGACCACACTGTCTCTGTGGCCACAGTGTGGTTTAACAGACACAGCCAGTGCCTGTAAGACCAGAGGATCACAGGTTCAAATCCCAGCTGGGGCTCCTGCCAACCCAGTCCACATAGTTTTACCCACCACTAAACAGTGATAGTAAAGACACTCCTTTATTGCAGAGAACATAAGCATGGTTCAAAAACCCATATTTTACTCGACACCGCACACAAACCATAACAATGGGCATTACCTACAGCTGAGTCCCCCAAATTCAGTCATGGAGTGCCACAACTCCATCAGGTCATATGCTTTTTCCAACATAAGGACATGTCTGCATGTTGGCGGAAGGGTACAGGTGGTGGAGGGGGCAGTGGCTGCAAGCCACAGCAGACAGTGGCCTAGGCCTGTGCAGGCTGGCACCGTCCACCGCAACAGACAGGCTCTGTTGGATGTACAGTCATGGACTCCCCAGGGAATGCAGCACATCTGTGGCAACACAGTGGTGCAGTGCACACAGACAGTGTGTGCAAGAACAGAAAGTCAGAGGTTCAAAGGCCAGCTGGGGCTACTGCCAATCCTGTCCACATATTTTTCCCACAACTAAACCGTGATAGTAAGGACAAACCTTTATTTCTGAGAACATATGCATGGTTAATACGCCTATATTTTACCACACCAAACACAGACACCATAAACAGCCGCATTACCTAGAGCAGAATCTCCCAAATGCAGTCCTGGAGGGCCCCACACCATTCAGGTTCCATACTGCCTCTAATAAAGATGCCTGTGCTGCATATCTATGCACCACCCCCATGGTATGCAGATGTAGCTCATGCATATTTATGAGGGACAGCATGAAAACCCAAACAGTGTTTGGAACACCAGGACTGGAGTTGGGAAACTCTGCCGTAAAGCAGCAGCCAACAGGGCCAGACACACCCACACCCACACCCACAGGCCCCATTGGCCAATGCCTCCTGGAGAGGCAGGACATTGGGCCCTGCCTGTATCTCCCAATACTAGCAGTTGCATACCTTAGCAATGCCACCCTGCACCTGGGTATATGGTACACAGCTATCAAACGTTTTCCATGATAACTGGCAGATATCAATTCCTACGTTAAGCACATTTTGCTCCTTGGGCTCCACCATAACAATCATTCTAATGTCTGCAGTGTGTGCTGCAGGTCTGGTCTCTGACAGTGTTTACCACCCTGGAGAGTGACCCCCAACAGTCTTGTGTACCATATCCATGCCTGTACTATGCCCAGGACTGGTGTGGTGGGTATGGCTGCTGACCACCTCTATAGTAGCACAATGCTGGCACAGGTGTGGGGATGGCTGTCTGTCTATCCAGTGTGTGGTGGCTGCAAACACCTTCCACAGCCCACACTGCCAGCAATGTTGCCAGTATTGGGCTGCCAATGTGCATAATGAGGAGCAAGGTACCATGGGTATAGGCTGGACAGGGTGGCCTGGCCAGGGTGCATCTGCACAGGGCATAGGGCACTGACTGGGACATTTTAGTGGCTGGCCACCACCTACACAGACAGGGTGACCTCAGTATGTCCTGCTGAGAGATCACTCTCACCCTGACTGTGCAGTGACCACAGCATGGCTAGGCACCCCCATAGTGCTATATAATGTTTCTCTCATGTGATAGATATGGGTTTCCTTTTGGGGCCCAGTCACTGATTTATCTGCTTGTTGTGTATGCTGATGTCCCAGTTCTGGGTGCATGCATCTCCACTGGGAACATGCACTGTGGACTAACTAGCACATTGTTTGCAGCTGGTATATGTTGTGATGGAGCAGGGTGCAGTGGTGAAGACTTGCTGCAGGAAAATATCTGATGGTGGTGGGGGTGCAGCTCACCATATCCAGGCCTAATGTCTGATATTGTGGTATGGATGTGTATAGAGCTGCATTAACTGCCCTGTGGGGTGTCTGTTCCCCTCTACTGCTGCCTTTGCGGGGGGGGGGGGGTAGAATGTGGATCTATTGATGGGAGACCCTGTTTGCCACCCTTTGTCTGTGGGGGTGGTGGTGCATGGGCCCACCTGGGGGTCCATGCCTGACTGAGACATCCAAGGTGTTTCTGCAAGAACCTACCTATCTTACAGTTTAACACTGCTTTGGACCTCCAGCATGGCCTTATTCAGCCATGAAAGGTGCTGTGGACCTGGTGCTGGGTGCCTCACTGCACTCTCAGGGTGAGCACAGTACCCGCACAATGTGACGGTGTGTAGCTACTCTGTGCCAGTAAAACACATGGTCAGTACCCCCTACCAGGCCAAGGTGGTGTGTGGGTGCACATGGTCACTTCCCTCTACCAGGCTGAGGTGCTGTGGGGGTGCATTGCCCATCTTGTGTTAATCTGTGGACAGCTGATTTGCATGTGCAGTGCATCATGGGTATGGGTGGGCTAACCCTATCCTGGTGACCACAGCAGACTGTCTGTGTGGTGACGTGCATGCTCTCTGCAGCCAGCCAGGGGCTTGCTAGTAACTATAGAGCTGTAGCCCAATGGTTACTTTACTGCCTCTGAAGCCAGAGGTCATGGATTCAAACCCACAGTGGGGTTATTTGATAGGGTTGTCCCACGCATTATCTTTTTTTTTTTTATTGTCATTTTTATAGATTTTTACAACACAGCAGCATAACACCAATACTAAACAACCATATACATCTATACAGAACAGACTCTTCCCCATCCCCCCAACTTCCAATGCCCCAATCTCCCTCCCCATCCCCATCCCCCTCCCCTCCCCCCCCCCCATCTCCTCGTGCGCTCAGCAAAGCATAATGACTCAATACCCATGTCGCACCCTATGGACATAACTCCATGCATCCCAGCAGAAGAAAAAAAAAGAGAAGAAACATAATCATAATCAAAATCAACAAGGCAGCACTCTGGCCTTAATAGCATAGTCATCTAAGCATTGCCATTTTGACTTTGTGAGGATGGGCAGATCCCTTTTCCCACCAAAAAGGGCCCCTTTCAGACAGTTCTGTCGATGCTGCTCTTTCTCGTAGCCTGCATATACGCACATTAAATTCCACCAATACAGAACATCCAACTTTGTTGAGTCTTTCCAGCAGCTAACAATCAACTTAATGGCTACAGCCATCATAAAATCAAACAAAAAAGCAGTGTCCTTAATTAGGGAGATGCCTTCATCCATAGATCGAAGGATTAAAGTCCTCCACGATACTTGTCCTTGAACTCCTATAATCTCTTGCATCTTGCACCAAACACTCCTCCAGAATACCCGAACATGCGGGCAGGCGAACATCATATGTTCCAAAGTACCAGGAGAAAAACCACAGGACCAACATGTATTTCCTACGGACGAATCCCACTTTGTAAGTTTAACCGGGGTAATGTATACTCTATGCGTAAAAAAAAACAGCGCCTGAGTAATTGATGCCCCCCTAGATACCCGATTAACTCGCTCCCAAATTTTTTCCCACTGCACCTGCGGCATACTAACCCCCAACTCAAATTCCCATGCCTTGCCTGATCCTGACCCCTTCCCGAGGGACATATCCCGTAATAGCCCATAGAATTTGGAGGATGCACCCTTCAACCCTGCATGCTGTTCAGCCACCTCTTTTAATTTCCATTCCTCCTTCAACTCATCCGCACGGATATGAGCTTTAGATAAACAATGGGTTAATTGTAACCACTGAAAATATAGCCGTGCAGGTAGCGCAAACTCTTGAGCCAGCTCCTCAAAGGACTTCCATCTCTGTCCCTGAGCAAGCTGCCCAATTTGCCAAATACCCCTATTTGCCCATTCCTTCCACAACGTCAATTTATGACCAATCTTAAACCTAATATTGTACCACAGCGGTTGAGGACCAGCAGGGGGGTCTTCCAAAAGCTGCCCCAATTCATGATATGAATGTTGGGTGGCCCGTATTACTCTACCCGCCTCAAAGAACTCCGGGAGCCTCATACTGATTAGCAATGCTAACGGAATAGGAGCAACTAAGCGCTCCTCTACCCTCAGCCAAACCGGTTTCTCTCCCCTCGACTCCGGCTCTACCCAACACGCACCTTGCTTAAGTCTAAACGCATGATGATACTTTCAAAAATCAGGAAATTGGACTCCACCCCCACTGGTTTTAGCCTTCAATTTCCTGAGGGCAATTCTAGGCGGCTTACCTTGCCATAAAAAATTTGCTAACAACCGCTCTATCTCACCATAAAAATGTAAAGGAAGCTCAATTGGAAGCATTTCTAAGACATAGTTAACCTTAGGCATCAGAACCATTTTGATCGGCTCTAGCCTACCCCACCAAGACAAATGAAGTGGCGACCACTGAGTGGTAAAAGACCTAATAGTATCTATCATTGCCTTAACATTGAGAGCGATGACATCATCTACAGTTGTACCAAATTGGACTCCAAGATACTTGAAAGCACCCGGAGCCCAGACAAAAGGATGGTCCTCAACCAACGCTTTCGCCATCCATCTATTCATGGGAAACACCACAGATTTCTCCCAATTTATTTTATACCCTGACAACCGCGAGTACTTTGCAATAACATGCAACACTTCTCCAAGCGAAGAAGGCTGCAGAAACAGCAGGAGATCGTCCGCGTAAGCAGAAACCTTAACTTCCAAATCCAGAATCTTAATGCCCTGTATTCCCGTGGCCTGACGAATCAACAGCAAAAGAGGCTCCAAAGTGATGTTGAACAACAATGGGGAAAGAGGACATCCCTGCCTAGTGCCCCAGTGTAGAGGGAAAGAAGCAGATAACACCCCGTTAGCTAAAATTCTCGCCGATGGATGAGAGTATAACATCTGAACATATCGAATAAATTGCTCCCCAAACCCAAACCAGCGCAACACCGAGAAAAGAAAACCCCACTCCAACCTATCAAAAGCTTTCTCGGCATCCAGAGAAAGACCCGCCACTGGATCCGACAAATTTCCAGCGACCGACAATAGGTTCAACAGCAAACGTGCATTATCCGACGTTGCTCTCCCTTTAATAAACCCACACTGATCAGGGTGAATCAAATCCAACAGAGCCATTTCAATCCTCCGCGCCAGGATAGATGAGAACACCTTATAGTCCGCATTCAACAATGAAATCGGCCTGTAATTTTCAACCTTCACCGGGTCCCTTCCTGGCTTACTCAGAACAACTACCGTAGCCTCATTTGAAGGTTCCTATAGCCGGCAACTGAGCCTCCAGGCGCTCAAAATACTCCCTCATATAGGGGATCACCTCTTTACTGAATACCTGATAAAACTCCATTGGGATCCCATCAGGACCTGCCGCCTTCCCCCTAGCAGCTGTTCGAATCACCTCCCCTATCTCCCCAACCGTGATTCGCTCATCAATCTCAGCAGCCTGCTTAACTGTAAGAGAGGGATGTTGCAGATGTTGTAGCAAAGAAAGAAACTCCTCGCCAACCATCTCTCCTTCTGAGGAATAGAGCTGTTCATAGAAAACCCGAAAGGCCTTCGCTATTTCTACGTCCTTGAGCAATAGGTCCTGCTGAACAGTTCTTATGGTCTCTATTTTCGCCTTTCCTTCACGCGGTTTCAAAGTACGCGCCAAGAGGCTACCCGCATTATTCCTCTCAAAATAGTAGCCAGATTGCTGCTGAGACAAATTTTATACCACTTCAGCACTAAGAAGTTGGTTATATTGATATCTTAAGCGCTGCAGCCATACCAAAATACAGGCCTCCGACCCCCACACCAGTAACCTTTCACCCGACTTGATTTGGAGATCCAAAGCCGCCAGCTTAGCTGCCTTTGCCCGGCGCTCCCGGATGGTATAACTCATGATGTTCGCTCTACAAAAGGCCTTAAACCCCTCCCACCAGGCCCATCCCGCGGTAGCGTCTGGATGATTCAGATGAAAATACTCCTCAATGTTCTGCTGCATAAAAACTCTAAACTCCTCCTCCTCCAACAACGAGCGTCTAAAAAAGAAACCAGATCGCGGAGTACTGTCAGAGGTTAGGGCCAACCGCATAGTAACAGCCGCATGATCAGAGACATGGGTAGCTGAGATCACCACTCTATCAATCACAGAGACTAATGACTGGGAAACTAAGAGGTAATCGATGCGAGAATGGGATTTATGGGGGAGAGAAAAAAAGGAATACTCTCTCTCCGCGGGGTGCATAAGCCTCCAAATATCCACTAGAGCGAAGTCTCTCATTATGGAAAGTACCGTTGCAACGGCGCGGCCCTGCCTGTGGGGTTTAAAGGGTGCACAGTCCAATAATGGATCCAAGACAAGATTGAAGTCTCCTCCCACTACTAAATCAACCTGTACATATTCTTGTACATCCTGCACCACCCTCTGAAAAAATAAAACATCATCAATATTTGTGCATAAAGATTAAATATTGCCAACCTCCTCCCCTGTATCTGCAAAAGCACGGCGGCCCTCTAGGTCTGCCCTCAAGCGCTCAACAGTGGGAGCCAAAGTCCTCCTAACCAAAGTTATAACCCCATTCTTTTTGGACCTAGCCTCAGAGTAGGCCACCACCAAATACTCCTTCGTTGCAAGTTTCAGAGCTTCAGAAGCCATTAATCGCGTTTCTTGTAGGAGAACTACATCAGCCTGCTCCTTCTTGCAATAGAGGAGTATCTTTTTCCTTTTAATAGGATTGTTAATGCCTTTCACGTTCAGGGATAAAAAATTAAGAGAACCCATGGTGCAAGGTGCAAGAGACACTCAGCCAGAGAACTGCCACTGCCAATAACAACAAACAAAAACAACCATCTCTACTAGCAAGATATAGTAAAACATGCACATGTATATCCAGCCACAGTGCACAAGGAGACATACACCCATCCCTACACAAGGATCTAAATGGGTGAGCCAGCTGTAACTGCAGCCGCCCTAGCTACCCGCCAACATCCTCAATCTTCGAATACTCCCCCTTCTATCCTGTTAATACCCCCCCAGCACCCTCAGCAACTTACTACCTCTAAAAAATAACACAAGTTCCCCAGAAATAACACCCTCACATATCCAACCAGCCAGCATTGCCCCCTATACAGTTTTCCACAACACGAATTAGTCACCAAAACATCATATCAGATGCAGTTCAGTTTCCTCATCGCATCACCGCGGCCTCTTGCTCTTCCAGGAAGGCACGCAATGCAGATGGATCTTCAAACATCCGGGTCTGATTATGGAGGGTCACACGCATCTTAGCCGGGAAAAGTAAACCATACCGGGCCTGCAGGGCCTGCATCTGGGGTCTCAAAGCAAGCAGCCGCTTCCTCCGATCAACCGTCGCCTTGTGAAAATCCGGGTAAAAAGCAACCTTTTTGCCTTCCAGCATAACGTTAGGGAGCGCCCGAGCAGCAGCTAGGATCTGAACCGCCTGGGAGTGATGCAATGCACAAAAATTATAGGCCTGGGGTGCTTCACCTGAGGGCCCGGGTGCGACGGTATCCGATGAGCCCTCTCGATCTCAAAAGGGAGCTCAAATTCAATCCTCAGCAATTTCGGAACTGTGGCTCGTAGGAAAGCTTTGATGTCGCTGCCTTCCGCTCCCTCCGGCACCCCAATAACGCGGACATTATTCCTGCGGGTTCTATTATTCAGCTCTTCAAAGCTCTGCTCCAGATTTACAATTCTTTTAGTATTTGCCCCAACTTGCTTAAAACGCTCCTCATGGGCCGCCACCTTACAATCCAGCCCGCTTAGTCGCTCAGCCAGAGAGGCAATTTGGTGCTTTAGCTCTTTCAACTCCGCGACATCCGCCTGCACGCCACTCAGGGTTTCCCCGTTGACCGCCACCATCTCCCGCACTGCGCGGATCTCGGCCAACACCTCGCGCAGCCCCGCAGGGCCCTCTCCAACACCCGCCATCTTTTGTGGGGAGGGCGGATCAGGTTTAGGTCTTTTTGTTCCCGATCCCGTTGCTGCGCTGTAATCCGAACGTACAGGTTTGCTCGCCGACATTTCCCCTCCGAGCACGACTAGGAAACAGCAAAAGAAAATCCTCCGACGGGGTGCTAGGGAGCAGGATTGCGATCAAGGATGCTGAGCACAGGGCTTAGGCAGCCATCTTGAAACTGGCTAGCTCCGCCTCCCCACGCATTATCTTTTGTTAATGTACATATTTTGATGCCAGCAAAAACACCCTCAGCATACTGTACCCATAAGGTGCCTCTGAGGGTGCTTTAGAGGGCGCCCTATAGGGCACCTTATGGTTCCCGTCCATATAAGGTGCACTATACATTATCCTGTGATGCAACCTATAGGGTGCCCTATAGGGGACATTTTAGGGTGCTGTGGCGGACAGTGCAATTTATAATGTGCCCTATGGAGTGCCTTATAGGGTGCCTTATACGGCACCTTCAATTACGGCACGTGAGGGCGTGTTTGCTGGCCGCAATTAATGACATAAAAATAAAGTGCTGCAGGAAACAAAACATACATTGCAAAGCTGATGCCTCAGCCAGCCTTATGTATTAGGCACACTGGGGAGCAAACTCATGACCCCTGTATCAGCAGTCAGTGCCTTAACCATTGTGCTCCACTGCTGCTCCTCCTTATCTGTCAGCACACCTACTTATGCTTTTCATTCCTTACACTGCACAGTGCTGCCATAAAAAATAGTACACTGACCTTGCAGTACCTCATACGGCACCCTCTAAAGCACCCTTTAAGCAACATTCTAGGGTGCCTTGGCTGACAGTGCACTTTAAAATGTGCCTTATAGGGCGCCTTATGTTAACACGCTTTGAGAGTGCGTTTGCTAGTAGTGATAATTAAAATGCCTCCTAAAGCAATCTTTCCCATAATATGTTATGCCTCAGCCAGCCTTGTTCATTGGGCACTTTAACCCCTGATCCCGGCACCATTGGTCAGTGTCTTAACCATTGTGCTGTGGTTCTGTTCTTGTGATTGCACATCAGCGCACCGCCTTATGCCTCCCAATATTAAAAAGCCTCCTAAAACATTAGCGCTCCGCCTTATGCCGCCCATCATTTAAATGCCTCCTAAAATAATGCCTCAGTCAGCTGTCTCCATTGGGCACTGTGGGGGATTGAACCCCTGTTTCCTGCACCATTGATAAGTGCTTTAACCATTGTGCTGTGGCTCTGCTTTTCTTCCTACACATCAGCGCGCCACTTATACCGCCCAGTATTATAATGCCTCCATAAACATCAGCGCTCCGCCTTATGCGGCCCAGTATTAATATGCCGCCAAAAACATAAGCGTGCCGCCTTATGCCGCCCAGTATTTCTGTGCCTCATAAATTAATGCCTCAACCAGCTGTCTTCATTGGGCACTGTGGGGAATTGAACCCCTGATCGCTACACCATTGGTAAGTGTCCTAACCATTGTGCTGTGGCTCTGCTGTTTTTCTAGCACTTCAGTGCGCCACTTATGCCTCCCGCACAGCTATTTCATGCGCTAAGGTGCGGGGCGCACATGGATGCCGCGCACCTTAGCGCATCTGTCAATCACAGATTTTCTTTTTCAGCGCAAAACGCCCACTCCTTATATGGCACTCGCACACTACTGCAGACCGCACATTAGCGGGGTTTTAGTAAACATACCCCCTAGTTTTTCTGTCCATCCATATGCATCTGTCCTTTATTTTTTTATTTGCATAGACAGTAGGGACGTGCACAGGAAAAACATTATGTTTGTTTTCAGAAATTGTTTCCCTGATTTTTATAGATGTTTCCAGTTCTCTTCACGAGAGTCATTTTAAAAAAGAATTATTGAACACATGCTAGATGTTTTAAACAACAAAACTCATTAGCCTCCACTCAAATTATTAATAACACTTTTGATCAAATCAATATTAACATTCTACAAAAGTGAACAATTGAACTGATATCTACTAAAATCAACAAATTAAAAAACAAGAGATCTCAAAATACTAACAGAACTATATAAGATCGAAGACCGACCTTCCAGTATAATGGCCTAAGAAAGACCTATATTAGAATGCTCTTATTTCATCATCAAACTTGTCAAGATAAATCAAAACAGCCTTAACAGAACAGTTCTCATATCTTTAAACATACATTTAAAGTTCTCACAGCATTACATAACACCCGACACATTATTGCATTTCAATAAGTAACCTCACATCTGCATCAGGGGAAACCTCTACAAGGCTGGAATATACAATTAGTTCAAAAGCTCCTTCATAGAAAGAACCCACCTACCAAGTGGAGGCTAATGAGTTTTGTTGTGCTTCATGTGGTGCCTCTGCGCTTGGCCTTACATTAAAAAGAACCCAAAAGAAACCTCATGCCAGGTCAAAAATAACAGTAACACACCAAAGCCCAGCCAAACTAAATCACCCTCTTAGTAGATAAAATTTTTTGTTGGAATGGCCAGCTCAGTGAAGAGGAAGTTTTTCACTCACCGCTGTGGCCCGTCCTTTTTAATTATTCAAAAAACACTCTGTTCTTTAAAAAAAAAGAAGCTATACCTTAGCTGTATAATGCAGGCTGTCAGCACTACCGCAAACAGTACTTTTCAAAACGACGATGTGTCACTTTTCGGGGTAACTCTGATAATCCGCCTGCTTCCGGTCAAGACACTGTCTGTTGACAATTTAGCCTTTAGAAAACCTTTCCACTAAGAACGTTTTTTTATAACCTAATGTTTCAGACGTAAGCTCAAACATCCCGCTAATGCGGGGGATTTAAACTGAGAAAACCAATCAGAGCAAAGGGAGGAGGAGTCACCAGACCGGAACCACCTCCCCGAACAGAGAACACTAAAAAATTAGTATGAAACCATGTGCCAGTCCACTTGCATATTGAGACCCATTGGGTGAACAGTGTTTAGCCTTACATTAAGACATTTTAAAAAGGCAGAAGCACCTTCTATCCGGATAAGTACCGCTATTACGGATATTTAATGGTAGTAAGTACTATTGAGTAATAGAACGTAGGGACAGGCTATGAGGTGTACAGGTGCTAAATATAATATGTACAAAGATCTAGTGAGACACTCTCTTAAATCTTTCATACAGTTCTGTAGACAAAATCTACATGAATGTTAAACAGCTGGAGACAATTCTAAGAGGATCTCCAAAGAAATGCATGATCTGTACTATAAGACATATGTTGAGGAACAGGGAAGGGACAATGTGATGTAAATATTCAAATATGTTGAAGGCTCCATTAGGACAAATGTCAGCAGTATTTTCCACAGAATAAAAATAAGGTCATCAATGGTCATCAGCAGTATAATGGGTCATCATTTCAAGGGAAAAGGAAAAGATACAAAAGGGATCTGAGGAAATTTTTTCTCCATAGTGGTTTGTAGGATCTAAAACAATATTAAATTCAAATATGCATAACCCAAGCTGAGATTCAACAAGAAACAGGCATCAATGGACGGATTGTGCGAACTAAGTGGTCATTATTTGTAGACACCAGATATGTTTCTATGCTCCTGAAAACAGGATTTGCCAAGAAATTTAAAAAAAATGTAAGCAGTTTGTAAAATCTATTCAGATGGTTGTTAAGAACCGACCTGTGACCGTTTCTCATCTCTTTTACAGCATATAAAGCTCCCTTTGGAGGTGGATAAGTAGCCTAGTGGTTAGAGCATAGCCTAGCTCCCAGAAAATCATGGATTCAATTCTTACAAGTATTCCTTGTCACCTTGCCCTCCATTTCCTTTGAAGAGAAGGACTGGCAATCTACTTCTGGTGATGAATTTGCAAGAAAACCCAGCAACAGCTAGCTCACCAAGAATCAGCAATGCCTTCACAGCATTAAAGTAAAACTCCTTCTCACAGGCACAATCTATACCTCCATTTCACATCGAGGACAACCCCACATTAAACTCAAAATTACGTCTTAGAAAGAAGTTTAGCATCAATACTACTCACTCTTTTCTTCTAATGAATCTAGGAAAAGGTGCAAAGGAAGGAAGGCTGCGTATTTTAAAACTGCTAACAGTCAACATTCCCCCAATTATGATGTCCCCATCCCTGAGGTATCCTGGGTCTGAGTTCCCTTGCATTGGTGGACATTGGTGCTCACTGGTCTTCCACAGAATGCTGCAAAGTAGCAATAAAATCAGAATCAGAGGAAATCCCATCTTTGAAGCTGTAAAACAGCCTATTGTATAAAGCACCTGCTTTTCCTCCTCTGTGACTGCATTTAATTTTTCATTGGCATACGCAGATCTTGGTGATCTTACTCACTTCTATCTTTCAATAATGGGCAGATAGATCACATAAGTAGACCTCTGCATCGGCACAAAGGATATTGAAGGTACCAGGTGGCCTTATATAGCTCTGCTCCTGAAAGGTTTACCCTTATGGGATATGTCATCCTCATCTGTACAGTTAATGTTAAAAATAGGCTGTTTTTTAAAGTATAACCTAAAGAAATTCAACCATCATTAACTGAAAGACAAATATTAATTTGACTGAAGGTTTCATGAGTTTTATAATGTTGCAACAGCACTGTTCATTTTGTTTATAGTGAATAGAAAACAGCTAAGGGTGAACAAGTTACTTCATGACCAGAATTAAATAGACATATGAGCGGCGTACTGAAAAGGTTTAGCATGGATAGCATTCCCAGTGAGAGAGGTATTCGGTGACACATAGAGGTTTTGTGCTGCTGAATTTCCCTTTCTAAAGCTGCCGCATGCCCCCATGCTAACCACGGAGCATTGGGGGGTTCCGGGGGCATTTCTGGGGCCACTCTTGAGTTAACCAGGCATTGGTGATATTTAGCTACTGATGAGTTAATGTTACCCAGCTAAAATAGGGTACAAAAAAGGCAGCCTAACTTTAGTCAGTATAACAATGAGGCACATTTCTCAATGGGATGTCCAAGAGCAATCTGAGACGTCAAAGCCAGAAAGTTCAGAAAAAAAAGAGGCACGTGCAAGTTGAAGCACGATTTCATAAACGTGGACATGCCTGATATAAACTGAGATGTCTAAGAGAATAATAGTTAGAGTAGTGGATTAAGAGCAGAGTGGTCAGGGTTCAAATTCCAGCGAGGGCTTTTGTGATCTAAGGCGAGTCACTTAATTCACCTTCTTGTCTATGCTCTCTGGATGTTTTAAGGTGAAAAGATGCACTTTCCTGAGGCTTATTCGTACCTGGAGTAGGTATAAACATTGACGTGACTGCAGGCATTTTTGAGATTGAACAGGGACATGTAAGTACATTGCTGCTCTCCAGACAGGCCTCCACCACACCCCATGCCTGCTTGGATGTCCCTGTACTGGAGACGCCTCTGAACATCATTTGTGGAATGGCTAGAGAGATGTGACAGTGATTTCGATGTCCACTTGCACGTCTTCAGATGCTTCACCTGCCTAGGGGAGCACTTCTTCTCTTCCAATATATCATATGATGGGCAAGAACTCTCTTCCTCTAAGGAAATCTCAACTACAGCTGGAAAATAAATTTACCTGCTGCTGTGATTGTCCCTATCACCTTGGGTTCCTAAAGCAGTGAAGCACATGATGCACAGGACCGGCGGGACCATTAGGCAAACTAGGTGGCTGCCTAGAGAATCAGTAGTCCAGGGGCAGTCCATTGCCACCGCTGCCACCCATTTGCAATAACTGCAAACAGCTCTATAATACTTACCTTAAAACTTTAGCACTGCAGGACTGTTTGCTTCCGTCCCCTTGGACCACCCAATGCTGACTTCTTGTATAATTATAGCTCATTGGTTTCATTTAGAACTGCCAAAAAGGGGGGGGCGGAGCCTGATGTCCAGCGGGATAGTCGCATAGCGCTGAGGCTCCCGAGAGGCCTACCAAGACTCCTGAATTTTGAACCGTTTTATTCCTGAATATTGCTTTGACTCTACCGGGGTACCTTGAGGTGATGGCGGGGACCAAACCAGCACGTCTGGATTTCGGGACCCCAACGAATTCCCATGGTAAACGCTCCAAAACCGAGCCCCCGTCTCCGCAGAAGCAGCCCGCACCTCGGGAAGGTCCCGAGATGCAGCAGGAGATCCTCACTGAAATACGAGGGGTAAAAGACCTTGTGCAATCCAACGGGGAGTCACTCCGAGCGCTGCGTGAAGATTTCGGCATGCTGCAAAGCAAACTTGAAGGGCTTTCCCTACGTCAAGACAAAATGGAAGGCATACTGGACTCACACACGGTCCGGTTGGCGAAACTTGACAAAGTAGAGCGCCAGATACGGGCCTTGCAGAAAGAAGTGGAAGATGGCAACAATCGGGCCCGCCGCAATAACATACGGCTCGTGGGCATACCGGAGGGAGCTGAGTCTGGAGACATGAAGGAGTTTCTTTGTAAGGCGCTTCCTTCCCTACTTCGGATCACATTTGCTAAAGACCTGGAGATCGACCGGGCTCATCGAGTGCCCTCAAACATGGCGCTCAATCGGAAGACTCCGAGGCCTATTATCTTTCGGCTCTTAAGATACCAACATGTTGAGCAAATTCAGAACGCCGCTCGCGCAAAAGGCCCCATCGAGTTTGAGGGCCACCGGATATCCTTCTTTCCTGACTTGGCCAAGCCCACGGTTGACCGTAGAAAGCGATTCCTGGAATTTCGACCGAGGCTACAACAACTGCAAGCTCGCTATGGCCTGATGTACCCGGCTAAACTTAGGGTGACGCTGCACAACCAGACCAGAACATTTGATGATCCTGAATTACTTGCGGAATTTTTGGAATCCAAAGAGGCAGATCAGATGCGTTGATCCAAGGAACATTTAGCTAATTGACCTTATATTGATAACACCCGCCACATTGTTGTCGGACGCTCTCTACCCTGGAAACCGCCTTGGCAATTCACAACCTTGGCTTTCACTAGCCTTGATGGCCCTGCTCTATCATGCCCACAGCTACTTCGGTGGAGATCGGAGACTATCATAACAGAAGGGTTCGAATCTTACATTCGCACTCTCTTGGGCCTCCTCCCGCAGACATATGGTCGCCATTTATAGTTGGGGTTATGCTTCTTCTCTGGGGCACTTCGGTGCTTGTTTTCTCATATGGGGTGTATCTGGTATCTTAATTGATGTGTATGAAATAGATGTACAGATGCGGTATATATTCCATATTCGCATGCGCTTTTACTTCAAATGTATGACAATGTCTTATGGCCCTATGTAAGGTTTTTTCATTGAACGTAAAAGGAATCAACAACCCGATTAAAAGAAAGAAAATCCTTAGTTACTTGAGTCATGAAAAGGCGGATTTGGTTTTTCTTCAGGAAACGCACTTAAATTCTACCGAAACTCTGAAACTCAATATTAAACCTTACATGGTAGCTGCCTACTCTCCGGCTGTTTCTAAGAAATGTGGGGTAGCTATTCTGGTGAAGAAATCCTTGCCTGTCACCATTATTGCCACTAGCTCTGACACGGAGGGCAGATGGTCCCGCGTCCACCTTAAAATTGGACACCTTGAACTAACATGTATATGTATATATGCCCCCAATGTGGATAATCCTGCCTTTTTTGCTACCATTGCTCAGGTTGCGCAGGCCTCTGCTAGCACCCCAATGATAATAGGTGGCGACTTTAATCAAGTCGTCGATCCGCTGATAGACAGGCAACCGCCTAGAACGAGTGGCCTGCCCAAGAGCTCCCTCACACTCACCTCCTTGATCAAAGATCTCGCTTTAGTGGATCTTTGGAGATTGTTGCATCCTGCTGAACTGGAATTTACTTACTATTCTCCCCCCCATCTATCACAGTCCAGAATAGATTTTTTCCTAATATCTAAAGTGCTGGTATCTCAGGTAGACACTGCGATGATTCACCCATTACATATCTCAGACCATGCTGCCATTTCCTTCCAGTTGCACGCTAACCTGCCCAGTGGGAATCCGGGACATTGGTTTTTTGATAGGACCCTGTTAGAGCAACAAGAGTTTCAGTTAGACATACGGGCCGCCATTCAGGACTACTTCCATTTTAACTTACCACATGATACCACGGGTTGGGCTTGGTGGGAGGGCTTTAAAGCTGCCATTCGTGCAACCATTACTAGCTATCAAATTCGCTTGGGGAAAAAGCGTAAGCAACAGTTATTAATATTAGAGCAACAAATTAAAGCTGGGGAACGGGTTCCTACTTCCCGCACTGATCCTTGTGTTTTGTTACGTTTGCAACGCCTACGCTTTCAATATAACTCGATCCTGTCTGCTGCAGCTTCTAAAAATATCGCATCGCAGCAAGGGATGTACTATCGGGAAAGCAACCGTGCTGGTAGACTCTTAGCTAATGCCTTGAAAGGTCAAAAAGAAGCCAAACGGGTAGCGGCTCTCCGAAACCCGGTAGGAGGGGACATAGTGACAAATAATACAGAGATAGTAGAGCTCTTCCGGGATTTTTACACTCGTCTTTATAAATCAGAATGTGACTTCACGTCAGAGGCTTTTGAGCAATTATTATCCGGAATACAACGGCCGACCCTTTCCGAAGAGGATAGGGTTGCGATGGATAAACCCTTCTCTACTAATGAAATTTACTCTGCCCTTAAACGTGTGGCCTCGGGACGCGCCGCAGGCCCTGACGGTCTTCCGGCCGAATTTTATAAAACGTTCAGTGCTGATCTAGCCCCCCACCTAAAACTCTATTTCACTGCTCTGGCTGAAGACACATCTTGCTTGGGATCCTTTTCGGCGGCGAATGTAGTAGTATTTGAAAAAGAAGGGAGGGATCCGCTGTTAACAGCTAACTACCGCCCAATCTCCCTTCTTAACGCAGACTATAAAATTTTTGCGACTATCTTAGCCTCTCGACTATCTGACCAAATGTCCACACTAAACCACCCTGATCAATGTGGTTTTATACCCGGAAGATCCATTGCCGACAACGCTAGGACTTTATGTCATGTGTTGACTAATGCTGCAAGCCTAGATCTACCACTAGTTGGCCTCTCCCTAGACGCCGAGAAAGCCTTCGACCGTCTCGAATGGCCCTTCTTATTTGCTGTTCTCCGTTGGTACGGCTTTGGGGAGGGCTGTCTCTCCGGTTTCTTCAAGTCATGTATGCCGAACCCACAGCCAGTATATGTGTGAATGCTATCAAATCTCAGCCATTCAGCCTTCAAAGAGGTACACGCCAAGGGTGCCCCCTATCCCCTTTGCTCTTTGACTTGGCGCTTGAACCTCTAGCCCTGTTACTTAGGCAGTCCGCAGACATCCGAGGTGCCCCCTTTAGACACAGAGAGATTAAACTCTCCGCTTATGCAGATGATCTTATGCTTTTTATAACTTTGGACTCGGTCCCAGTAGTCTTAGAATTACTAGACAGGTATTCGCAGCTCTCGGGCTATAAGATCAACTGGACCAAATCGGTTGCTTTCCCACTTAACCACCGGGTACATGTGGCCGACATGCAAGCCTTTCCCTTTCTCTGGCAGCATAGTATGGTGAAATATCTCGGGGTCCATTATTGCTATCCTCTAGAGGATACTATTAGTTTCAACGCCAAGGCGCTAATCTCCAAAGTCCGTGAACTTACCAATCGGTGGTCTCCACTAACCCTTACATGGTGGGGCCGCTTGGAAACAGTGAAAATGATGATAGTTCCTAAAGTGAACTACATTCTCGAAATGCTACCATGTTTACTGCCCCGACACATCTACAAAGATATAGAAGGTCTTCTTATTCGTTATCTATGGCAGGGTAAAACACCCAGGATAGCTAAACGATACTTGCAATCTGATAAAGCGAGAGGAGGAACTAGATTTCCAGATTTTCTCAATTATCATAAAGCCTTCCTCTTAAAGCAAGGTGCCCGTTGGTTGGATACCCCGGCAGTAGGCCGCCCGGTATGGCTAGATATTGAAGAAGAGCTTAGTGGACCTGTTCCGCTGGCCTACTTCCCCGGAATGTGCCATCATTCAGACTCCCGCCATTCACCAATGGTTGTAGACACTCTAGTGGCCTTTAATGCCCTCATTCAATCTCTGGGTCCGCAGGCGTGCCCCCCGGACCATCTCCCGATATGGCATAACTCACGATTTCAAATTAACAAAAAAACGATAGCATGGAGACCCTGGTACTCTAGGGGGATTTGGACACCTAAGCAGCTGTTTGCTGGGGATCGCTGGAAAACCTTTAATGCTTTACAAACGGAATTTGGTCTACCAGTGAAATATTACTTTCAATGGGTGCAGCTCCAACATTGCCTTAAAGGCGCTCGGGTCATTCCGCGCTCTGATACTAGCGTGGAAGGGCTGTCAGAGGTGATTCGTTGTATCGGGAGTTTGCCAGGGGTGGCATCTAACTTTTACAAACTACTCACTCATAGTCCAGGCAGGGACACCCCTAGGGCCCAGCAGGCCTGGGAGCGCGAATTGCACATCACTTTAACTCCCCAGCAATGGAAGATAGTCTGGAGCAAAGTGGTGCGGGTCTCTAGATCCGCCTCTGTCACTCAAACGCTCTTCTATTTTGCCCACAGATGCTTTTATACTCCTGAGAAGATGGCCAAATGGAATGTCAATACAAGCTATCGATGTTGGTCCTGCCATACAGCGGTGGGTACCTTCGCCCATGTTATCTGTGAATGTCCAGCACTACAGCAATATTGGGGGCGGGTTTGGGACCGGATTCAAAGTATCCTACACTTCCGGGAGCCCCTTTCTTGGAAGATTGTGGGACTCCGCTCTGTGGCGGAGATCCCCTCTCTTCCCAGGACAGGCCGCTTCCTCCTAGATTTTATGTTGGGTATGGCTGTATGCTTAGTCACGAAGAATTGGAAGAATGGCTCCCGCCTAACTTTTACCGAATGGTGGAATTCTGTCTGCTTATATAGTACATATGAGCAGATACCCCGTCGGATGGCATTCCAGGTTCAGGATTGCTCTCACTTGTCTAAGTGGCAGATGCTTAATGACTATATCCAGATTGCCAAATGCTCCAATATAGCCGTATAGCTACACTCATCATGTTGCAGATAATTATATTACCTCGAAAGATGATAATGTATATATACACCCGATACTGGATTGTTACGTATCCCAGAGAAGAAGCAGGGGGGGAGGGGGGTGGTGGGGGTTTATTGTCCGTGATTGTATAATATTATTTGTCATGTCTTCTATTCTGTATGTCCTTTTGTTTCGATGTTCCAAAATGAAAATAAAAGTTAAAAAAAAAAAAAAAAAAAAAAGAACTGCCAAAAAGGAATCGTAAATTGAGCTACTGAGCTATGGGTCGATTCCGATTGGCCCTGGAACAGTATTCATTCCATTGTGCTCCCCACACGTACAGAGTGTTTGTGCAGTTAGCACTGGATGGGGGTGGGAGCGGGCAGGATGGACTTGGAGCTGCAGCAGAGCTATGCACCAGGACATACAAAGACCATTCAGGTCAGGCATCTGTACGTCCCATGGCACCAGGATGGACAGACACTTTATTCCCCCTGATAGTGGAATAAGTGCTGGGCAGTGAGGCGAACATGTGCTGTAACCCCCCACAACCACATCATGCCGCTGCGGGAGCGCGTCAGCTTCCAGATCCCGGCCATGGGGGTCCCCAGTAGGAGTTGGGCAGCAGGGTAATGGGGCAGCTTGCTGTCCGGCAATTCTTTACCTCCGGTTAGACATGAGGGTACCATGACGACAGGACGTCATTACACTGGCACGACTTCAGGAGCACTGTGTGGGATGGACGGGCAGCCCCCGGGGAGTCTCCAGGGGGTGAATGCTGTGCACGCTGGACCATCCAAGTGCCCTGATTCCACAACTGCGGGAATGTATAGCTCCCATGGTTACAGAATCAGGTGCAACTTGGCCCCGTTCATCTTATGGACATCTGGACAGCCCGGACGTGCACAGTATAGAATCGGCTTTTATATGTCTAGTGGTTTCATAGCACTATAATGTGGTTACAGGGGCACTCAATATGAAGACGTCTTAGATGGCCCAGCTGGAATTTGTAAATGCAATTGGCACTGCTGTTGAAAATTGACTCATGTTTTTATATTTCTCTGCTATAGCTATTTTTATTTAAAGTTAAATATATCTTAACATTTCCTCTTTCTTGCTATGTGTAGTACAGCTATTGATTTGTTTGAACATGACATGGGTAATTTTTTAAATTCCCAAGTTAACATGTGTTACTACATGTGTATTTGAGGCCTGTTTTATAAAGTGAAGCTCGCACAAACTTTACTTTATATACCAGGGGTGTATGGACTCACCTTAACCTAGTGAAGGCAATTACGCTTGCTCTAGAACAGGTGTAAAAACATGTGTCTAGACTGGGCAGAAACACACCTATGTTATAGTATTCTTTAACTTGCATACATAAATGTAGGTCCCGCCGAGGTTCCACCCAAGCTCTGCCCCCATACACACCCCATCTAAAAATAGGCACAAAGGGATTTACGTGCAGCTCACAGAATAACAGCCATCAAAGCGTATGCGTGTGCGCTTCTTCACGTGCTCATTCCTTTAAACTAAAGACTTATGCACTTTACTGGTGCAGAACTTTCCATATGCCTCTTAAAGAATCCTCCCCAGAGAGTAATTTTAACAGGCATGTCTAGGTTACTACGCACTGTAATGCGCTATTTCATACCTGTACTATAAAGTGAAGGACGCACATATTATACTTTATAAAATGAGGGTGAAAGTGGTGGGATCTGTGAGCCAAATCTAGGCGCGATCACATACACCAACCTTAGACTTAGCGGTATGTTTACAAAGTAGTGGTAGCAGCCTCTGTGCGATATTGGAACTGCAGCCCCACTGAAATCGAACCAAGTTCATAAAACTACTAAGCTACTTAGCTATGGAGTCAATTCCGATCGCCGAGTAGCAGGGTCCAGCCCACGTTCGACCCTGCAACGGTATCTAGTCATTTGTTCTCCCCACACGTATGTATTAAGGATTCAATGGGGCCGCAGCTCCGATATTTCCCGGAGGCCGCTACCGCGGCTTTGTAAACATACCCCTTAGTGTAGATGTCCATGCCTAGATTTGTAAAGAACATGTGTAAGTTATAGTCGTTTATAACTTTGTGCCGTCGAGTTGGTGCAGCCCTATGTGCATAAATTTGCGCTTTGCTTATACTCCGCCTGTGGCTCCCACCTATGTTACACATGTGAAGGCTCAAGGAGTGGAGGAGTGGCCTAGTGGTTGGGGCAAGGTAGTTCAGGCCAGAAGGTCAGGGGTTCAAATCCCACTAGAGGACAGCAACCTTGGACCGGAAGGACTGGGGTTTCTAGTCCCACAGGTGCTCCTTGTGGTCTTGGGCAAGCCACTTAACCCTCCATAGCCCATGCTCCCTGTAAAATAGTTATCTCCAAGTTATAATGCCCTGAATGTAATTTCAGTTTGTTCAATGTAAACCACACTGATGCAGAATAGTGTGGTATATAAGAGAATAAAAATAAATAAATAATCTGAGTGCATAAATCATTGAAGATACTTACTTGGGTGTGTTGATGGTGCGTAATTGTACACAGCTCCTTATAAATTTACCTCCATATTGCTATTGCCCCTGTTCTCTTATTTTGCTTTGGCTAGTATATAGGGGCCTTACCTCAGATTTGTTGCTTCTATACTGGGTCAGATCAAAGGTCCTTCAAGCCCAACATCTTGCCTCCAACAGTGTCCAATCTGGATCAAATATGTCTGACAGATTTCCATGGATTATTACCATTTCTTATTGTTCATACACAGAGATAAGTGATGGCTTTGCATGTTTACTTTATGACTTTTCACCCAGGAACTTGTTTAAATCCTTTGTAAAACTAGCTATGGGGGGGGGGGAGGGGCTAGGACTGGAAATTTCCCATCAGCCCCGGCATGCTTAACAGAACCGCGAGAGGGAAACTCTCCCTTCGCAGCTCTGAAAGCCACGTCGAGGAGAGTGATTGAGGCAGGCTCTGCCGGCCAGCCGGGAGGGCCCCGCGGGAGACACTTGACTACGGGAGACGCTTCCTTCTGCCACTGCCATGGCAGCAGCGGCAGCAGCAAGTTTCTTTTTTCTTTTAAGGTTTCCATGGGCTGATGGAGGTAGAGGGAGTTAGGACTGGTAATGGGCTATGGGGGGTTAGGACTGGTAATGGGCTATGGGGGTTTAGGACTGGTAATGGGCTTGGGGGGTTAGGACTGGTAATAGATTATGGGGGGGCTAGGACTGGGAATAGGATGATGGGGGGTTAGGACTGGTAATGGGCTATGGGGGGCTAAGACTGCAAATGGGGTGATGGGGGGCTTAGGACTGGTAATGGGCTGGGGGGTTTGCTAGTACTGGAAATGGGCTGAGTGGAAGGGGGGACTTGAACTGCAAATAGCTGATGGGGACGGGTGCTTGGAATGGAAATGGGCTATGGGAAGGCTAGAACTGGAAGGGTGATGGGGGGTTAGGACTGGTAATGGGCTATAGGGGGGGCTAGGACTGGAAATAGGGTGATGGGGGTTAGGGCTGGTATTGGGCTATGGGGGGGGGGGGGTAGTAGTGGTAATGGCCGATGGGGGGAGCTAGGATTGGAAATAGGGTGATGGGGGGTTTGGATTGGTAATGGGCTATAGGGGGGCTAAGACTGGTAATGGGGTGATGGGGGGCTTAGGACTGGTAATGGGCTATGGGGGGACTACGACTGGTAATGGGCTGGGGGGTTGCAAGTACTGGAAATGGGCTGAGTGGAAGGGGACTTGAACTGCAAATAGCTGATGGGGACAGGGGCTTGGAATGGAAATGGGCTGAGTGGAAGGGGTGGGGGCTTGAACTGCAAATAGCTGATGGAGAGGGGGCTTGGAATGGAAATAGGCTGTGAGGGGAGGGAGCTAGGACTGGAAATGGGCTGAGTGGTTGGGAGAGCTAGATTGGAAATTGGCTGTGGTGGGGGCTTGGATTGAAATGAACTCATGGAGGGGCTAGAACTGGAAGTAGGCTCATGGAGGGCTTGGATTGGAAATGGGCTGAGTGGAGGGGAGCTAGGATTTACAGTACCAAAAGGAGCTAAGGATCCGCACAATACAAGAGAACAAAAAAAGCGGAGCCTGGACTGACAAAAATAAACCTTGTTTATTGCGCCCCAACGCGTTTCGGCCACCGGCCTTCTTCAGGGGGTCTAAAAGAGCACACCTCAAAATTAAATAATAAACATATAGATTAAAACAACAACATAATGTAAAATACACTGTAATATATCAAAAAATTATAATATAATAAAAATTATAATAAAAATTACATCATATAGTTTTACTTAAAGCGTCTAAAGGACAATCTATTAATCTGTAAAAATTAAATAAAAAGGACGACTACTGGATAAAAATATAAAAATATAAAAAATTATGAAAGATAATAGATAATAAAAAACCATATTGAACTACTAAAAGGAAGAGAAAAAGAGACGAGGAGGAACCAAAAGGAATAAATACCTTATTGTGATCAAATTGAGTATTATCCTGGATTGAACCTAGAGGATACTAACAGCTGACAATGAATAAATAAATAATGTAAGTGCACATTTAAATAATAAATAATTAAATAGGTAAATATACATATAAAACAAATATATACAATTCTAAAACTGCCACTCCATATTGGTAAATATATAACCAATTAATAATAAATAATCAATTTACATAAACAGATGCACATAAAATGTATAAACAATTATAAAAACATGTTTCATACATAAGCATCATAAGGACACTTAAAAGAACAAATGAAAAAACATATGAAAAAACATATGCAAAAACAAGAAAAGCATGCAATTATAAAGTTATAAAAAGAAATTTATATTTGCAAAATCAAAACATCATAAATCGTGTACATGAAGGTGGAGACGCTCTTGAATTGAAAATCATTATATTCAACGTTTACATGAACAAAAAAGTTATCCTATACGGCACCTATAGAGCACTTGTTATTCTGTTGCCATATATCTAAAACGGTAAAGAAGGACCAAACAAACCGACCTATTAAACAATGCAGTGAAATTAACTGCAATTGAAAAAACTGAAAAAATCTTCTTTCCCATGAGAGAAAACAAATAACCAATAAAAGTCATAAAAAGGCACACTGAATGCTTAAGAATGCAAAAATTCTTCCTAAAAATTAAATCTATATTATGTGAAGAACCGGTTGTGAAATGTCGGCATCGGCACCTTTCAAATAGAATGTGATCGGCATCCTCGAAACTACACAGTAATACGGCGTGTTTCCGTATTAAAGGTACTAGCACAACATACAGAATTTCCACACGATCATGAATTATGTTGGCATCGCCTAACCGATATATTAGAGAAAGATATACGTGGATAACGCCTAAATCAAATTAAAACCGCAAACAGCTATTTACTCCTACTCGCTAGGCTTGTCACTTTTTAAAAAATAGCCAAAAGTGAGCGCTCACATTGAAAATGAAATGAGCAAAGTTTTAAAAACATAAATACAGTATAAAAAGTTAACTAAACAGAAAAACTATTAACCTGCAACTAAAGCCTGTGATCGCGTCGCTCAGATAAAGAATGTCAAGAAATTAAACCTACCAAACACCAGCATTCTGTGCTCCTGCACTGCTGAATAACGTAATGGCGGCTTCTGTGAACGGATGCCCAAATACCGGCATTTTCCCGCCCGTATAGGTTAAAGGTCACTGAATCAAACGGCAAGTAGATGTGTAAATACTAAATAAAAGTGTAATTTATATTAGATGTCTATCGATCAATTCTAAAAGCTATAAAACAAGAAGATCCAGAATAAAAATGCTAGGATTTGACATGGGCTGATGGTGGGGCTAGGAAAGGACTAGAAATGGGCTAATGGGGGCTGGGATTGGAAATGAGCTGATGGAGGGACTCGGATAGGACTGGAAATGGATGGAGGAGCTAGGACTGGAAATGGGCTGATGCGGGGACTAGAAGGGAGCAGATGCTGGGTGGGGCTGGAACTAGAAGGGAGCTGATGTTGGGGGAGGATTAGAATGGGACAGAGCTGGGAGAGTGAAATAGAGAGGGGAAAATATTTTGTGTGGGAGGGAAGAAAAATCTACATTTGGCCGGGTATTGGGAGAGTAAGTGGGGATTGAGGACGGAGGGGTAAAATTTGAGTGGATGAAAAAGGAATGAGGAAACAGCAAAAGGAGAAAGATTAGTATGTTAAAGCAGATGTAGAGAGAGAATGGAAAAAAACTAGAAGAGAGAAGAAAAGACAAATGGACAGCAGACGATGGAGAGTTAGCAGAAGACACGGAGAAACCAGAAGAAAGTGGCTGGAGCAATTGCAACTGAAAAAGAAATGCACAAAAGGTAGAAAAATATCTCTTTATTTCGAATTTATTAACTGGAATATGTCAGCTCTGGGCAATGTGCATCACTAACGTCTGCGCTTTGTTTAGTACAAGAGGAAATTAATTTATAGTTTTATTTCTACAGTGCTGTTGTACATTCCAAGTTTGGCTTTTGGGGTTCCCAGTTTAATTATTGTCCTCCTGTTTCTAAATTGTGATTCCTTGTTTGGTGATGGTCTATGTTCTGCTTGTGTAATTGAGCTGAGGTATTGTGTTTATGTAATTCATAGTAACATAGTAAATGACGGCAGATAAAGACCAGCATGGTCCATCCAGTCTGCCCAGCACGATGTCAAGAATAGGTACACCTGCCACACTGTGCAGGCCACCCCTCCCCATGTCTTAGTTTAGGGGTAAACCCACCTCTCCAAGTAGGATACCCCTATTTGTTGAGAAATTAGATGGTTCAGTTTATTTTGATATTTGCTTGTTGCTGTGAAGGGATCCAATGTGTCTGTCCCATGCCTTTTTGAACTCTGTCACTGTATTTGCCCCCACCACTTCCATCGGGAGCTCATTCCAAGCATCCATCACCCTTTCACTGAAAAAGTATTTCCTGACATTGCCTTTCAATTTACCACCTTGCAGCTTCATGTTATGCCCTCTAATTTTGCAACTTCTCCGTCTTTGGAAGAGGTTTGTTTGTTCATTATTTCTCTTTAAATATTTAAAGGTCTGGATCATATCTCCCCTGTCCCTCCTCTCCTCCAAAGTGTACATGTTTAGGTCTTCAAGTCTCTTCTCATAAGGCTTCTGACACAGGCTCCAAATCATTTTGGTCACCTTCCTCTGAACAGTTTCCAGTCTTTTTACATCCTTTGCAAGATAAGATCTCCAAAATTGAACACAGTATTCCAAGTGAGGCCTCACCAGTGACCTGTACAGTGGCATAAGTACCTCTTCCTTTCGGCTGGTAATTCCACTTCGTATGCAGCCCAACATCCTCCTGGCTTTTGCCACTGCCTTGTCGCACTGTTTTGCCACCTTGAGATCTTCAGAACTAATCACTCCAAGGTCTTTCTCCTTATCTATGCAGACCAACCTCTCACCCCATATCGCGTACATTTCCCTTGGATTTCTGCTACCCAAGTTTATGACTTTGCATTTCTTTGCATTAAATCTTAATTGCCAAGCATTAGACCATTCTTCCAGCTTTTGTAGATCATTCCTCATGTTAAGCACTCTCTCGGGGGGAGTCCACTCTGTTGCAGATTTTCGTGTCATCTGCAAAGAGACAGACCTTTCCATTCAGTCCTTCAGCAATATCACTCAGAAATACATTGAACAGGACCGAACCCTGAGGCACCCCGCTAATCACCTTCCCTTCCTCCAAGTGAGCTCCATCTACCGTCAGCTTCTGTCGTCTGTCAGTCAACCAATTTTTGATCCAGTTTACCTCCTTGGGACCCATTCCCAAACTACTGAGTTTATTGATGAGCCTCCTATGAGGGACAGTATCAAAGGCTTTGCTGAAATCCAGGTAGATGATGTCCATCGCATGCCCCTGATCCAGTTCTCTGGTCACCCAGTCAAAGAATTCAATGAGATTTGTTTGGCAAGATCGTCCCTCGGTGAAACCATGTTGCCTCGGATCTTGCAACCCGCTGGTTTTGAGAAAGTTCACTATTCGCTCGTTCAGGAGCATCTCCATTACTTTTCCCGCCACCGAGGTAAGGCTCACGGGCCTATAGTTTGACACTTCTTCCTTGTCCCCACTTTTGTGTAGAGGTACGACATCAGCCATTCTCCAGTCCTGAGGAACCTCTCCTGTTTCCAAGGATCTGTTGAAAACATCTTTTAACGGCCCTGCAAGAACCTCTCTGAGCTCTTTCAGTATTCTGGGATGTATCCTATCCAGTCCCATGGCCGTGTCCACCTTCAGTTTTGCGAGCTGCTCTAACACCTCATCTTCTCTGAATGGTGTGGTATCTACTTCATTCCCATTTTTGTATTTGGGAGTCACAGGTGGTCCTTCTCCAGGATTTTCTTTTGTAAAAACAGAGCAGAAGTATTTGTTTAGCAATTTTGCTTTTTCAATGTCATTTTCCACGAGTCCGTTCCCAGCACTTCTGAGTCCTGCAATTCCACCTCTGATCTTCTTCCTTTCCCGAATATACCTGAAGAAAGTTTTGTTGCCGCACTTAACATCCTTAGCCATCTTTCCCTCTGTCTTTGATTGTGCTATCCTTATTTCTCTTTTTGCCTCCTTGAGTTTGATCCTGTATTCATTTCTGTGTTCCTCAGTTTGCAAGCATTTGAATTTTGCGAAAGCTGTGTTTTTTGCCTTTATTTGAGCAGCCACTTCTTTGGAAAACCAAATAGGTTTCCTTCTCCTCTTGTTTTTATTTACTTTTTTTACATATTTATCTGTTGCCCCATTTATTGCCCCTTTTAGTTTAGCCCATTGCAAATCCACTTCCCTTATCCCTTTCCATCCTGTCAGCTCCTCCTTTAGGTACTGGGACATTTTATTGAAGTCAGTGTTTTTGAAGTTTAGGACTTTGAGCTTGCTATGACTGGACTGCACCTTGGCTTTTATCTCAAACCACACCGTGTGATGATCACTGTTGCTCACAGGGGCACTCACCCAGACATTTGACACACTATCACCATTGGTGAGCACTAAATCCAGTGTTGAGCTTTCCCTGGTCGGTTCCATCACCATTTGTCTAAGTAGCGCATCTTGGATAGCGTCCACAAATGTTTTGCTTCTTTCCAGATTTGCAGAAGGAGTAATCCAATCCACATCTGGTAGATTAAAGCCACCCAATATGATCACTTCCCCTTTGTTGCTATCTTGGCAATATCTATAATCAATTCGTTATCTATCTCTTCAATTTGAGTCGGAGGTCTGTAGACTACAGCAGTGTGGATGACAGTGCCATCTCCTCTTTCTAACATGATCCAGAGTGCTTCTTCTTTTCCCCATGCTCCCTGCATTTCAGTAGCTTTAATATTGATTTCCATTTTCTCTGTCCCTTCTGAAGAGATTATAGCCAGGTATGGCTATGTCCCAGTCATGGGATTCATTGAACCATGTCTCTGTAATGGCCACAATGACCAAGTCCTTTTCCACCATTAGGGCTTCCAGGTCCGGAACTTTGTTGGCTAAGCTTCGAGCATTTGTGCTCATTGCTTTCCAGCATTTAACTGGCTTGCATGCATTTTGCATTGATTTTGCTCTAGCAGCCTCTTCCCATTTGTTTTTGATGGGTGGTTTAAAAGTGTGGCTGTTTCTGATGTTATTCTGCTTTTGCAGGGGGTGACGTCCAGAACTTGACCTTCCCCATCTGTCACCTCCTTTTTCTAGTTTAAATGCATATCGACATAGTGCCTGAATTTTTCACTTAGGATTTTCTTCCCTGTGACAGAGAGATGTAGTCCATCAGCACAGTATAATCTCTTGTTGGTCCATCTGTTTCCCCAGTTGCCAATAAATCTGAATCCTTCTTGTTTGCACCAGGTCTGGAACCATGTATTAAAGCTGTTAATGCGATTTAGCCTTTTTGCCCCCTTACCTAGAAGAGGTAGAACTTCTGAGAATGCAACAGTGTTAACAATGGGCTTGAGTTTCTCTCCCAGAGATTGGAAGTCCTTTTGGACTGTAGAGGCACTGTTTTTAGCCAGGTCATTTGTACCTCATGTGGATGACAACATCAGGTTTGGAGTGCTTGCTTTCTGCCCTAAGTACCTCCACAATTTGGTTTGAATTCCTGCCTGATGAAGATCCTGGGAGGCATTTGACTATCCTCTCTCCTTTGAACTGTGTACCCAAGTTGGTGCCACCAATAATGGAATCTCCAAGTAGTAGTAGTTTTCTGTTTGGTGAGGTTTTCTTCATATTTGGTGCCTTAGCAGGAGATTGTGCATTGACTGATTCATTTAAGGGCCCTTTAGTTTCTTTGGGTTGGGCATCCTTATTAGCCAAGGCAGAGAAGGAATTATGCAGGGATATCACTTGATGTATAGGATGTCTCTGTGTTACAGGTCACAATTAACCAGAACCCACTGTGATCCATTTGTTACTGGGGTGTTTGTGGGAGCAGTGTTGGACTTTGTTCAGTCTGTACCTTAGAAACATAGAAACATAGAAATATGACGACAGAAAAAGACCACATGGCCTATCTAGTCTGTCCTTCCATATCAACAACTACAACAGTCCCCTTTTTACCTTTAGAGATCCTCTGTATTTGTCCCATGCTTTGTTGAATTCAGTTACTGTCCTCATCTCTACCACCTCCACTGGGAGACTATTCCACGGATCCACTACTCTTTCCATAAAGAAATATTTCCGCATATCACTCCTGAATCTACCTCCCTTCACCCTCATCCCATGTCCCCTCATAGCAGAACTTGCTTTCAATTGAAAGAGGCTCTCTCCCTGAACATTTATGCTACGGAGGTATTTAAACATCTCAATCATATCACCTCTATCCCGCCTTTCCTCTAAGGTGTACATATTAAGATCCTTCAGTCTGTCCTCATATGGTTTATAATGAAGACCACTAATCATTTTAGTAGCCACCCTCTGCACCGACTCCATCCTGTTCACATCCTTTTGAAGGTGCGGTCTCCAGAATTGCACACTATACTCCAAATGGGGTCGCACCAAAGACTTATACAGAGGCATTATCACCTCCTTTTTTCTGCTAGCCATTCCTCTCCATATGCACCCAAGCATCCTTCTAGCTTTTGCCGTCACCTTTTCTACCTGTTTAGCTACTTTAAGATCATCAGACACAACCACGCCTAGGTCCCGCTCTTCTTTAGTGGACAAAAGTACTTCACCCCTATACTATATTGCTCCCTTGGATTCCTGCAGCCCAAATGCATGACCTTACATTTTTTAACATTAAATCCCAGCTGCCAAATTTTAGACCATTCTTCAAGCTTATCTAGATCCCTCCTCATGTTATTTACCCCTTCCTGGGTGTCTACTCTATTGCAGATTTTGGTATCATCCGCAAAGAGGCAAACCTTACCTGAAAGCCCTTCCGCTATATCACTAACAAAGATGTTAAAAAGAATCTTAGATGAGGTATGCTTCATTGAAGTCAGTTCTTCCCTCAGTAGAGACAATTCTTTATGCATGGCAGTTAGGTCTTCTCTTAGTAGAGTCAAATCGGTATGCATGACAGCTGACCTGAGGGATATAGGACATGCTCTTAGTCTTCAAATGATTCGTCTTTGAATGGAGGTACCACATATATTGCACTGAATACATGACCTGTTGGTTCAGAGAATGAGGGCGTAACCCACGTCAATGACCACTATATAGGCAGTGCAGCCCCCGGGGTGGGTGGGGTGAGGGGTAGGGTGGGCGGGAACCTAAGTGTCCCTGACCCAGTAGGCTTATTTCTGAGCTGTGGGCCCACTCAGATATCTGTTAAAGCTACACAAGGAAGGCAGCAAGCAGTCTGAATATCCCCAAGCTTAATGTTTGACCAACAGTTAAAAACTATATAAGCAGTAACCCAATACCTAAAACGTCTAACCAACAGCTACAAATCTATATTTGCAATAATAATAATAATATTTACATTAAGAACCCAGCAGATATAAGCTAGAAAGGTTTGCTTAGTTGCGTCTGTGTGAATCAGCAAAGGTTTCTGCAGTCTGGCTGTGGCCCGAATGTGAGACCAGGTGCCTGATAATCAAAACTCGCCCCACCCTCAGCTTACAACAAAGAAGCAGAATTACCCAAAATAGTTCTATTTATCTGCCTCCTATGCAAAGGTCTCTGATACCTTTGCTTTTAAACTTAGTATGGAGACACAGTTCCCCTGCAATGTAAGTATTTCTATTTCAAAAGGCTGATTATCATAAGTGTCCTTGGCCCTGTAGGCTTATTTCTGAGCTGTGGGCCCACTCAGATATCTGTTAAAGCTACACAAGGAAGGCATTTGACATTGCCACTTGTTCTCTTTCCCCAGTAGGTCATGTATTGTTATTCTCTGAAATGTATTGGTTTAATCTTTGCAGTGATGCCTTTTGATAGGTAGGGTCTGGTGCTTTGTGAGTCCTGGTAGTGCTGTTATGATACGGCAGGTTTGCTATGGGTTCTAAATGGGCAGCATTTGTAGTAGTTCCTAATGTGTCTGACAGTTGGCACTGGATTATAGTAATGTAGAAATCTTTTAGTCTTTCTTTATCCATACACTCATTAAGAGGCATGTTTACTAAAAGTCAGTGTATGGTAAAACATTATGCAAATATTTATGCAAATGAGGTCCTTTATGCAAAAGAGGGCCCACACCGAGTCTCCGCACATGGTCACGCACCCCTCTTGGGCTGCCCCTGCAGGGAGCAGAGATAATCCTAAAGTGGACAATTATAGCCAACCTCAATAAAATTTTCAAGATTAGACTTTTCCAAGACATGGTATTTTCAATAACGTCATATGGATGCAAAAGTTGAACAGTGAAAAAGATAGACAGGAAGAAAGTTGAAGCCTTTGAACTATGGTGCTGGCAAAGAATACTGTGTATACCCTGGACTGCGCGAAGAACAAACCAGTCAGTACAGTCGGCACAGGACCGTGCATCATGGTAGGAATTCTGCACTAACTGTCCATGACGCGTAAGGGGAGCAAGTGGGAGGGTTTGGGGTGGAGAGTGGATGGAGAGAGTGGCTTTGCAGTCAGTGTGTCTGTGCTAACAGCAAGGTGCTCAATTAGTTTGGGTGCAATTACCTCAATAGGGGGCTGATGCAGAAAGCCGGGGCCTAAATCGCACTCTATTAGCTATCTACGCCTCTATGCAGCACACCAATAGCGTGCAATTTCAAAGCTAGAATGCAGAAAGGCGTGCATATGCAAATTAGCCACGTGGTACTATGGCGCAAATGTCAGTGTTAAACTGGGAAAGCAAACCAAACACACGCATACAGAAGTCGGTACAAGTGTGGCATGCTCTCCCAGAGAAACAGGGTCATCTGAGGGGAAGTTTGACGCTTCACCTCAGATGATCCAGCATTGGAGAAAGCCCCTGATGCCATCAAAATACAGTTGGGGGCTGGTGCTGATATTTGCAACACAGTTTAATCCATGGCTAATTTATATATGCACCTCTTTCTGGATGCTGGTGCAGAAGCCTCACTCTATCGGTGCGCTGCATAAAGGCATACATAGCTAATTGCGTGTGACTTCATCACAGGCTTTTTGCATCGGTTCCCTTTTGAGGTAGCGGTAATTGCATACTAATTGGCCACCTTATAGTTAGCACAGGCATGATGACCGCAAGGCACTCTCTCCATCCACTCTTCACCCCAATCCCACCCACTTGTTCCATTTACGCACCATGGACAGTTAGTGCAGAATTCTGACCATGCTCTCATGGCCCTGAGCTAATATATTGACTGGACAGGTGGAGGGATTGGGCCACTAGGCAACCAGGGATATTTTTTCATGGGTGGGTGAGAGGGTTAGGGCTACTGAATCACGAGGGATTTGGTTTCTGTTGGGGAGTCAGTGTTGGGGCACTAGCTCCCCAACAGTATTTTGATGGTATCGGGGGCTTTCTCCGATGCTGGATCATCTGAGGTGAAGTGTCAAACTTCCCCTCAGATGACCCTATTTCTAAGATGGCCCATTTCACCTCATATGATCCAGGCATCGGGGAAAGCTTCCGATGCCATCAAAACACTGTAAGGGGCACGCTCAGGTTGTTTAAGCCACCACAGACCCAGGCATAGAGACGCAGGCGCTTCGGCTGGTTATGTAATCCTCTACAAGTTTCTCTGCATCGGAAGCAGACAATATTAGCATGCCATATTAATACCTGCAGCTCATCTGTCTTTAATTTAAATACTCGGTGTTACTGTGTGCGCTTTTCCTTTGGTGTTTACGCGTGCGTCAGTCTCTTTTGCACATTTGGCATATTGGAACTTGTATATATAAGTTGCGTTATCTGTGTGCAAATAGTGCATTAGTCTTTCTGCATCGGCCATAAGTGAAGGTAAGTGCACCTGTGTTTACGTGTCCCACGTCAGTGGACAGTGCTGTGTGTTAATTGATAGGAAAATGCTATTTGTGCATTAGATGCAAATCACAATGGCTAGTGTTGGGATGTTACGGGGGAGAATGGAGGTGGCATCCTGGAATAACTGGCTACTGGCGATATTTAGCCACTAGGTGGTTATACCGAAGTGGTGAAAGTTAGCAATCTGAAAGGCTCACCTAACTTTTGTTGCTGTAGCTAACACGTAGCAGCTTAATATCGCCATTACCGGTTAGCTATTCATCTCAGATCTCTAAAGATTCAGTACAATATGTGATATAACTGATAATTTTCTCCATTCAAACTCCAATATCGGCAACGTTTCACAATCCATGGTGGAACTGTCCAATAACAGAAACTGGAATGATCTCCTTGTCAGAATGACAGAATCAATAATAGTTTACCATATTATTCATTGATTATTTGTTAGTCCTTAATGAAAATAGTTCCCTGCCTCCCAGACTGATGTAATAACAAGAACATGGAACCATTCAGATGATTACGACTGTCAAACAGGTTTAATAAATAATGCTGAATTTTATTAAGTGCAAAAAAAATTGCCGCTGCGTTTTTTATCCAAAGCAAAATAATTAAGGCTACAATTACTGCAGGGGATCAGAAACCCCCCCCCCTTCCCTGCAGTTACTGCAGATCTCCCATGCTTGAAAAGCGACCCAGAAGTGCGTTACCGCCTGGAGCTCAGTAACATTCCCACAGTGTGCAGACACCAACATAAATATCCTCAGCGATGCATCTGTTGTGTATAAATCTAAATGTTATGGCAGAACAGACAATCAAATACTTGCTTAATGTGACAATCTTTCCTGTTCTTTTATGAAATCAGTGCTATCATTTCTAGACATTTAATTATTACATCCTTTTTTTAAGTATTTGCTGCTGTTCATCTCAGGTCTCAGCAGAATCATGTAGCATTTGGGGACAAAAATACTGCCCAACAGTCCTGCGCTGGAGGCCAGAATAGCAAATATCTCCACTGCCACCATGTACTTGCCCCTGGTGCTCATGTAGGTTGGGATGAAGGAAACCCAAACGCTGCAGAACACCAGCATGCTGAAGGTGATGTACTTGGCCTCATTGAAACTGTCAGGTAGATTTCTTGCTAGGAAAGCTATGATGAAGCTGATACCAGCCAAAACTCCCAGGTAACCCAGAACAGAATAAAATGCAACTATTGACCCTTCATTACATTCAATTAGTATTGCTCCAGTTTCTAACTGAGTGTTATAATATGGAAATGGGGGATCAGTGCTCAACCATATGAGGCACAGAAGGGCTTGTAGAAGAGAACAGCAAATGACGATAGAGTTTGACACAGTGGAACCCATCCAATTCCGGAGCTTGCTTTTGGGGTTGGTGGCTTTGAAAGCAATGACCACTGTGATTGTTTTTGCCAGTATGGAGGAGAGAGAGAGAGATGGAGAAAGTGATCCCAAAGGCAACCTGTCGTAGAATGCAGGTCAGCTTATCAGGATGGCCGATGAATATCAAGGAACATAGGAAGCAGAGCATGAGGGAGACCAGGAGAATATAGCTGAGGTTCCGGTTGTTGGCTTTCACTATGGGAGTTTGCCGATATTTAATGAAGATTCCCAAAATGACAACAGTGATAAAACAGAAAAATATGCTGATGAGAGCCAAAGCTATCCCCAGAGGCTCTTCATAGGACAGGAAAGTTTTCACTTTTGGGATACAGGCATCTCTCTCCTGATTGGACCATTGGTCCTCTGGGCACTTTATACATTTATCCATATCTGAGAAGGAAGAATATTGTCTTAGTTTCACAGAAATATGTGTAATAATATTTTAATGATAAAAATGTAGATGTTTTGATACATATCGTCTAGTCGCTTAGAGATAAGAATGAGTGGTATAAAGATATCTGGTTGAAGATCGTTTGTGTGCATCTCACTACACTGAATTAAATGCTAGAGATGCTTCCACCATTACTCGCTTATCTCAGCAATTTTCCCACTTCTGTTTTTGACTTGTGCCATTTCTAATACTCAACAAGTTACATTAATGTATACTTGGCATCAAAAGAGGATCACAACAGAGGGAAGTGGGAAACTCTATTCCTTTGGGATTTATTATTCTCACTCTTATGAAGTAAGGTCATGGAAGTACCCAGTTAATATCAGGGGACAATATTCAAAAGATTTAGCCAGTTAGAAGGACCAAACCCCTCGTAGCTTGTTATTCATATGAAAGAAAAGCACATCTTCATTGTTGGACAACTCTGAACCATCTGAACGGACTGTTGAAAGAGCTTTGTCAGCTGCAGAATTGATGAAGTAACAGGACAAGTGCAGTAAGATGCAACATGATGCAAGCTGCCGTGGCTGGGAATTCTCTGGGGAAATGTGGCTCTGCCTCAATCATATGATATATGTGGACAGAGGAAGCACTCTCAAGGTGCATCTGACCTTCAAAATGTGATATATCACCCACCGCTTTGGTTGGAGACCTCTCCGGCTGGACATGGAACACAGTCATAGCAGCAGATGGGCTTTCCTTCCCTGGTTAATTTCCTAAAGCTCGGCGGACAGCTCTGGCTGCATCTGGACTGTGGAGGTATCTATGAAATGGGAAATAAATGTGGATAACTGGAAAATGGTTTTTAATTGCAGTGTTTCTTTTCTTTCTACTTCTGGCCCAATTCAGATCTTTTATCTTCAAGAACTTATTACCAAGTCCTTCAGTACAATACAGTGCTGAGTTATGAACCCTATTCTTAAAAAAAGTAATTCTGAAAGCAGTTATTATGTGAAATCTACAGGGGCATATTCAAAGGAATTTACATAGTTTGCAGACCTGTAAACTACATAAATCTGTTTAGCAGGATATTCAGCGGCACATACCTAATCTGTACGACTGAATATCCCCACAGAGCCCAGTTACACCCCAACACCAACAACTTAGCATCAGAGCATTCGGGGAGCAGAGCAGTGGGGGCAATGATGGTTATCCCGTTAGTGGATGTGTTGAGCTAACCTAAAAAAACTAAAGTTAGACAGAAAAAAGGCTTTCCTAACTTTAGCTAGTTTAAGTATCTGCTCAGAGGCTGAATATCACCATTGACTGGATAGCTAAAAAGTTATCTGATGAAAATGTTTAGGAAGAAAGCTGTGTTGGAGGGTGTTTGGGCTATGGTATTTATTTATTCACATTCTCTTATATACTGTGCTATTCTGCATCAGTGTGGTTTACATTGAACAAACTGGAATTACATTGAACAGGGCATTATAACTTGGAGATAACTATTTTACAGGGAACATGGGCTATGGAGGGTTAAGTGGCTTGCCCAAGACACACCTGTGGGACTAGAAACCCCAGTCCTTCTGGCCCAAGGTTGCTGTCCTCTAGTGGGATTTGAACCCCCAATCTTCTGGCCTGAAGTACCTTGCCCCAACCACTAGGCCACTCCTCCACTCTTTAGAGAAATCTATTTGCATTGGTGTGATATACAGACCTCCCTCACAAGAGGAAGAGGTGGACAGAGTTAATTGAAGACATACGCAGCATTGCTAGGAAAGGGGAAGTACTACTGATAGAAGATTTCAATATGCCAGATGTTGATTGGCACATTCCTGCTGCAGTATCATCTAGAAGTAAGGAGATCCTGGATTCTATACAGGGAGAACTACTCAGGCAATTGGTAACAGACCCCACACGTGAAGGAGCCATACTGGACTTGGTGCTTACCAATGGTGAAAGTGTTTCTGATGTTGTAGAGGGAGATCATTTTGCATCCAGTGATCACTAGATGGTGTGGTTCAGTATTAGGACTAGGGCTGTTAGAATCCATTCAAAGGTGAGGATCTTAGACTTTAGGAAGGCTAACTTTGCGAAGATGGGCCAATACCTCAAGGAGTCGTTAGTGGGATGGGAACAGCTGGGGGATGTAGAAAAACAGTGGGCAAAACTGAAAGGGGGTATTTTAAGGGCAACCAACCTTTTTGTTAGAATGGTAAATAAAGGTAAAAGGAAAAGGAGACCGCTATGGTTTTCGAAAGAAGTAGCTGAAAAAGTGAAGAAAAAGAGGGAGGCCTTCATGAAATACAAGAAATCACAGAGAGAGGAAGACAGGCATCTGTATTTGGAAAAACTTAGAGAAGTTAGCAAAGTAGTCAGGAAGGCAAAGATTCAAAAGGAGGAGGAAATAGCTAATGCAATAAAATGGGGGGATAAGACATTTTTCAGATATATTAGTGAGAAGAGAACATAAGAACATAAGATATGCCATACTGGGTCAGACCAAGGTCCATCAAGCCCAGTATTCTGTTTCCAACAGTGGCCAATCTAGGTCATATGTACCTAGCAGTTTCCCCAAGAGACACAAGTTCCACAATGCTGGTACTGGGTCAAGCATTGATATCTTCGGTCACTTCTTAATAATGGTTTATGGACCTTTCCTCCAGGAACTTGTCCAAACCTTTTTTAAACCCAGCTACACTAACAGCCTTTACTACATCCTCCGGTAACAAATTCCAGAGTTTGATTACACGTTGAGTGAAAAAATATTTTCTTTTATTAGTCTTAAATAGCTTACCCTGTAGCTTCATTGCATGTCCCCTAGTCTTTCTATATTCTGATAACGTAAACAATCGATTTACGTTTACCCGTTCCACTCCGTTCATTAATTTATAGACTTCTATCATATCTCCCCTCAGTCGTCTCTTTTCCAGGTTAAAGAGCCCTAACCTTTTTAGCCTTTCATAGGAGTATCCTTCCATCCCCTTTACCATTTTGGTGGCTCTTCTCTGAACCTTTTCTAAAATTGCTATAACCTTTTTAAGATACGGCGACCAGAATTGCACACAATATTCAAGGTGCGGTCTCACCATGGAACGATACAGAGGCATTATAATATCTTTTGTTTTATTTTCCATTCCTTTCCTTATCATACCTAGCATTCTATTTGCTCTCTTGGCCGCCGCTGCACACTGGGCCGAGAGTTTTAACATGGTATCCACAATGACGCCTAAATCTTTTTCCTGGGTGGTGGTTCCTAATGTGGAACCTTGCATCGTGTAACCATAGTTTGGGTTGTTCTTCCCTAGGTGCATAACCTTGCACTTGTCCACATTAAATTTCATCTGCCATTTTGATGCCCAGTCTTCCAATTTATCAAGATCCTCTTGCAATTTTTCACAATCCTCTTGGGTTTTAACAACTTTAAATAGTTTTGTGTCATCTGCAAATTTGATAACCTCACTCGTTATTCCACTTTCCAGGTCATTTATGAATATGTCAAAAAGCAGCGGACCCAGCACAGATCTCTGGGGTACACCACTATTCACCTTTCTCCATTGGGAAAATTGGCCATTTAGCCCTACCCTCTGCTTTCTATCTTTTAACCAGTTCCTGATCCACAATAGTACACTGCCTCCTATCCCATGACTCTTTAGTTTTGCCAAAAGTCTCTGATGAGGGACCTTGTCAAAGGCTTTCTGAAAGTCCAGATACACAATATCAACCGACTCACCTTTGTCCACCTGTTTATTCACTCCTTCAAAAAAAATAACAGACTAGTAAGACAAGATCTTCCTTGTCTAAAGCCATGTTGGCTGTCTCCCATTAGGTTGTGACTATCTACATGCTGAGTAATTTTATTCTTTATGATGGTTTCTACCATTATTCCCGGTACTGACGTCAGGCTCACCGGTCTGTAGTTTCCCGGATCACCCCTGGATCCCTTTTTAAAAATTGGTGTTACATTGGCGATCCTCCAATCTTCAGGTATTAGAGATGATTTTAATGATAGTTCACAGATTACTGATAGCAGGTCTGCAATCTCATATTTCAGTTCTTTCAACACCCTTGGATGTATACCATCCGGCCCAGGTGATTTGCTACTCTTCAGTTTATCTAATAGTTGTAAGACATCTTCCCGATGTATCGATATTTCCTTCAATTCTTCCACACCTTTAAATACCACTTCAGTCATGGGTAACATCCCTACATCTTCCTCAGTAAAGACCAAAGCAAAGAATTCATTCAGTCTCTCCGCTATCGCCTTGTCGCCTCTTAGTGCTCCTTTAACCCCTTTATCATCTAATGGACCAACTGACTCTCTCACAGGAGTTTTGCTACGAATGTACTTGAAAAGGTCTTTATTTCGCGTTTTTGCTTCCGCAACAAGCTTCTTCTCAAATTCTCTCTTTGCCTGCCTTATCAATGCCTTGCATTTGACTTGCCAGTGCTTGTGCTGTTTCCAGGTTTCGTCATTTGGCTCTTTTTTCCATTTCCTGAAAGATGCTTTTTTGGCAACAACAGCCTCTCTGACCTCACCTTTAAACCATACTGGCAGTTTTTTGGACTTCCTTCCACTTTTCTTAAAGCATGGAATACAGCTGGTCTGGGCTTCCAAGATAGTATTTTTCAACAACACCCAAGCTTGATGTACGTCTTTAACCTTTGCAACTGCTCCTTTTAGTTTTTTCTTAACTGTTTTCCTCATTTTATCATAGTCTCCCTTTCGAAAGTTAAAAGATAGTACTGTGGATTTCCTTACTATCCCTCCTCCACTAATTAAATCAAAGGCAATCATGCTATGATCACTATTGCCAAGTGGCCCCAACACCCTTATCTCTTGCACTAGATCTGGTGTTCCACTAAGGACTAGGTCTAATATGGCTTCCCCTCTGGTCGGTTTCATGAACCAGCTGCTCCAAGAAGCAGTCATTTATTTCAGCTAGGAACTTTATCTCCCTAGCATGTCCTGACGTGACACTGACCCAGTCGATACCGGGGTAATTGAAATCACCCATTATTATTACTGCGCTGTAACTTTTGTTAACTTCCTTGATTTCTTTGAGCATTTCATCATCCATTTGGTCATTCTGGCCAGGCGCTCGATAGTACACCCCCACTGCCATTGCCTTCCCCCTTTTATATGGAATTTCAATCCATATAGTTTCTACAGCAGATTTTGTTTCCTGCAAAACTTTAATCCTTTCTGAGTCAATGCCCTCTCTAACATAGAGCGCAACCCCTCCACCAATTTGATCAGCTCTATCATTACGATATAGTTTGTACCCAGGTATCACAGTGTTCCACTGGTTGTCCTCCTTCCACCATGTCTCTGATATTCCAATCATATCTAACCTTTCATTTAGTGCTATATATTCTAACTCTCCCATCTTATTCTTTAGACTTCTAGCATTTGCATACAAGCATTTTAGAGAATGTATTTTATTCATGTTAATTTGGCTATTGTTAGACATGGGTGAATTGGGATCTTTAAGCTCTGTCATGGTAACATAGTAACATAGTAACATAGTAAGTGACGGCAGATAAAGACCAGCATGGTCCATCTAGTCTGCCCATCAAGATGGCAAGAGTAGGTGCACCTGTCGCTCTGTGCAGGCCACCCCTCCCCATGTTTTTGTTTCTGTTTAGGGGTGAACCCACCACTCCATGTAGGACACCCTTATTTGTTCAGATGCTAGATAGTTCAGAAGTTAGATGGTACTGTTTATTTTGCTTTTATCCTGTTGCTGTAAAGGGATCCACTGTGTTTGTCCCATGCCGTTTTGAATTCCATCACCGTGTTTGCCCTCACCACTTCCATCGGGAGGGCATTCCAAGCATCCACCACCCTTTCAGTGAAGAAATATTTCCTGACATTGCCTTTCAATTTACCACCTTGCAGCTTCATGTTATGCCCTCTAGTTTTACAGCTTCCCCGTCTTTGGAAGAGGTTTGTTTGTTCATCATTTCTCTTTAAGTATTTAAAGGTCTGAATCATAACTCCCCTGTCCCTCCTCTCCTCCAAAGTGTACATATCTAGGTCTTCAAGTCTCTTCTCATAAGGCTTCTGACGCAGGCTCCAAATCATTTTGGTCGCCTTTCTCTGAACAGTTTCCAGTCTTTTTACATCTTTTGCAAGATATGGCCTCCAAAACTGAACACAGTATTCCAAGTGAGGCCTCACCAGTGACTTGTACAGTGGCATAAGTACCTCTTCCTTTCTGCTGGTAATCCCTCTTTGAATGCAGCCCAACATCCTCCTGGCTTTTGCCACCGCCTTGTCGCACTGTTTTGCCACCTTGAGATCATCAGAGATAATCACACCAAGGTCTTTCTCCTGAACCGTGCATACCAACCTCTCACCCCCTATTGTGTACTTTTCCCTTGGATTTCTGCTACCCAAGTGCATGACACTGCACTTTTTCACATTAAATCGTAGTTGCCAAGCATTAGACCAGTCTTCCAGCTTCTGTAGATCTTTCCTCATGTTATCCACTCCCTCTGGGGAGTCCACTCTGTTGCAAATTTTTGTGTCATCTGCAAAAAGACAGACTTTTCCATTCAGTCCTTCAGCAATATCACTCACAAATATATTGAACAGTGCCGGGCCCAGGACCGAACCCTGAGGCACCCCGCTAATCACCTTCCTCTCATCCGAGTGAGCTCCATGTACCATCACCCTCTGTTGTCTGTCAGTCAACCAATTTCTAATCCAGTTTACTATCTTGGGACCCATCCCCAAGCTACTGAGTTTATTGACAAGCCTCCTATGAGGAACAGTATCAAAGGCTTTGCTGAAATCCAGATAGATGACATCCATTGCATGCCCCAGATCTAGTTCCTTGGTCACCCAATCAAAGAACTCAATCAGATTTGTTTGGCAAGACCGTCCTTCGGTAAAACCATGTTGCCTGGGATCTTGCAACCTGTTGGTTTTGAGAAAGTTCACTATTCGCTCTTTCAGGAGCGCCTCCATTACTTTTCCTGCCACCGAGGTAAGGCTCACGGGCCTGTAATTTGACACTTCTTCCCTGTCACCACTTTTGTGTAGAGGTACAACATTAGCCATTCTCCAGTCCTGAGGAACCACTCCTGTTTCCAAGGATCTGTTGAAGACATCCTTTAACGGACCTGCAAGAACCTCTCTGAGCTCTTTCAGTATCCTGGGATGTATCCCATCTGGTCCCATGGCTTTGTCCACTTTCAGTTTAGCAAGTTGTTCTAACACCTCGTCTTCTGTGAATGGTGTGGTATCTACTTCAGTCCTATTTTTATATTTGGGAGTCACAGCTGGTCCATCTCCAGGATCTTCTTTAGTAAAAACAGAGCAGAAGTATTTGTTTAGCAATTTCGCTTTTTCAGTGTCACTTTCCACGAGTCCTTTCCCAGCACTTCTGAGTCCTGCAATTCCAACTCTGATCTTCTTCCTTTCCTGAATATACCTGAAGAAAGTTTTGTTGCCACCCTTAACATCTTTAGCCATTTTTTCTTCTGCCTTTGATTTTGCTATCCTTATTACTCTTTTAGACTCTTTGAGTTGGATCCTGTATTCATTTCTGTGTTCTTCTGTTTGCAAGCTTTTGAATTTTGAAAAAGCTGTGTTTTTTGCCTTTATTTGCGCAGCCACCTCTTTGGAAAACCAAATAGGTTTCCTTCTCCTCTTGTTTTTATTTATTTTTCTTACATATTTATCTGTTGCCCCTTTTATTGCCGCCTTTAGTTTAGCCCATTGCAATTCCACTTCCCTTATCTTCTTCCACCCCGTCATCTCCTCCTTTAAGTACTCGGCCATTTTATTGAAGTCAGTGTTTTTGAAGTTTAGGACTTTGAGCTTGCTATGATTGGCCTGTACCATGGCTTTTATCTCAAACCACACCGTGTGATGGTCGCTGTTGCTCACAGGGGCACTCACGCAGACATTCGACACGTTATCACTGTTGGTAAGCACTACATCCAGCGTTGAGCTTTCCCTGGTTGGTTCCATCACCATTTGTCTAAGTAATGCATCTTGGAGAGCATCCACAATTTTTTTGCTTCTTTCCAGATGTGCAGAAGGAGTAATCCAATCCACATCAGGTAGATTAAAGTCACCTAATATGATCGTTTCCCCCTTTGCTGCTATCTTGGCAATATCTATAATCAATTCGTTATCTCTCTCTTCAATTTGAGTCGGAGGTCTGTAGACTACAGCAATATGGATGACAGTGCCATCTCCTCTTTCCAACGCAATCCAGAGCGCTTCTTCTTTTCCCCATGTTCCCTGCATTTCAGTAGCTTTAATACTGCTTTTGACATACAAGGCTACTCCTCCTCCTTTTCCATTTTCTCTGTCTCTTCTGAATAGATTATAGCCAGCTATGGCTATATCCCAATCATGCGATTCATTAAACCATGTTTCCGTAACGGCCACGATGTCCAAATCCGTTTCCACCATTAGGGCTTCCAGGTCTGGAATTTTTTTGGCTAAGCTTCGAGCATTTGTGCTCATTGCTTTCCAGCATTTACCTGGCTTGTGTGTATTTTGCATTGATTTTATTCTGCCCATTTCTTCCCACTTGTTTTTGATGTGTGGTTTAAGAGTATGGCTGTTTCTGATGATGTTCTGCTTTTGCAGGGGGTGGCATGCAGATGTTGACCTTCCACATCCGTCACCCCCTTTTCCTAGTTTAAATGCATATCCACATACTGCCTGAATTTTTCACTTAGGTTTCTTTTCCCTGCGACAGAGAGATGTAGTCCATCAGCACAGTATAGTCTCTTGTTGGTCCATCTATTGTCCCAGTTGCCAATAAATCTGAATCCTTCTTGTTTGCACCAGGTCTGGAGCCATGTATTAAAGTTGTTAATGCGATGCAGCCTTTTTGTCCCCTTACCAAGAACAGGTAGAACTTCTGAGAATGCAACAGTGTTAACAATGGGCTTGAGTTTCTCTCCCAGAGATTGGAAGTCCTTTTGGGCTGTAGAGGCACTGTTTCTAGCCAGGTCATTTGTGCCCAAGTGGATAATAACATCTGGTTTGGAGTGCTCACTTTTTGCGCTAAGTATTTCAACAACTTGGTTTGTATTCCTGCTGGCTGAAGAGCCTGGTAGGCACATGACTATCTTCTCTCCTTTGAACTGTGTTCCCAAGTTGGTGCCTCTGATGATGGAATCTCCAAGTAGTAATAATTTTCTGTTTGGTGAGGTTTTCTTCATATTTGGTGCTTTAGCAGGAGATTGGGCATTGTCTGACTCATTTAAGGGCCCTTCAGTTTCCTTGGGTTGGGCATCCTCATTAGCCAAGGCAGAGAAGGCATTTTGCAGGGATATCTCTTGATGTGTAGGATGTCTCTGCATTACAGGTCGCAATCTTCCGGAACCCACTGTGATCCATTTGTTCCTGGGGTGTTTGATTCTTTGTGGGAGCGGTGGTGGACTTTGTTCAGTTTGTATCCTAGAAGAGGTGCGCTTCATTGCAGCCAGTTCCTCCCTCAGTAGAGAAACTTCTTTATGCATGGCTGCTAGGTCTTTCCTTAGTATAGTCAGTTCTTCATGCATGGCAGCTGACTTTAGGCATATAGGACAAGCTCTTAGGCTCCAAATGATTCTTCTTTGAATGAAAGTACCACAGTTATTGCACTGAATACACGACATGTTGCTTAAGCAGTCCCAGAAGAGGAAGAATAATAAGAAAAGTTGAAGATGTGGGCGTTACCCAAGTTAGGAACGACAGATGGCACGTATGTGACCACTATATAGGCAATGTAGCCCCTGGGGTGGGTGGGGTGAGGGGTAGGGTTGGCGGGAACCTAAGTGTCTCTGGCCAGTAGGCTGTTTCTGAACAGTGGGCACACAGCAAGGGAGTAGGTAAGGGAACCCACCAAGAAGGGCAAATAGATAGATAAATATGTGGAGACAAACAGACAAAAAACTCACAATTTAGCAGCAAATTCAGCAAAAATCACCTTTTGGATGAGCTCTGGAAAGCACTGCTCTTCTCAAGAAACACAAGGGCAGTCTGAGCAAGCCCACATGCACAACAGGAATGGAGGTTTACAACAATGCCTCAGCAGGGGGGGAGGGGCAGTAACTCAGGTAGACTAAGAGAAAGATAGTTTAAAACTCTACAGCAATGGAGGCTGGTCCTGAACAGTGGGCACACAGCAAGGGAGTAGGTAAGGGAACCCACCAAGAAGGGCAAATAGATAGATAAATATGTGGAGACAAACAGACAAAAAACTCACAATTTAGCAGCAAATTCAGCAAAAATCACCTTTTGGATGAGCTCTGGAAAGCACTGCTCTTCTCAAGAAACACAAGGGCAGTCTGAGCAAGCCCACATGCACAACAGGAATGGAGGTTTACAACAATGCCTCAGCAGGGGGGGAGGGGCAGTAACTCAGGTAGACTAAGAGAAAGATAGTTTAAAACTCTGCAGCAATGGAGGCTGGTCCTGAACAGTGGGCACACAGCAAGGGAGTAGGTAAGGGAACCCACCAAGAAGGGCAAATAGATAGATAAATATGTGGAGACAAACAGACAAAAAACTCACAATTTAGCAGCAAATTCAGCAAAAATCACCTTTTGGATGAGCTCTGGAAAGCACTGCTCTTCTCAAGAAACACAAGGGCAGTCTGAGCAAGCCCACATGTACAACAGGCATGTCTGCTCCATACTTGAGGGCATTTGGGCTACTTTACTCTTTTGTGGAACCTCTCTGCTTTTGGTAGTATCTTATGTAGTGTCTTATGTTTTCCAAGTCTGCTACTTTAGCCTCTAGAGAACGGGCTTGTTCCCTGAGAGCAAAGAGCTCCTTGCACCTAGTGCACACGTAAGACCTCTCACGAACTGGGAGAAAATCATACATGTGACACTCAATGCAAAAGACTGGAAAGCCCCCATCCCGCTGCTGGACTGCTGTCTGCATCTTAGTTTTAAGTTTGTGTCTAGATCTTTAAGTTCTTACTTACTAGGGGTTGCTATGGGTATTTATACCAATAAAACTGTACCTAATATGTTTAATATACCTTGTTCACCTGAAGCTTAATTAATCTCAGGTCCTTAGTGTAAGACTGATTTGGGTAATGAGCTTCACCTGAAAGCACCTCCTGTCTTTTAAGATGTGTAAGTACCTATAAAGCTATGATTATCCCAGGGGTGGGAGGGAGGGAAATAACACTTATTAAAAGAGGGCTGCTACACAGTACCCTGTCTTGTGCTGCTGAGGTAAGCTAAATTCTGATTTGATTTAAATTATAGCTCTTAGCTGCTGCTAGGCTCTAACTTCTTATGAAATTTAAACTACAAGCTCTCTGCTGGATTCTAAATTTAACCAGAAAGCTCTCTTCTGTGTTTTAAAACTAAAAGTACCTTTCTGATGCTAGGCCCTGAGTTGCACTAGACATTTTAGAATTAATCACCTGTTCGATATGTTTGCCACCTTGTCTATTAGCATGCACTAAATGCTTTGTTAACAGCTAATGCAGCTTCCTGTATGTTTGATGAATAGAGTGCTGGATTCCTGTCAGACTCCTGACTAAAGTTAACATGTAGATGGACCATGTGGCAATTACATTCTGAGAGCTTTCCAGAAATATGGATACTGTACATCACGCGTCCTACTTATGCTAGAATGTCCAAACTTCCCTCCAATGGACTAATGTCTCATCCACCAAATGACACATGAAACTATTTCTATTCAAGGATCCTGATGCCCCTCACACTCTTGTTCACCACCTATGTGATACCTGAGTACAAACTATATCGTAATGATAGAGCTGATCAAATTGGTGGAAGGGTTGTGCTCTATGCTAGAGAGGGCATTGACTCAGAAAGTCTTAAAGTTTTGCAGGAAACAAAATCTGCTGTAGAATCTATATGGATTAAAATTCCATATAAAAGGGGGAAGGCAATGGCAGTGGGGGTGTACTATCGAGCGCCTGGCCAGAATGACCAAATGGATGACGAAATGCTCAAAGAAATCAAGGAAGTTAACAAAAGTTACAGCACAGTAATAATAATGGGTGATTTCAATTACCCCGGTATCGACTGGGTCAGTGTCACGTCAGGACATGCTAGGGAGATAAAAATCCTAGATGAAATAAATGACTGCTTCTTGGAGCAGCTGGTTCATGAACCGACCAGAGGGGAAGCCATATTAGACCTAGTCGTTAGTGGAACACCAGATCTAGTGCAAGAGATAAGGGTGTTGGGGCCACTTGGCAATAGTGATCATAGCATGATTGCTTTTGATTTAATTAGTGGAGGAGGGATAGTAAGGAAATCCACAGTACTACCTTTTAACTTTCGAAAGGGAGACTATGATAAAATGAGGAAAACAGTTAAGAAAAAACTAAAAGGAGCAGTTGCAAAGGTTAAAAACGTACATCAAGCTTGGGTGTTGTTGAAAAATACTATCTTAGAAGCCCAGACCAGCTGTATTCCACGCTTTAAGAAAAGTGGAAGGAAGTCCAAAAAACTGACAGCATGGTTTAAAGGTGAGGTCAGAGAGGCTGTTGTTGCCAAAAAAGCATCTTTCAGGAAATGGAAAAAAGAGCCAAATGACGAAACCTGGAAACAGCACAAGCACTGGCAAGTCAAATGCAAGGCATTGATAAGGCAGGCAAAGAGAGAATTTGAGAAGAAGCTTGCTGCGGAAGCAAAACCGCGAAATAAAGACCTTTTCAAGTACATTCGTAGCAAAAAACCTGTGAGAGAGTCAGTTGGTCCATTAGATGATAAAGGGGTTAAAGGAGCACTAAGAGGCGACAAGGCAATAGCGGAGAGACTGAATGAATTCTTTGCTTCGGTCTTTACTGAGGAAGATGTAGGGATGTTACCCATGACTGAAGTGGTATTTAAAGGTGCGGAAGAATTGAAGGAAATATCGATACATCGGGAAGATGTCTTACAACTATTTGATAAACTGAAGAGTAGCAAATCACCTGTGCTGGATGGTATACATCCAAGGGTGTTGAAAGAACTGAAATATGAGATTGCAGACCTGCTATGAGTAATCTATGAACTATCATTAAAATCATCTCTAATACCTGAAGATTGGAGGATCGCCAATGTAACACCAATTTTTAAAAAGGGTTCCAGGGGTGATCCGGGAAACTACAGACCGGTGAGCCTGACGTCAGTACCGGGAATAATGGTAGAAACCATCATAAAGAATAAAATTACTCAGCATGTAGATAGTCACAACCTAATGGGAGACAGCCAACATGGCTTTAGACAAGGAAGATCTTGTCTTACTAGTCTGTTATGTTTTTTTGAAGGAGTGAATAAACAGGTGGACAAAGGTGAGTCGGTTGATATTGTGTATCTGGACTTTCAGAAAGCCTTTGACAAGGTCCCTCATCAGAGACTTTTGGCAAAACTAAAGAGTCATGGGATAGGAGGCAGTGTACTATTGTGGATCAGGAACTGGTTTAAAGATAGAAAGCAGAGGGTAGGGCTAAATGGCCAATTTTCCCAATGGAGAAAGGTGAATAGTGGTGTACCCCAGGGATCTGTGCCGGGTCCGCTGCTTTTTGACATATTCATAAATGACCTGGAAAGTGGAATAACGAGTGAGGTTATCAAATTTGCAGATGACTCAAAACTATTTAAAGTTGTTAAAACCCAAGAGGATTGTGAAAAATTGCAAGAGGATCTTGATAAATTGGAAGACTGGGCATCAAAATGGCAGATGAAATTTAATGTGGACAAGTGCAAGGTTATGCACCTAGGGAAGAACAACCCAAACTATGGTTACACAATGCAAGGTTCCACATTAGGAACCACCACCCAGGAAAAAGTTTTAGGCGTCATTGTGGATACCATGTTAAAACCCTCGGCCCAGTGTGCAGCGGCGGCCAAGAGAGCAAATAGAATGCTAGGTATGATAAGGAAAGGAATGGAAAATAAAACAAAAGATATTATAATGCCTCTATATCGTTCCATGGTGAGACCGCACCTTGAATATTGTGTGCAATTCTGGTCGCCGTATCTTAAAAAGGATATAGCGATTTTAGAAAAGGTTCAGAGAAGAGTCACCAAAATGGTAAAGGGGATGGAAGGATACCCCTATGAAGAAAGGCTAAAAAGGTTAGGGCTCTTTAACCTGGAAAAGAGACGGCTGAGTGGAGATATGATAGAAGTCTATAAATTAATGAACGGAGTGGAACGGGTAAACGTAGATCGATTGTTTACGTTATCAGAATATAGAAAGACTAGGGGACATGCAATGAAGCTACAGGGTAAACTATCTAAGACTAATAAAAGAAAAAAAAATTTCACTCAACGTGTAATCAAACTCTGGAATTTGTTACCGGAGGATGTAGTAAAGGCTGTTAGTGTAGGTGGGTTTAAAAAAGATTTGGACAAGTTCCTGGAGGAAAGGTCCATAAACCATTATTAAGAAGTGACCGAAGATATCAATGCTTGACCCAGTACAATCATTGTGGAACTTGTGTCTCTTGGGGAAACTGCTAGGTACATATGACCTAGATTGGCCACTGTTGGAAACAGAATACTGGGCTTGATGGACCTTGGTCTGACCCAGTATGGCATATCTTATGTTCTTATGTTCTTAGGTAAATGGAGCTCACTCTGAGGAGAAAGATGTTACCAATGGAATGCAGCAGGGATCTGTCCTCGGTCCAATTTTTTTTTTTTTACATTTTTATAAGTGATATTGTGAAAGGGCTATCATGTAAGGTTTACCTCTTTGTGAATGATACCAAAATCTGCAATAGACATTCAGGAAGATATAGATAACATGAGCAAGAATCTAGCAAAGCTTCAAGAGTGGTCGAGAATTTGGAAGCTATGATTTAAAGCTAAAAATACAAGGTCATGAATTTGGGCTGAAAAAATCTAAGGAAGCGGTACAATATAGGGGGTGAAGTACTTCTGTTCATGAAAAAATGCAGGATCTAGGGGCTAAACACGTAGAAAAGGCGATGGTGAATAACAGAAGGTTACTTGGTTGCATAGGGAGAGAAATTTTCAGTAGAAAGGTGATAGTACCTCTTCATAAGTCTTTAGTGAGACCTCATTTGGATATATGGAAGTTCATTTTAGAAGCTTTATTTGTGCTTTGGACGTCTGAAATGGGCATAGAGACATCTCCAGAGTCATTTTACAAGCTGCCTCTGGGGATGTCCCCAGCATGAGGATGTCTGAATCTTAAAGGGGACATAGAAAAGGCATGACCAGGACATTCCCAGGAACCTAGAGGCATTGTTAGGGTGTTCTCAGGGACCAGGACATCCCTGCCTGATCACAGATATCTCATGGACATCTGGCATCACATGTAACCTTAGACCTGTTCCGAGGCAGGAAAAGCAATAAACAAGCATCTGAAAAGTGCTCCTTTTAACTGAAAAACACATTTGTTCATTCCCACTACACAGTCCAACATCAACCACAGCAGCATTTGACCATTAGGCTATCCTAGATGGGAGGACTCTGTAATCCTGTTCTGTGGATATCTAGGTAGACTCCCCCACAAAAGTCCATATCAGACATGTCCAAGTTTGTGAAATCACATCCGCACCCGGATGTCCCTGCATTTATTTCATATGTTCTGGCTTAGAAGTCCCAGATTTCACTCAGACCGATCTTCTAAAATTCCCCAGAAGATTTGTGCTACTGCTTCAAACCAGAATAAATGTTTTAGGATCCAACTTGTGTCTTATCCTGTCTCAGTGGGGCCCCTGCTGTTGTCTTCTATGGGTAAATTATCACTGAAATTTATTTAGATAAAATATTTTCTCTCTTATTGATATCAATGCCACTACTACTTACAATTTATATAGCGCTATAAGGCCAACACAGCACTGTCACAACATGTGAACAACAGTCCCTGTTTCACAGAACTCAAAATCTATCAGGACAGAAGCACACAACTAAGAGGGCTAATAGGGGACTAGGGTAAAACAAAGGAGAAAAGATGGTTAACAGGAGAAAAAAATGAATCCAAATAGTATTATCCCTATTTGCTGCTTAGTTATATTTGTATAAAGCAGAATTTATAGTTGTCAGTAACACTGTGGTAGTTTTTCTCACCACAGGACTCATTCATGATATTTGCATTGTTTTGTGACTTCCATCATGCTCTAATTTTGCTTATGTCTGACCTGAGTGAAGGCGCTCTCCCACACAATCGCCTTTTCATTGATGGTGAAATCCTGGTTTGGTGGAGCATAAGGGTTATAACCTCCAACAATCTCTGTACTCACTGTCCCATTGGGTAGAAGGACTATGTTGATAATATCATATCCAGAGGAGAAATCACCATTCTTATCGAAAAAGATCTCTTCACCCAGAATGTTCCTAAAGTGGACGTTCTTCAGATAATGATGAAGCTAAAGAATGAGGAACAGATTTTCAGTAATGTCCCTAAATGTGGGATATAAATGTCAAGCTCATACAACACCTGCAGAACCAGAAGAGCTTCAGAGAAGGGTGACAAAAATGGGCTTTTCAGCTTGGAGAAACGATGACTGAGAGGCATTATGCTTGAGGTTTATAGAATCGTGAATGGGGTAAATCAGTTAAAAAGGGAATGTTCCTTTAACATTTCAGATATTACAAAAACAAGCCCTACTCCTGCTGGAATTCTGCAAACAAACTTCAAACGTTTGTGCCAAAAGGTCTGAATTATGCAAAATTTTACTTACTTTGTCAAAATAATAAAATATCTTGTTTTTGACTGATCCTTAATTTAAAGTAGCACTTTTTTAAAAATTAAAGTGAGGATAGCAAGAGGACATAACATGAAATAAAGTTCCTGGAAGCTACTTGTGGGTCATTGCTCACCTATGGAAATGAGCTACATGAAATAGACTTACTTTTGGGGGGTCTGCAAGTATTGGTGACCCGCATTGGCCCTGTCCTAGAGAGGATCCTGGGCTTGATGGTCCTTCGTCAGACTCAGTATGGATTTTCTTATGTTATTATGAATAGCACAAGATATGTAAGAGAAAAGGGAGCTAATGTTGCCAATAGAAAAGACAAATGTTTTGGGCTGTTTTCTATAGTTCCCTCTTAACCTATGGGGCCCTTTTTGCACTTAGTGCATATTTAGCATGAAAACTAATGTGTGTTGAGTGCAAAGCCTTGTAAGAGGTCAGACCGGCATGTTCCCAGCAGTTAATGTACTGATGTGTAACCTTATGCACAGCACTTCCTCGATCTACTGCACATCCCTAACATTTTTTGCTGTAACTATCTTCTGCCTGTATTACATACTTGAATACTACGTAGGGTCTATATGTGTTTATCTAACTAAGACAATGAAAATGCAATCCATCGTCCTCATATATATGAAGAGATGGTTTTCTTCTACTCAAATTGTCTGGAGATCCGGGGCTCCTTCTCTTTACCCAAACACCAAGATCTGCTCTTCTGCCTCACTGTCTGCTCACACTTCTTCATCTTTCTTTCAATCATGTCAGCACACAGGCCCTGATTTAGGAATAGACAAGTCAGCAGAGCATTGCTTCTCTGCACTGATGTAAATTTCACCCAAGCAGCCCCCCACAATGTGGGATGGAGGCATGGGCAGAAAGAGAGCCTACACAGTGGCGACGGCAGCAGCTCGGCAACTTACTTTAACATTTTTGCAGCATTGCTCCGCTCTTGTAGGTTCACCATTTCGAGCAGCATGGCAAACATGATAAAGTAAGTTTGCTGTGCAGCTGCTTGCGCCACAGCATGGGGGGGGGGGGCACTGCACAAATGGGTGGGCCTGCATGAGGGGAATGCACCACCGCTGCAATCATAAAGGCCTTCAGCAAATTTTACTTTGGGGCCCCTTGTTGTAACATCACTGTATCTACACCTCCATCCAAGCCTGCTCTCTGTTTTTCCATACTGGCGCCAACACCTTGAACTGAAAAGAGCACAGGGCCTGCCTCTTTTTGCATTATAATAGGCCCCGCTTTTCCATAGTAGTATGAAACCCATGAGAGGGAAGGATTTGTGGCATCACTGAGCCTGTAAGAGATGGAATGTGACAATCAGCACAGGACGGTGAGAGGGAGACTGAAGGGAGGATCTAGGTAGTGGTGATCAGGTGGGGAAGGGGGGTGGAGTAGCAGTGATTGGAGTGGAACAGGAGGGAGCAGAAGTGATTGGGGTATAATTCATCCCCCACACACATGTCATTGCTTATATGTGCCTAAAGAGTAAAGAAGGGCGAAGAGTTTTGAAGGGTACACTTGACACAGGGCTCTTAGTGGGCTCGAAACATGCATGTCGTGTAGCTTTGGATACTTGTTGCCTTTCCTGATAAATGGACATCAACTTTTCACAGATAAGTGTTTGTTGCACTACTTTTTAAATTGCATGTTATTTTCCACAAATTTTGAAAATTCAATAAAAAGGGTTCTGCCGACGCGGAGAGGGGGAATTTCTCTCTCTCCTTCTCATGCCGACGGATCCCGACAGTAAAATATTTATGTAAAAGACTTGTTTGAAAGAGGACGAATTCAAGGGTTGGGTTGTGATGACTTTTTCTTTTTCATTCTTAAAGAGTAAATCCGGCACTGTCAGCACAGATACACTTTACTTGCTATTCCCCTACCAGTTACGTTCCTCTTCTAGCAGAGTGATCCAAGTCTGAACTGAATTTAGTGCTTGTGAGACTGCAGCATCCATGTGAGAATAAGGCCCCACTTTCTCTACCCATGAAGACTTTCATACTGTGCTATGCATAGCACTATTTTTTTCTGAACACAGTACTTCTCTAAGAAATGATGTTACCTTCCATTGCAAAGAATCTGGAACTTTCTGACTTTGTCCACTCCATAGGACGTCTTCTCCATAGGCAGTTGTAAGCATGTCATGCAATGCATGAGCCAGGACATACACAGCATTATAGACACTGTAGCTGCTCCCGAGGTATTTGGCATCACAGTGTGGATTGAAGGGCAGTGTCTCATCAGTGCTACAGGATCTTCTGATGCTTGTGGGGCAATGACTGTCACATAGCTGCCTCCACCACATCTGAATAACTTCATCACTTGGAAAGAGGGAAGGATTCACCTCACGAATAAATTCTGAGAAGCTTGGAATATTCTTCTTCACCACTGTCAATGCCAAGGTGTTGTTCTTCACACTAAAAGCCAGTGAATAAACTGGGAGAAATTCCCATTCAGCTGTCGTGATCCATATTTTACCAGGTATCTTGAATATGTCTATGTGCTCACAAAAATTCCATATATGTTCTTTATTACCATAGACAATGTTCACACTAGTTGATGATGTATGAATAGTCTCATTAATTATCTTTATCTTATCTGGTGACATGGGACTGTTATGAGAGAAGGTTTCAATGAATTCTACGCAACCATTGTTCTCTTCAATCCCTTCTTTCAGGATCTGGACAGCTCTCATGCTGCTGTCATCATCGGATGCAATGATACTGACCCAGGTCCAGCTGAAATGCTTTAGTAACCTGATAATCGCATTGCAGAGGTGCAGCTCACTGGGAACAGTTCGGTAGAAATAAGGAAACTTAACAGCATCACTCATAAAAAGATTCTGTGATTTGTAACTGATCTGTTAAGAAAAATAACAGATCCATCACCATCTTTAGCATGATAAGATTACATTTCAAATAATGTCTAACATTTAAAACATAATATCAAACAGAAATTTGGAGAGCCAGAAGTGTGAGTTGAGGGAGTGGCAACGCAGCCTTGCTGAGCTCTTAGGAAGAGGGGCGTAGTCGTCTATTGGACGTGAGAATTTTGGGTTCATTGGGCACCTAAAAATTCAGCGTGTGTGCATATTGCTTTTGCACCCATGTATCTATGAATTAATGCATGCACAATAAAATTATGTGTGCAAACAAGCTGCACTTGCCCTATAATCTATCACAGAAAAAGAGTAGGAGCAATATTCATCCAAAAGGCCAGCAGATAAAGATAGCTGGATAACTTATCTGGATTTTTAATGTGCATCTTCTCATAGTCTATCTGTATAAGTTGGTCTGCTGAATATGTGATTTTAAACTTAGAAGGATAAATTATCCATAGGAAATTTGCACAACGATTTATGCAGTTTACTTATATGGATAAAAATATTATCTGGAGAGTGACTGTACATTGTCATTATCTGTCCATCTTTTAGCCCCAGCCTGGAATTCCCCAAACCTGCCTTAACCTATATGGATGTATTTTGGCTTTATATTGACTTTATGGACAAAGTGTAGTATATTTGTTTGTTGGCAGCAAATTCTTAAAGCAAAGCACTTATGCAGCTAGCACCCATTGCTGATTGTAGAGGTATTCTTGAATACTGAGCAGTACTGTGCCGTCTCATGTAACTGGTAGTGATGGCTGTAGCTCTGCATGGACACTAGGCCAGTTTAACTATATTGTCTATTTAATGGCAGATTGATTTTTGGCCTGCACACCTCTACAAATAATGTTATTTGATAGATATCCATTTAGAGGGGAAGTGGGTCATTCTGTTCACGAATAGCAGGTATGGACGTTCCATTGAGACGTCTATCCCTGCTATTTGTCCCCCTGCTGGCCCCATCAATACCCTCCCCATACATACAGCGGGTTTGTATGGGGAGGCCTGGATGAGGGCAGGAAGGGACGTTCGGGAGGCAAAGCAAGGGTGGGTTGTGACCCTGGATGTACAGGGCCAATTCAAAGGTCGGCCCTGTATGTCCAGGGCCTCAAATCTTGATGGGGAAATTATTCAACCTAAAGGTGGAATAAGTCCCCCTGGATGGAGGGGGATCATGGCTTGGGATCCTGAGGTCACAGGACATTTCCCGTAGCCCGACCCAGGCCTTGGAAGGCCAAATTGGGAGTCGGGCTGTGAGAAACATGCTTCTGAATTCGGCAGGCCAGGATCATGGCTGGGAATGGAGACTCGGGCATGGCACCCCGGCTCCATTCATGGGACCGACTAAGTTAGCCGGTTTGTTTCTGGAAGTACGGCCGAATAGAATCGGGTCCATGCCAGCACGTCCAGGTGCTAGACCCGATTCAGATCCCGTGAGGGGCTGCTGGATCAGATTTGGGTCTAACTTTGCATGCCCGATTCTGCCCGGCCATACAGGCGGTTGGACATGCAGAAATGGAATTGACCTCTAATTGTATAAAGCCCTTTCCATGTATAAAGCCTGTCTTACATGCGAGAAGGAGTTTTTATAAGGTTATATTGCTGCATTCATGTGTAAGAAAGAGGCGAATGGAATGATTGTATCTAGGGTTATGCTGTCAGTGCCTAGGAGTTCCTGAGAGGAGCAGAGGTGGAGGTGGGATGTGTAGGGACATATTTAATAAATTAAACAAATAGATGCGAAGAGTACAAGGGCACATTTACAGCTTCTCTGAGCAGGTACAAAATAGGCACCATTGGGAGTTCTTTCAGAAGGGTCCTGTTACAGAATTACCCCCTAAATTTATGCATCATTTAAGGAATGGCAAATATGTAAAGGTCACATATATAACTATAAGTGGACAATGTTATGATATGTTTAAGGACATTCAGATAATTTTAGAAGTATCTCACACATAGCAGGATGAATAGGTGTAGATTAGCTCCAAGTGTAGGGGAGTTTCAGAAAGCCGCTATTCATATTTGTAGATGACCGGGATGAAGAGATTTGAAGGGTGGATGGTTTTGGTGTGGTTCCATTGGAGCCAAAAAGTATATGTGCATTTTCCAATTTGAGGAGCCTAGTGCCTAGAGCAGTGATCTGATCATCAAAAAAAAACAGAGTTTGATTCCCACGGGCACCCCTTGGGCAAGTCACTTTACCCTCTGAGGCAAGGCCTGGCGTTCTACTTCCAGGGGCACCTTGCTAAGAAACCCCAGTGACAGCATTGGTTCAAATACGCATGGAATTTCTAAAAGAAATAACTGCGGGGACAATTGTTCTTCAGATCCCGTTTTCTGATTTTGCTATCAAAATGTTAAAAAAAGGTTTTGTGAAATGGGGCCACAAGATGTGCAATTGCTGGTACTTATGGAAGCTGCCAGATCACCGCTTAGAGGTAAATTTGCCACCCCGTCTACGTGGAAGCTGTCAAATGATGTCGCTCTTTCTCTCTAGGTTTTCTTTTATGAAATCTCTGCTCCCGCTTTGTGTGCCAGCAAATACCCATATCGTTGCTGTGCCCTTCTATGTATTTTACAAAAGGCTTCACTTTCTGCAGAGCCTTTTACAAAATAGTTGGGGAAAGACGACCATCCTGATCTGAACATCCCGTTTCACTTTTAGATCTCCTGTGCAATTGGGCTGAATACCTGCTATTCATATGTTCAAATTCGAATGCACCGATTAAATGCAATGCAATGTGTGCCTTTGAGTCAGTCCTGACTCCTGGCGACCCAGAAAAAAACGATTATATAGAGAGCGTTTTAATTTTCCTGCTATCCAAAGCATTTTCCAGAAATACCCCCGACCTCTCATTTCTTATACATTTATGTTTTGATCATTTTAGAATTTTATACATTCAAAACTTAAGGGCCTGATATTGAATTAGGCAGGCTATGCACCACTATGGCACATAGCCCTGCCTGCCGACCCTTAACCCCATGTATTTAATGCCACAGTGATGGGTTGCTGCACATGCCCTGGAGCTGCTGATGCTAACCTGGTAAGCAGTGTGATCTTTTTTTAACCAACAGCCAAACTGTCATCTCCACCAAACTGCGATTAAACCTCAGCATTGTCACTCAAAAATTATTTTTGCTGTGGAGCACTTATGACTGACTATATTTAATGGAAAATGTCTAGTAAACCCAACATTATGGATCTTTATCTTTATCTTTATTTAAAATTTGATAAACCGCTTAGGCCGAAACATAAAAGCGGTGTACAAAAAATAAAAGGTCAACACTGCAAACTATAGAAAAAAGAACGCCAAAATATAACAGGAAAGCAAAAGAAAGGACAGTGCAAAGCAAAAACAACAAACAATAATCACAACCAAAACACAGACTGACTCAATTAAACAACGACAGACAGGGGGAAAACGGGACCAAAATCTAGCTGAGACAAGACAACAATAAAAAACAATGAAACTACTAAGTCAGGGGGGGGGGTCCAATGGAATGTCAAATGCTTTTTGGAAGATGTAAGTTTTAAGTGATGATTAAAAGAGATAATATGAGTTTTCAAGACGAAGAGATTAAGGTAAATTATTCGACAACCAGGGACCAAGGAAAAAGAAAGCAGAGTGACGGGACCTTCCAAGATGAGCCAGGGAGGGGGGAGGCAGAGACAGACGATTAGCGTGAAGAGCACGGAGCTGGCGATAGGGTGTGTGCAAGGAAACCAGATCAGCCAGATACAAAGGGTTATGGGTGTGGATGGCACGGTGTGTGAGAATGAGAATTTTGTAATGAAATCGGACAGATAGGGGCAGCCAGTGTAGACGAAAGAGGATAGGAGTGATATGATCAAAACGGCGGGCAAAGTGATGATACGGGCAGCGGTATTTTGAATTAGTTGGAGGCGTCGGAGTTGATACTTGGGGAGGTTGGCTATGAAAACATTACAATAGTCGAGTCGGCTGGTGATCAGGGCAATGACAAGAGTAACTAATGATTCCAAGGGAAGAAATGTGCGGACAGCTCGAATTTGATGAAGGGTAGCAAAACAACGCCTAGTGAGGGAAGAGATATGGTCGTGAAAAGAAAGAGAAGGATCAAGAACTACTCCAAGATACCGAAAGGAGGATACAAGAGGAATGGGTACAGAATCGCTCAAAGGGCAGAGGAGGGGCAAGAACCAGTGAGGGATACCCACATAGCCGTGGATTTGGATGGGTTCAGGCGTAAGAAATGCTGGGAGAGCCAGGAAGCCACATGTGAGAGACAGATATTGAAAGGGGAAAGATCCAGAGAAAGTGGGGAAGTGTGGTAGAGTAATATGATGTCATCTGCGTAGACATAGGGAGATACTGGGTACTGCTGCAGTAAGAGAAGTAGAGGGGCCAAAAAAATATTAAACAACAGAGGAGACAGAACCGAGCCTTGAGGGACACCACAGGTGAGGGGAAGAGGGGAAGATGATGTTCCATTAAGAGTGACAGAAAAGGATCGAGCCGTAAGAAAGGAACGAAACCAAAGAAGAACTGTAGCGTGAAGACCCACCTCCGCAAGACGAGTGAGAAGCAGGGTGTGATCGATTAAATCAAACGCAGCAGAAAGATCCAGGGAAACCAACAGAGTAACATCACCACGATCATGTGCAACGTGAAGCTCATTCAAAACCGCAAGAAGAACAGTCTCGGTGCTGTGGCCCTGTCGAAATCGGCTTGCCGAGGGTGAAGTGCGTTAGTGGATTCTACGTGGGAAGACAACTGATTAAAAACAAAACGTTCCAAAAGTTTAGATAAGAAGGGGAGATTTGACACAGGACGCCAATGTGCAAGGACAGAGGGATCAAGAGATATCAATCACTGGAATAAAAAAGATGTTGATAAGTAAGGCTAATAGTGAGGAACCTGGTCAACTCTGCGGTCCATGGGCTTTAAAGGGGAAGACTCACCTTTCTAGGAAACCTGGATCCCTGCTGACTAATATTAAGGATGAGCATTCATTAGTGTGCATTCTATTCACTGACATCTTAAAACATAGTGCACTTAATTTATATACTCATGCATGATACATTTATTTTAACATGCTTAGGGGGTTACTTTGCAAGTCCTGTTCATGCTTTGGACATCCAAAACTGAGCATAGAGACAGCCAAAGCTGGTTCTGAAGACATCCTCAGTCCAGGCATAGAAAAAGGTCCGATAAGTGCTTGTTTTGGCAGAAAAACATCCAAAGGGTATAGACAGCATAGCGCTATCATCACCCCATACTCAGTACAATCACAGCGTTGGAAGCAGTAGGATTTAACCCCTGGTTTTCCTAATTCTAGTTCATTACTCTAACCATTAGGCTACCTCTAGATCTTCTGATTTTGCAATGCTATTCCGGAGAGGTCTATGTAGACACTCCTGTAGGCGTCCATATTGGGCATGTCCACGTTTGTGAAATCATGTCTGCACCTAGACGTGCCTGCTTTTTTTTTTCAGATATTTGATATGTGCACAAAGGGACTTTTGTTGATTTAAACCAGGAATTACGCCTGTATGCCTGGTGAGAAGAAGGTGCATATTTTTATGTGACCTGGGGACAGATGTAGTCTGGAGTAGAGTTTGGGCGGAGGGCAGCCAGAGTCATGATTTCTGCATCTATGTTATAAAATCGATGAGTGTACGCACACTTTATTCCTGAGCCTTTACACCCGCCCCCGAGGATGCTCCAATGTCCACAGTTCCATCCAGCCATGATTCCTGACCATTTACCCCTAGTAGTTTATAAAGGTACATAGGCATCTTTATGAAATATTTTTAAAATATACATGTAAATCATACTCCGCCCATGCTTGGTGCAAACATGCCTACACATGGATTGTCTAACAGTACACACCTTCTTCTCATCGCGGACCTTTTGCATGTAGCGCCTCAGGTAATATTATACAACCATTCTATTTGTGTAAAGAGGCCTTTACATTCAAAAATTCCTCTATAACCGTATCTCTTTAAAATCAATTTGCACATGCCAAACAGTTCTAATATGCTTGAAAATATGTTTTTCAATATAGATGTGTGAAACAAATTGAAAAAAAGGCTAAAAGCTGAAGAAAAAGGCAACATGAATTTAGTTTTTTTCTGCACACATCCCTTAGAAATATGACGTAATCCCAATTCTTGACTAACTTAGCAGGGAAGATTTCTCCAGTAGGAAGATGTGAAGGATCTCACTAAACATAGAGACTAATATGGTCTTGGTCCTAGATCCCAGATGAAATCATCTAACACACGTGAGCTTTCATTGCAAGCAAACCACTGGCTGAAACCCTCCTTTCACTTAACTTCCAATTTTAGCCAAGTAACTAAATTCCTGAGATCACCAGATTTTCTAAACTCCCTCAGGACTTCAAGTCAGTTTAGAAAATCTGGTGATCTCAGGAATTTAGTTACTTGGCTAAAATATGCTACGAGATGTTCTCACTTTTTTTGGGCCACCCTGTATAATGAGGTCGAGTGAGGCGGTGGCCTCAGGTGACAATCTTTTGGAGGTGGCAAAAAATGCCCCCAAACAGACCGCCTCACTCGGCCTTAAATTTAAAAAACAAACTGCAGGAACACGTGATGTGGTGAGAGCGAGTGGACGTGTATCACTCGTGCTCCGGACCCCCGACCCCGGTGCCGGTGACTAGAGCCGTGGGTTGGCTGTCGGGCGACTTGCCGATGGTTATTGCAATGACGGAAAATATAAGAAAACAAACTGTGAGGAGAGTGGAGCATGGCGGCATCAGTGTAAGCGAACAGACGAGAGAAGGAGCGAGCGGTGGAGACACACAAAATGGCGGCGCCTCCCCCAGTACCTAGCTCCTCGGCTTCACCAGCGTACATAGAAGAGATATCAGCGGCGGTGGCGGGTGCTCTGTCTGCTCAGTTTGAAGCACTGAGTGGTAAAATGGATGCGGTGCAAAATTCCTTGAGCTCCCTCGGCACGCGGCTGGAGGAAGCAGAAGGCCGCATAACGCAAGCTGAGGAAGGAATGGAAGCGCTCTCGCAGGAGGTGAGGAAGTTGCAAGTGACATTGAAGGGACAGGAGGCCAAGATCGATGACCTGGAAAACAGGTCTCGACGGAACAACCTACAATTCTTGGGCATCCCGGATAGTGTACAAGACAGAGATTTAAAGGCACATGTGGAGAAATTGGCAGCATCTATCTTAGAAGGCAGAGATGAAGAAGGCCAGATCTTGATAGAGAGGGCGCATAGAGTGGGGCCCAGATAGCCAAAAGACTCTAGACGTCATGTGGTCTTGGCCAAATTTTTGCAGTTTCCGCAAAAGGAGGTAATCTTGCGGGCGGCCAAACAAAAAGGGGTGATAGTAAAAGATAATATGAAGCTGTGAGTGGTGCAGGACTATTCCGTGGCTTTGAGTCAAAGGAGGAGAGCGTATCCGTCCATCTGTCAGCAGCTGGTTGAGGCCAATGTCCAATTCACTGTACAATACCCTGCCAGACTCCATATCATGCACGAGGGAGTGCATAGAGCTTTCGACTCGGCGACGGAGGCGGCACACTATGTAGCGTGGCTGGTGCAGAGGGAGCCTGTTGCTGCTAGAAGCCCAAATGGAGCACCATGAGGAGGGAAAATTGCTGAGACCAGACCAAGAAAGAACCGGCGAGTGCAAGAGCCGGGAACTGAACTGAAAAGAGGAAGCTAAAGGACTGGGAAGTAGGCCTAGTGCTATAGGTTATATATGTAGAGGTGGTAGTTGAAGGAGAGATTATTGAAGAGGGGGGAGGCTGTTAAGCTTCATTGAAATATGTCGGGAGGGGGGAGGAATTTGACGGTGATTTTGAACTGCGGGCGGGTGGTACAGGACAAAGTATTTTGTTAAAGTTATAGTAAAGATGGTTAGATGGCTGTGCCGGAAGTGCTCACTCCCCCTATCCGCGAGTTGGCACTGTAGACTCCAGCCATGGTTGGTCGAATGGCCCTTGAGCTTGTAAAATCTGTAATGTTGGGGGGGCGCAGACCTTCCTGTATTGAGTGGTCTCAATGGTATAAAGCTCAATAATGATGGGGGAACAGGAAGGCTGCTGCTGTGGGGGTTTTTATTTTTATTTTTTTATTTTTTTTCTCTCTCTCCCACTTTCTTTTTTCTCTCTCTTTACTACTATGTTTGGTATTGAGCAGGCCTTTGATATGGGCACAATCACTTAGGTATGTGAGGGAATAGTAAAGAGTATGCTTATATGTTATACTTTTATGGCGGCCTGTATTTTATAAGAAGTTTATTAGGGCGTGGAACAGACCGTTTAAGGTCACTTTTATAATAGATAGCAGCCGACTGCTGCAACAAAATGAACCTAATGACTTTGTAATTTACCTTTTGATTTGTACTATATATGTGTAAAATAAGGTGGCTGCCATACTCTCTCGCCAGGTGTAAGATGGGACCTTTGTACCTGAGGGGAGGAGTAGGGAGATCTGAACGGGAGGGTATTTGAACACTGTGGGAGGTTTTCTAGATGTAATGAAGGGGAAGGGGGTATCCATACACATTATACGTGGTCCAAAGTAGAGGAGAGTTTCAGGGGCAAGGAACTAAGCTGGAGGGGTTAGCGGAGGGGATTAATGGGGGGAGGGCGGGAGAGAAGGTGGGAGGGGCTAGAAGGGAGGAGATGGGGGGGAGGGTAGCAGCCAGGATTGGATAATGGAGCTAGGACGGGGACATGGTAAAGAACGCAGGGGGGGGGGGGATCCCAGGCTGGGAGGGTTTCCTCTAGAGAAAGTTTAGGTACTGTGAGATATAACAGAGATTGGTGTCCACCAACCTGAAGATTGTCTCTTGGAATGTGTGTGGTGTAGGTAGCCCAATCAAGAGGTATAAGTTGCTGCGAGCTTTATCGTGGCAGCGCTGTGATATTGCCATGCTACAGGAAACCCACCAGACTGCTGAGGAACATCTCAAACTAAAGAGAGACTGGGTGGGACAGGAATGGGGAGCCCGAGTGAAAGGAAAGAAGGGTGGAGTGGTCATTTTGATACACAAGAGGGTAAGATTTGTCTTGGAACGTCACTATGTAGACCCTGAGGGACGGTATGTGTTGCTGTATGGCGTTCTGCAGGGGAATCCCATTGTGTTGGGTAATATCTATAGTCCAAATGTTTTAGATCGGGAACTGTATGCGCGGGTGGCTTCATGAGTGGAGCAAATGCCGGATGTCCCCCTAATACTATCCGGAGATCTCAATGGGGTATTAGACATTGAGATGGATACGACCAGAGGGGGTGGAGACCGAGCAAGGTTACAGACTACGAGAGCATTGCAGAGCCTGAGGCGTAGGTTGGGGGGTGGTAGACCCATGGCGTTTGCTGCATCCGACAGAGCGGGACTTTACTCATCAATTGTGAGCACATGGTTCGAGTGCTCGGATCGATTATATTCTGATATCGGAGAGACTTTTTGCTCGGGTGGCAGAGGCACAAATTGGCCCAACAGAAATTTCAGATCACGCATTGATTTGGGTAGATCTAGAGTGGCAGGATGTTACCCCCCAGGCTAGGATTTGGCGATTTCCAATGAATTTATATAAGAATACCGAGTTCCAGGTCTATATTAAGCAGAAATGGTAAGAGTATGTGTATCATAAGAAGAAACACCGGGATGACCCAGAGTTGTTTTGGGAAGCAGCGAAGGTGGTCCTGCGTGGGTATGTTATTGGGTATGTGGCACGGAAAAGGAGATTGTTATCAGAACAGATTATTAAATTGGAAAAACAGGTGGTGAAAGAGAGACGAAGGGGTGCAAGTCACCCAAGCATGGCTAATAAGAGGAGGTTGTGGGAGGCTCAAACTGCCGTCAATGAGCTGCTCCATTGGCGGGCTCGATTATTACCGATATCAGCTCTATCGGTTCGGAGATAAGCCTGGGAAATTATTGGCTCGCTGTTTACAGGGTAGTAGGGGTACCCGTTCTGTGTTGGCGCTGCAGGATGAAATGGGTAGATTGCATAAAGGGAACCGGGAGATTGCCCAAGTGTTTTGTTCTTTTTACCAACAGCTGTACTCGAGGAGAGAAGGGTCTCAGCAGAATACGGAGAGTTACTTACAGGGGATACAGCTACCAAGGTTGGAAACAGAACAAAGAGCACAGTTGGACATGCCGGTAATGGTTGAAGAGGTGCAACAGGATATCCAGAAAGCGAGTTGTTACAAGGCTCCGGGCCCCGATGGTTTTGGGTCAGAATTTTATAAATTGTTGGGGGATTTGATACCCCCTGCATTGGTGGTGATGTACCATAGAAGGGTGGAGAAGGGCACTTTCACTTGGGGAGCGAATCATGCACATATTATACTAATACCTAAGCTGGGCAAAGAGCATACGCAAGCGGCTTCTTATAGGCCCATTTCGTTACTGAATTTTGATTTGAAGGTATTGTCTAAGATATTAGCGGATCGGTTGGCTGGGGTGTTGGGCGACCTGGTGCATGAATCGCAAGTGGGCTTTGTGAAAGAACGCTATGCAATACGCAATTTGCGTAAAATTCTTGCGTCTTTGGAAAGGGTGCGGGAACATGAGCTGCAATCACTTTTGATCAGCTTTGACGCCGAGAAAGCGTTCGATCAGGTGAATTGGCAATATCTACAATTCCTGTTGCCATGTTATGGTTTAGGGGCCTCTTTCTGTAGGATAGTAGGTCTTCTCTACATGAACCCTACTGCAGGAGTGTTGTGTAATGGCGTGTTGTCTGAGAGGAGGACTGGAAAGGGGACTGATACTGGGGAGGGTTACCAGGACTAGAAATAGGCTGATGGAAGGAAGTGAAGAAAACAAAAGAAGAGATAAGAAATGGCAGATGGGCCATAGACTACAGAAAGAGAGCTAAGAGATGACAGGAAAGCAGAAGCCTCAGATCGGTAACCGCATGATCAGAGAAAAAATGCTCAGACAACAAAGGTAGAAAAAATAATTTTATTTCATTTTAGTGATCAGACTTTTTGTTATCTTTATATTTTACACTGTATGGGGGAACTGCATATCTTATTTATCTGATGGATGTTGCACTGCTTGAGGAGTCTGACTTCTTGGGGTTTCAGTTTAAATTTTGTCTACATATTATTATTTTTACTTTAGATTGTGGTTACTTTTTCTGTACTTGGTGAGGGTCTGTGTTCTGAGTGTGTGACTGAGCCCAGGTGTTCTGTTAACATGTAGTTTGTACATAAAAGATCTATACTGTACTGTAGTAATTTGACATGTTCAGCTTTTCAAATAGGTGTATGGATGTTTCAGGGCCCACTGTAGTATTTACAGCGATGCTTTTTTTGGATGGGCTCCTTATGTGAGTTTTGGAAGTTGGTGCTGATATGGTATGGTATGGTAGATTTTACTCTATAGATACTCCGACTTTGTTGTATTAGTTCACAATATGCCTGGTACTATAGAATGTTTCTTGTTCTTTGTGAGATTTATTTATTTATTATTTATTTTATTTATCTGAGATGATCAGAATCAGATTTTTTTTAAGATACTGAGTTCTGTGGGTGAATTTCCTGGTTCTGCTTTGCACCCACTGTTGAAGAGGGTTCTGTGGATGCAAAATATATATTGAAAAAGAAAAAGTAAGAACCATAATGCAATTTATAACAACAAAATAAACATGAGTTATAATTTAGTTTTATAAACTGTGCAGTGGTTCTCGCTCTCTTTTAGTTCCTTAGTGTGCAAACATCTTGCATTTCCTCCAAATAATCTAATCAGCTTTTTGGTTTGGTTCGGTCCCTGATTGGAGTTTTGAGAAAGCTCCGCCCTCCTCTACAGGGGGGGGGGGGGCACAATCTCATCCTTCGCCTCAGGCAGCAGATTGCCTTGAGCCGCCCCTGACTATTACTAACCATTTTTGTTCTGAAAGACTCTCCTGGGAACATCTATATAGACATTTGATACAGGTGCATATGAATGTCCCATTTGAAATGTGCCTCTATGCAGAGCCAGCACAATGGTTTCTGCTGCCCTGGGCAAAAACCCAGCCTCGACCTCCCCCCCCCCCCCTCAGCTGTCACCGATGCCGAAGCTGTCCCCGGCCCCCCCCCCCCCCGCCCCCAGCTACTGCTGATTCAATTTTGGGAGGGGGAGTCGGGCTTGCTGCTGTTGCCTGCCTACCCCCCCCCCCCAAATGGAATTGGCGGCAGCTATGAGGGAGTGGCTTGGCCGTCCATGTATGCCACTACCGTTGCCACCACCCATCCATTCTGGCTGCCCTAGGCGTCTACCTAGCTCACGTAGTACACGGGCTGGCCCTGCCTCTATGTCATTAGAAAGTTCTAAACATCTTTACTTAGCAGTTAAAATGCTCATATTTCAGGAAGTTTGCAATTTATCCAACTTTTTCAATACCGTTAACCATTTTTGAAGCTTTCTCTTTAAATATTTAGTTATAGTGAAAGGCAATCATGAATCTGCATCACTAACAGCCTCTCTTCCACCTAAACCACATTACAGAAAAAGGTCTCCTGAGAGATCCATCCTCCCACAGTACAGACAAATTAAGGCCAAATGGAATGTTAAAAATATTATAAAACCTCATACTGCCAGCTCTCCAGATAACCTGCCCCTCTCCTAAACCCCCACAATATTTAAAATTTAAAAAAACTTTTTTGGTGATTTCTCCGAGCCTTGGCTCTTTAAGGCTGGCTCCACCCACATCAAGGGCCTTCCCAGGCCTAGAGATATCATGACTCATTTCTCTGGCTTCCCCTTACATCGACTTACAGCCTGAATGAAAAAAGATTTTAAATTCTAGGATCAAATTTTTCTTAGCTTGGAAATAAGAACATAAGATATGCCATATTGGGTCAGACCAAGCTCCATCAAGCCAAGTATCCTGTTTCCAACAGTGGCCAATCTAGGTCATACGTACCTAGCAGTTTCCCCAAAAGACACAGGTTCCATAATGCTTGTATTGGGTCAAGCATTGATATCCTGGGTCCCTTCTTAATAATGGTTTATGGACCTTTCCTCCAGGAACTTCTCCAAACCTTTTTTAAACCCAGTTACACTAACAGCCTTTACTATATCCTCTGGTAACAAATTCCAGAGTTTGATTACACGTTGAGTGAAAAAATATTTTCTTTTATTAGTCTTAAATAGTTTACCCTGTAGCTTCATTGCATGTCCCCTAGTCTTTCTATATTCTGATAACGTAAACAATCAATCTACATTTACCCATTCCACTCTGTTCATTAATTTATAGACTTCTGTCATATCTCCCCTCAGCCGTCGCTTTTCCAGGTTAAAGAGCCCTAACCTTTTTAGCCTTTCTTCATAGGGGTATCCTTCCATCCCCTTTACCATTTTGGTGGCTCTTCTCTGAACCTTTTCTAATAACGCTATATCCTTTTTAAGATACGGCGACCAGAATTGCACACAGTATTCAAGGAGCAGTCTCACCATGGAACGATATAGAGGCATTATAATATCCTTTGTTTTATTTTCCATTCCTTTCCTTATGATACCTAGCATTCTATTTGCTCTCTTGGCTGCCGCTGCACATTGGGCTGAGGGTTTTAACATGTTATCCACAATGACGCCTAAATCTTTTTCAGGGGTGGTGGTTCCTAATGTGGAACCTTGCATCATGTAACCATAGTTTGGGTTGTTCTTCCCTAGGTGCATAACTTTGCACTTGTCCACATTAAATTTCATTTGCCATTTTGATGCCCAGTCTTCCAATTTTTCAAGATCCTCTTGCAATCTTCCACAATCCTCTTGGGTTTTAACAACTTTAAATAGTTTTGTGTCATCTGCAAATTTGATAACCTCACTCGTTATTCCACTTTCCAGGTCATTTATGAATATGTCAAAAAGCAGCGGACCCAGCACAGATCCCTGGGGTACACCACTATTCACCTTTCTCCATTGGGAAAATTGGCCATTTAGCCCAAATCTCTGCTTTCTATCTTTTAACCAGTTCCTGATCCACAGTAGTACACTGCCTCCTATCCCATGACTCTTTAGTTTTGCCAAAAGTCTCTGATGAGGGACCTTGTCAAAGGCTTTCTGAAAATCCAGATACACAATATCAACCGACTCACCTTTGTCCACCTGTTTATTCACACCTTCAAAAAAACATAACAGATTAGTAAGACAAGATCTTCCTTGTCTAAAGCCATGTTGGCTGTCTCCCATTAGGCCATGACTATCTAAATGCTGAGTAATTTTATTCTTTATGATGATTTCTACCATTTTTCCCGGTACAGACGTCAGGCTCACCGGTCTGTAGTTTCCCGGATCACCCCTGGAACCCTTTTTAAAAATTGGTCTTACATTGGCGATCCTCCAATCTTCAGGTATTAGAGATGATTTTAATGATAGTTTACAGATTACTAATAGCAGGTCTGCAATCTCATATTTCAGTTCTTTCAACACCCTTGTATGTATACCATCCGGCCCAGGTGATTTGCTACTCTTCAGTTTATCTAATAGTTGTAATACATCTTCCCGATGTATCGATATTTCCTTCAATTCTTCCGCACCTTTAAATATCACTTCAGTGATGGGTAACATCCCTATGTCTTCCTCAGTAAAGATCGAAGCAAAGAATTCATTCAGTCTCTCTGCTATCGCCTTGTTGCCTCTTAGTGCCCCTTTAACTTCTCTATCATCTAATGGACCAACTGACTCTCTCATAGGTTTTTTGCTGCGAATGCACTTGAAAAAATCTTTATTTCAGGTTTTTGCTTCTGCAGCAAGCTTCTTCTCAAATTCTCCCTTTGCCTTCTTTATCAATGCCTTGCATTTGACTTGCCAGTACGTGTGCTGTTTCCAGGTTTCATCGTTTGGCTCTTTTTTCCATTTCCTGAAAGATGCTTTTTTGGCCACAATAGCCTCTCTGACCTCACCTTTAAACCATGCTGGCAGTTTTTTTGACTTCCTTCCACTTTTCTTAAAGCGTGGAATAAAGCTGGCTTGGGCTTCCAAGATAGTATTTTTCAACAGCACCCAAGCTTGATGTAAGTCTTTAACCTTTGCAACTGCTCCTTTTAGTTTTTTCATAACTGTTATCCTCATTTTATCATAGTCTCCCTTTCGAAAGTTAAAAGGTAGTACTGTGGATTTCCTTACTATCCCTCCTCCACTAATTAAATCAAAGACGATCATGCTATGATCACTATTGCCAAGTGGCCCCAACACCCTTATCTCTTGCACTACATCTGTGTTCCACTAAGGACTAGGTCTAATATTGCTTCCCCTCTGGTCGGTTCATGAACCAGCTGCTCCAAGAAGCAGTCATTTATTTCATCTAGGAACTTTATCTCCCTAGCATGTCCTGCCATGACACTGACCCAGTCGATACCGGGATAATTGAAATCACCCATTATTATTACTGCACTTATTAAAAGAGGGCTGCTACACAATACCCTGTCCTGTGCTGCTGAGGTAAGCTATATTCTGATTTGATTTAAATTATAGCTCTTTGCTGCTGCTAGGCTCTAACTTATTATGAAATTTAAACTACAAGCTCTCTGCTGGGTTCTAAACTTAACCAGAAAGCTCTCTTCTGTGTTTTAAATTTAAACATAAACTGCTGCTACTAGGCCCTGACTGATTTAACAAAAAATAGTGGGTTCACAGATTAATTAACTTTAATAGAAAAAAAATCCTCTCAGAAAATTCCCAGATATATATACTCACAATTGCAGATCTCTCTCCAGAAGTAAGAGTCCCCTTTTCTAGTCCTTCAAGACTGAGGATCACAGAGCTCTGGTTGAGCTATTTATGTTTGTGCTGCTGAGGTAAGCTGTGCTTGGATAGAAGGAGTCTTTCAAAATGGCCTTTTGAACTGCCACCTGGTGTTAACACCTATTGAAAAGGTTTCACAGGTCTCTTGCCCCCTAGGTAGAAGGCCCCTTTGTAAAGGTCTCTAGAAGACTTTATTTGCTGCTCAAAGAGTACTGACCCTGTTTTGCCTTTTGTGCTAAGCGATATTCTGATTTGATTTAAATTATAGCTCTTTGCTGCTGCTAGGCTCTAACATATTATGAAATTTAAACTACAAGCTCTCTGCTGGGTTCTAAATTTAACTAGAAAGCTCTCTTCTGTGTTTTAAATTTAAACTAAAAGTACTTTGCTGATGCTAAGCCCTGAGTGACTATTAAATTTAAACTACTGCTCTCTGCTGGGTATGAAATGTAACCAGAAAGTTCTCTTCTGTGTTTTAAATTTAAACTTAAACTGCTGCTACTAGGCCCTGACTGATTTAACAAAAATAGTGGGTTCACAGATTAATTAGCTTTAATAGAAAAAATTCCTTTCAGAAAATTCCCAGAAGTATATACTTACAATTGCAGATCTCTCTCCAGAAGTAACAATCTTCTTTTCTAGTCCTTCAAGACTCAAACAGCAGTCCTGGAGGGCTGCCATTCACCAGCAGGACTGTGGTTGCTAGTACTACAGCCATTCTGCAGGGTGCAGCCACCTGTCCCACCACACCCTCATCTACAGCCAGGGTGATTGAGGCCCCTTGGGGTATATAGTGCCTACTACTTAGACCCATCGTGGCAGTGCTACATAGCCCTCATGCGAGTCTGGACTTTCCACTCCCCTGATAACAGGTACCCATGGCAGCCGGACCTTAACACCAGATACGCACTAATCTGGGTGGTGTTAGGGTTGCCAACTTTTTCACCGAGAAAAACCCGACACCTGTGGCTCGCGATGCTCCACCCATTCTCCGCCCCTAGTCCCTCCCCTGCCCCGCCCCCAGTCCCACTCACAAAACTTACCGAGGATACGTGTAGGCTAACTTCCTTGGTCAGATAATAATTAAACTGGGAACCCCAAAATCCAAACATGAAATGTACAACACTGGAGAAATAAAACTATAAAGTAATTTCCTATTGCACTAAACAAAAACGCAAAGATGTTAGCAATACACACTTCCCAGACCAGACATATTCCAGCTAATAAATTCAAAATAAAAAGTATTTTTCTACCTTCTGTTTGGGCATTTTATTTTTCAGTTGCAATTGCTCCAGTCACTTTCTTCTGGTTTATTCGTGTCTTCTGCGAGCTATCCATTTGTCCTTTCTTCTCTTTTAGATGTTTTCCATTCTCTCTCTATTTCTGCTTTAACATACTGATTGGTTCCCTTTTGCTCTTTCCCCCAATTCTTACCTTATTCCTTTTTCATCCATTTAAATTTCACCCTTCCATTCTCAAGCTCCTCTTACTCTCCCAATACCCGGCCCATCATAGACTTTTCTTCCACACAAAATATCTTTTCCCCTCTCCATTCCCATTCCCCATCCATTCTAGTACTCCCCCAAAATCAGTTCCCTTATAGTTCTAGACCCACCCAGCATCCACTCCCTTCTAGTCCCATTCTCCCATGCCCCACATCAGCCCATTTCCAGTCCTATACCAGCTCCTCATTAGCCCATTTCCAGAGCTAGCCCTCACATCACAGGCCATTTCCAGTCCTAGCCCCCCCCCAATCACAGCCCATTTCCAGTCCAAGTCCCCCATCACAGCCTCTTTCTAGCTCTAGCCGCCCCCCTCCATCACAGCCTATTTCCAGTCCTAGGCCCCCCACCATCACAGCCCATTTACAGTCCTAGCCCCCCCCCCCCACCATCACAGCCCATTTGCAGTCTTAGCCCCCCTAATCACAGCCTATTTCCAGTCCAAGTTCCCCCTCCCTCCACCATAGCCCTTTTCCAGTCCAGGCCCCCCCCCCAACACAACCCATTTCCAGTCCAAGTACCCTCCATAGCACTTTTCCAGTCCAGGTCCCCCCCCCCCATCACAACCCATTCCCTGTCCAAGTGCCCCCCCAACACAACCCATTTCCAGTCCAAGTCCCCCCCATAGCCCTTTTCCAGTCCAGGTCCCCCCCAACACAACCCATTTCCAGTCCAAGTCCCCCCCATAGCCCTTTTCCAGTCCAGGTCCCCACCTAACACAACCCATTTCACGTCCACGTCCCCCCCCCCATAGCCCTTTTCCAAGCAAGGTCTCCACCCCCCCATCACACCCCATTTCCCTTCCAAGTCCCCCCCCCCCCCCTAGCCCTTTTCCAGTCCAAGTCCCCCCATAGCCCTTTTCCGGTCCAGGTTCCCCCCATCACAACCCATTTGTAGTCCTAGCCCCCCCCCCCCCCATCACAGCCCATTTCCAGTCCAAGTCCCCCCATAGCCCTTTTCCGGTCCAGGTCCCCCCCCCCCATCACAACCCATTTGTTGTCCTAGCCCCCCCCCCCCCATCACAGGCCATGCAGTCCTTGGCCTCCCCTCCCCCCCCCCTGACCAGCACCACGGCTGTCTGAGGGGCTTTAGAGGGAGCCGGGGAAGCCCGCGCGAGGCCCCAGCTCCCTCTGTACAACCGCCAGCGTGAAGAGCCTTTTCCTTCATGCTGGCGGCTGTTTCTATGAAGCCGCGATTGCTGGGAAAGATTAAAGGCAATGCCCTTTAACCTTTCCCAGCATTCGCGGCTTCACAGAAACAACCGCCAGCGTGAAGGAAACGGCTCTTCACGCTGGCGGTTGTACAGAGGGAGCCGGGGGCTCGCGCGGGCAGGCTTCCCCGGCTCCCTCTGAAGCCCTCCGGTGTGTGGGCCGGCCCTGGGTGGGGGGTTTTTTGGACTTCGGGTCGGAAGAAAAGCCGTTTTTTTTTCTCTGGCCGCTCCCGATCCTGCGGCCAGAGCAAAAAAACGGCTTTTCAAGGGCCGGTTTTACAACTGCGCCGGCAGCCAGCCTGGCCATGGAAAAACTGGCCAGGCTGGCTGAAAACCGGCCAGTTGGCAACCCTAGGAGGTGTCCGGTCCCACAGGGCCACATATGACTGCAGCACACAGCTGGAACAGATGTAACTTTGACTACACTGCTGGGAATACCTGTCACACACTGGCAGTGCTGGGGGTGTGCAGCAAAACCTATCATTTAACTTGCCAGTGCTTGTGCTGTTCCAAGATTTCGTCATTTAGCTCTTTTTTCCATTTCCTGAAAGATACTTTTTTGGCAACAACAGCCTCTGTGACCTGACCTTTAAACCATGCTGGCAGTTTTTTGGACTTCCTTCCACTTTTCTTAAAGCGTGGAATAAAGCTAGTCTGGGCTTCCAAGATAGTATTTTTCAACAACATTCAAGCTTGATGTAAGTCTTTAACCTTTGCAACTACTCCTTTTAGTTTTTTCTTAACTATTTCCTCATTTTATCATAGTCTCCCTTTCGAAAGTTAAAAGGTAGTACTGTGGATTTCCTTACTATCCCTCCTCCACTAATTAAATCAAATGTGATCATGCTATGATCACTATTGCCAAGTGGCCTCAACACCCTTATCTCTTGCACCATATCTGGTGTTCCACTAAGGACTAGACCCAATATGGCTTCCCCTTTGGTCGGTTCATGAACCAGCTGCTCCAAGAAGCAGTCATTTATTTCATCTAGGAACCTTTTCTCCCTAGCATGTCCTGCCGTGACACTGACCTAGTCGATACCGGGGTAATTGAAATCACCCATTATTATTATTGTGCTGTAACGTTTGTTAGCTTCCTTGATTTCTTTGAGCATTTCATCATCCATTTGTTCATTCTGGCCAGGCAGTCGATAGTACACCCCCACTGCCATCGCCTTCCCCTTTTTACATGGAATTTCAATCCATAGAGATTCTACAGCAAATTTTGTTTCCTGCAAAACTTTAATCCTTTCTGACTCAATGACCTCTCTAACATAGAGCGCAACCCCTCCACCAATTTGATCAGCTCTATCATGACGATATAGTTTGTACCCAGGTATCACAGTGTCCCACTGGTTGTCCTCCTTCCACTATGTCTCTGAGATTCCAATCATATCTAACCTCTCATTTAGTGCTATATATTCTAACTCTCCCATCTTATTTTTTAGACTTCTATCATTTGCATACAAGCATTTTAGAGACTGTATTTTATTCATATTAATTTGGCTATTGGTAGACATGGGTAATTTGGGATCTTTAAGCTCTGTTTGCTCCATATTCGAGGGCATTTGGGCTACTTTACTCTTTTTTGGAACCTCTCTGCTTTTGGTAGTATCCTTCAAGGCAGGGCCGGCCCATCCATTGAGCAAGAATGTTTTTTGCACAGGGCCCCGTGTTTCAGGGGGCCCCGCGCAAAAAACATTCTTCATCCCAAATTTAAAAAAACAACAAAAAAAAACCAGCTGCTTCTGCCGCGGCAGCATTAAGAGTGCCGCCGCGGGGCCCCCCCCTGCCCAGCAGAGCCGCCCAGTCCCTACATCGTAGGCTAGCGTCATCCCCGAATGCGGGCTTCTTTTCAGAGCCGCGAGAGTTTCCTTTCTCACGGCTCTGTTAATCCCGCCGGGGCTGATGGGATTTCCCATCAGCCCCAGCGGGATTAACAGAGCCGCGAGAAACTCTCGCGGCTCTGAAAAGAAGCCCGCGTTCAGGGATGATGCTAGCCTACGATGCAGGGACTGAGCAGCTCTGCTGGGCAGGGGGGAGGCTCTGCCGGGCAGGAGGGGGGCCCCGCAGCGGCACTATTGATGCTGCCACGGCAGAAGCAGCTGTTTTTTTTTGTTGTTTTTTTAAACTTGGGATGATAGGGGGGAAGGGGGTTTAGGACTGGTACCAGTGGCTATGGGGGGGGGGGGAGGCTAAGACTGGAAGTGGGCTGATAGGGGAGGGTTAGGACTAGTAATGGGCTGGGGGGGGGTGCTAAGACTGGAAGTGGGCTGATGGGGGGGGGTAGGACTGGTAATGGGCTATGGGGAGGCTGACTGGAAATGGGCTGATGGGGGTGTTAGGACTGGTAATTGGCTATGGGGGGGGCTAAAACTGGAAATGGGCTGATGGGGAGGTTTAGGAATGGTAATGGGTTATGGGGGGGCTGACTGGAAATGGGCTGATGGGGGGGTTTGGACTGGTATTTGGGTATGGGGGGTCTAAGAGTGGAAATGGGCTGATGGGGAGGTTTAGGACTGGTAATGGGTTGTGGGGGGGGGGCTAAGACTGAAAGTGGCCTGATGGGGGAGGGTTAGTACTTGTAATTGGCCATGGGGGGATGCTAAAACTGGAAGTGGGCTGATGGGGAGGTTTAGGACTGGTAATGGGCTATGGGGGGAGAAAATAATGTAAATGGGATGAGGGGGGATATGACTGTTAATGGGCTATGTGAGGGATTACCACTGATAAATCGCTGATTGGGGATTAGGACTGGTAATGGCCTATGGGGGGCTAAGACTGGAAATAGGCTGATGGGGGGGCTAGGCCTGGAAATGGGGTGATGGGGGGGTTAGGACGTAATGGGCTGATGGGGGGGGTTAGGACTAGTAATGGGCTATGGGGGGGCTAGGACTGGTAATGGGCTGGGGGGGGGCTAAGACTGTTAATGGGCTGCAGGGGTTGCAAGGACTGGAAATGGGCTGAGTGGAAGGAGGGCTTGAACTGCAAATAGCTGATGGGGACGGGGGCTTGGAATGGAAATGGGTTGTGAGGGGGAGGAAGCTAGGACTGGAAATGGGTGAATTGGCGGGGGGCTAGGACTTGAAATGGGCTGATGGAGGGGCTAGAATAGGACTGGAAATTGGCTGTTGGGGGGTGCTAAGATTGGAAATGGGCTGTGGTGGGGGTTTGGATTGAAATGGACTCATGAAGGGGCTAGAACTGGAAGTAGGCTCATGGGGGGCTTGGATTGGAAATGGGCTGAGTGGAGGGGAGCTAGGATTTGACATGGCTGATGGGCTCATGGGGGGCTGGGATTGGAAATGAGCTGATGGAGGGACACGGATGGGACTGGAAATAGATGGGGGAGCTAGGACTGGAAATAGGCTGATGGTGGGTCTAGGATAGGACTGGAAATGGGCTTATGGGGGGCTAGGACTTGAAATGGGCTGATGCGGGGACTAGAAGGGAGCGGATGCTGGGTGGGACTGGAACTAGAATGGAGCTGATGTTGGGGGAGGATTAGAATGGGATGGAGCTGGGAGAGTGAAATGGAGAGGGAAAAAATATTTTGTGTGGTAGGGAAGACAAATCTACAATTGACCGGATATTGGGAGAGTAAGTGGGGATTGAGAATGGAGGGGTAAAATTTGAGTAGATGAAATAGGAATGAGGAAAGAGCAAAAGGAGAAAGATTAGTATGTTAAAGCAGATGTAGAGAGAGAATGGAAAAAAACTAGAAGAGAGAAGAAAAGACAAATGGACAGCAGACGATGGAGAGTTAGCGGAAGACACAAAGAAACCAGAAGAAAGTGGCTGGAGCAATTGCAGCTGAAAAAAAATGCACAAAAGGTAAAAAAAATCTCTTTATTTTGAATTTATTAATTGGAATATGACAGCTCTGGGAAATGTGCATCATTAACGTCTGTGCTTTGTTTAGTACAAGAGCAAATTAATGTATAGTTTTATTTCTACAGTGTTGTACATTCCAAGTTTGGCTTTTGAGATTCCCAGTTTAATTATTGTCTTCCTGTTTCTAAATTGTGATTCCTTGTTTGGTGATGGTCTATGTTCTGCATGTATAACTGAGCTGAGGTATTCTGTTTATGTAATTCCTATTTGACATTGCCACTTGTTCTCTTTCCCCAGTAGGTCATGTATTGTTATTCTCTGAAATGTATTGGTTTAATATTTGCAGTGTTGCCTTTTGATAGGTAGAGTATGGTTCTTTGTGAGTCCTGGTAGTGCTGTTAGGATACGGCGGGTTTGCTATGGGTTCTAAATGGGCAATGTTTGTAGTAGTTCCTAATGTGTCTGGCGGTTGGCACTGGATTATAGTAATGTAGAAGTCTTTTAGTCTTTCTTTATTCATATACTCATTAAGAGGCATGTTTACTAAAAGTTAGTGTATGGTAACATTATGCAAATATTTATGCAAATGAGGCCCCTTATGCAAATGAGGCCCCGCACCGAGTCTCCGCACATGGCCACGCACCCCCCTTGGGCCGCCCCTGCTTCAAGGATACATTTTTCTGAACCATGTGCTCTTGTGCAACTGTCGGCTTTTCTCTATTATCTAGTTTAAAAGCTGCTCTATCTCCTTTTTAAAGGTTAATGCCAGAAGCCTGGTTCCATCCTGGTTAAGGTGAAGCCCATCCCTTCGGAAGAGCCCTTCCTTTCCCCAGAATGTTCCCCAGTTCCTAACAAATCCAAAACCCTCATCCTTGCACCATCGTTTCATCCACACATTGAGATTCCGGAGCTCTGCCTGCCTTTTGGGTCCTGCGCGTGGAACGGGAAGCATTTCGGAGAATGCTACCCTGGAAGTTCTGGATTTCAACTTCCTACCTTAAAGCCTAAATTTAGCCTCCAGAACCTCCCTACCACATTTTCCTATGTCATTGGTACCGACATGTACCAAGACAGCAGACTCCTCCCCAGCACTATCTAAGACCTTATCTAGGTGGTGCATGAGGTCCGCTACCTTCGCACCAGGCAGGCATGTTACCAGGCGATCCTCACGTCCACCAGCCACCCAGCTATCTACATGCCTAATGATCGCATCACCAACTATAACGGCTGTCCTAACCCTTCCCTCATGGTCCCATGGCCCTGAAGAAACTTCCTTGGTGTGAGAGGGTTTTACATCACCTGGAGGACAGGTCCTAGTTACAGGATAACTTCTTGCCACACCAGGTTGATGCTCTCCTGTCACGTGACCTCACTCCTCCATGGCAACAGGGATGCTGCCAGATTGGAGGTGGGACTTCAGGACTATATCCCTGTAGGTCTCGTCTATGTACCTCTCTGTCTTTCTTATGTCTTCCAAGTCTGCTACTCTAGCCTCTAGAGAATGGACTCGTTCCCTGAGAGCACCTTGCACCTAGTGCACACGTAAGACCTCTCACCAACTGAGAGAAGATCATACATGTGACACTCAATGCAATAGACTGGAAAGCCCCCATCTTGCTGCTGGACTGCTGTCTGCTTCTTAGTTTTAAGCTTGTGTTTAGATCTTTAATTTCTTTACTTATTAACGGTTGCTATGGATACTTATACTAATGAAATTGTACCTAATACGTTTAATATACCTTGTTCACGTGAAGCTTAATTAATCTCAGGTACTTAGTGTATGACTTATTTGGATAACGAGCTGCACCTGTGAGCACCTCCTTTCCTTTAAGATGTGTAAGTACTGTCACCAGGTGCCCCCAGTGGTAAGTGATTGTAAGGGCATCTGGCGCATTTATTATTTTTAAGGAGCGATGTGACTTTAAGGGCCTAGTGCATTCTGGTCCTTGTAGTTCAAACTCCTTGAGCACAAATGATCCAAGCCAAAGTGTAGGGTAACAAGGCTTTATTTCCCCTGTAACGCAATGATTCACTAAGACAAGTAGAAATTAAAGACAGTCCTTTTCTTTATCAAAAGGGGCTCCATCAATATTCAAGCAGATAACTGTTATAGGCTTCACAGTTGAATGCAAGTCCTAGCTGAGGCTTCTTTTAGTTCAAAGCAATTTAAACAATTCAGCAAACAATGCTTATAAGGTTCACCATCAGTTTCACAGTTCTTTTCTATCTACATTCCAGCAAACAACGGTTATAAGATTCACCATCAGTTGCACAGTTCTTTTCTATCTACAATTCCAGCAAGGATTCAACACTAGTGGCAGAACAGAAATTACAATCCATGGATTCCTCTTGAGGTATGGGAATAATATTCTGACATTCAATTTCCATAGACTCTGCGTCACTGGCTTCTTCCTTTGAATAGTAGTTTTCACTCCCTGTTACAAACTTACAGGGTCTATCTTGCTTCCAATAAAACTTTCCTGTTAAGCTTGAGAGATTGTCTTAAAAAGCTCTGCTTTGCTTCCCCTCCCCTTATAGGGATTAGCTGCTTTAACAGGGTTTCTATTAGCAAGGTTTTCCTTTAGAATTAAAGATTCAGCATACCTTGGCTTCCTGGGATTGCCACACCTAGAGCTTGTCAGCTTCTGACTTACTTCTCTTGGGAGATAGACTTTTCTGTGCAGTGCTTTGCTTTCATGGAATTCGGGCAAACCTGGTAAGGATTCCAACTCACTGTGGTTCTCAGAAAAGGTATCTTTATAATAGGAACCTCTCTCCCTTGTTCCTTGTAATCCTGATCCAACAAAGTCACTTGAGCTGGGAGAGTTACTCCTACCAGACAAACTGTTTCTTCTGGCAGCTTTTCTCTGGACTCCGTCCCAACGTGCTCTGCCCCTCTGGACTCTATCCGTCTGAGTAAACTTCCTCTGGATTCTGTCCCCCTGGGCTGACTCACCGTGGAATCTCTCCTGCTCCACGCTCCTCTTGTCCTGGAGGTCCTGGAGGTTCTTGAGGTTCTCCACCTCTCTCCTTTCCTCTCTCTTCTCCTCTCTTCCTCTTTCTCTTCCTCCCTCTCTTCCTTCTCATCTCTCTTCTCGTCTCTCTTCTCATCTCTCTTTTGCTGCTATCTGTTTCCCCTTATAAAGGAAGTTTTGGTTTGAACGTCCTGGGCTTGGCCCCAGGTGTAACTGATTGCCACTAATGCAATCAGTATCTGAGCACGTTGCTTCAGCCTCTGTGGAATTACTCTTGCCCCCTCTGGCTGTACTGCGATGCAACTGCACTCTCTGCACATTCTCAGCTCTATGCAAAACAGGGTTTTTTTCTACTGCTGCAGCTTCCATGTCTTCAGCCTCATGACAGTACCTATAAAGATACGATAATCCCAGGGGTGGGTAGGTGTTGGGGAGGGAGGGAAATAACACTTATTAAAAGAGGGCTGCTACACAGTACCCTGTCCTGTGCTTCTGAGGTAAGCTGTGACCAACTTCTTGGGTGATTAACAGTCCTTGCTTGGATAGAAGGAGTCTTTCAAAATGGCCTTTTGTCCTGCCACCTGACGTTAACACCTATTGAAAATGTTTCACAAAGATGGCCACCGAGTGGTTTCACAAGTTTCTTCCCCATAGGTAGAAGGCCTCTTTGTAAAGGTCTCTAGAAGTCTTTATTTGTTTCTCAAAGAATACTGACCCTGTTTTGCCTTTTATGCTAAGTTATATTCTGATTTTATTTAAATTAAAGCTCTTTCCTGCTGCTAGGCTCTGACTTATTATGAAATTATGACAAGTGTATGGTTATTCCTCTCATAATTGTTCTCTTGAGTGGATTTCATTTTTGAACTACAGATTTTGTTTCTTTATTAAAATGATCTGGTCTTTGCATTTTCTTTTATTAGGGATGGTATTCTGTGGATATGGGTTATGTAGCAATATACTGTAGTAACACAGAGAAACCCTTTACCTGTGGGTGTAGCAACTAAACAAGCAAGGAAAAAAATACCCAGTAGTCTCTTTAGGAAAACAAGCCATTTAATATGCCAGCATAGGCTCAGAGAAATCACTTTCAAAGTCTGAGCCCTGTCTACAGGGCTCATCGATACTATATAGACATTGGGGCTTGTTTACAAAGCAGCGGTAGCGGCTTCTGCTCGATATCGGGCGGAAACCGCTACCGCGGCTTTGTAAACAAGCCCCATTTTATCAGTTCATCAAAGCATCTCTTCATGATAGGTTAAACTTTACTGCAGTACACTGATGATTGGAGGATATTTGGTGCAGTGTTATCTTCAGCAAAGCAGAGAGAGACAAGGCACAGAGGAACAAAGGAACTGGGAGGAACAAGCGTGTGTTGTCACCAAGGGGGTGTAACCGTCTGACTATGAGGAGCGCGGTTTCACCCAATCTCAGGGCCCTTGTAACCTCTCGGGCTGTCTCTGTTCTTCAGGGGTAGGCCTCAACCCATCAACCCATCCTGACAACGTACAGACTATCACCAACAGATATCAGTAACCCCTTACTTGGGGTAACTCAGTGAAATCAACTACAATATTCTCCATAGGCATAGCACCAACTGCCTGTATAGAAATGGGGGGTAGAGGTTCTTGGCGGGGATTATTCCTGGCACATTAGAGACAGCGACGTGCTGCAGCTGCCATCAAGGTAGACAGATGTGGGACATAGAAGTAAGACTGTAGAATGGTTTGCATGGAGGTCTTGCCTAAGTGGTGCTAGGCTCTCAGGAATAACATATCGGGGTGGATCTCCCAGTAACCGCAACCACCCAGCAGTGGTGAGAGTAGCCCCTTCCTGACTGAAGAAATCCATCTCCTTCTTAGTATAACGAGGGTCCCATTCTGACATGGGAATTGGAAACAGGGGGGCTTGAACACTTACTGGGAGTGTTCCTTGCCCGGCTGCTAGCTTGGCCTCCCTATCTGCCCTGTGGTTACTCTGGATGACTAGAGTGTCTCCTCACTTGTGTGCCTTGCAGTGAACAACAGCCACCGCCTTTGGTGCCCACACAGACTCTAGTAACTCCAAAATCTCCCTCCCATACTTTATAGATTTCCCACTTGAATTATGAGTCCCTTCTCTCTATAGAGGGCCCTATGGGCATGGAGTGTAGTGAATGCATACTTAGAATCAGTGAAAATGTGTGCCTTCAGACCTGCAGTTAACTGGAGGGCTTGAATAAGGGCAATGAGTTTAGCTTTCTGGGCAGAAGTCCCCAGGGGTAAGGGCTCAGCCTCCACAACAACCCCAGGAGTGACCACAGCATATCCGGCCTTCTGCTGTCCATCTTCCACGAAACTGCTGCCATCGGTAAAATACTGAACATCAGGAGAGGCCAGCGGTACATCCTTCAGATCTGGGTGACTGGAGTACACTTCATCCATAACCTGGATGCAGTCATGTTCGGGTAGCCCAGGTGCTACAAGGAGTAGAGTAGCAGGATTGAGTGTTTTCACTGTCTCCAAGTGAACCCGAGGATTCACACACAGCATGCTTTGGTACTTTGTCATCCACTCATTTGTAAACCAATAGTTGCCTTTGTACTCCATCAGCATCAGTACTGCATGCGACACTTTAACATACAGTTCTTGCCCAAGGGACAGTTTATCAGCCTCTGTTGCCAAAAGAGCCGTCGCTGCTACTGCACGAAGACAAGAAGGTCAACCCCTCGCTACTGGATCCAACTGTTTGGACAAATAAGCCACCGGTCATTGCCAGGAGCCTAGGCTCTGACTGAGGACACTAACAGCCATTCCCCTCTCTTCATGGACATACAGATGGAATGTTTTTTCCATGTCGGGCAGTCCTAGGCTGGATGCTGATAGCAAGGCCTTCTTCATATCCTGAAAGGCCTTCTTTTGGTCCGGACCCCAGTTGAAAGGTTTTCATTCTTCCCCTGTTGTAGCTGCATACAGGGGCTTTGCCAACACTGCAAAGTTGAGAATCCAGATTCAAAAAAACCAGCTACCCCTAAGAAGCCCCTCAACTGCCTGTGATTTTGTGGCTCAGGAATGGAACAAACAGCCTCCCTCTACTCAGAGCCCAGTCTTCAAAGGCCTTGGGCCACATGGAATCCCAAGTACTTGACTTCAGTCTGGCACAATTGGGCCTTACTTCGAGACACCTGATAGCCAGACATCCAAAGTAGGTGCAGAAGTTCTGAAGTAGTGGCTATTTATTTACATTCTCTTATATACCATGCTATTCGACATCAGTGCAGTTTACATTGAACAAACTGAAATTACATTGAACAGGGCATTATAACTTGGAGATAACCATTTTACAGGGAACATAGGGCATGACTGGAAATTACGCAAATCTTGACTAAGGGCATCCCCAAACAGCGTGGGGGAATTCTTGAATCCTTGGGGTAACCGTGTCCATGTCAATTGTCCCTTACTGCCAGTAATAGGGTCTTCCCATTCAAATGCAAACAGTGGCTGGCTAGGAGTGGCCAATCTCAAGCAGAAGAAGGCATTCTTTAGGTCCAAAACAGTAAAGTAGGTGGCTTGCGCAGGAATCAGACTCAGTAAATTGTAAGGGTTTGGCACAACAGGATGAATGGTGACGACAGCTTCATTGACCCTCTGTAGTTCCTGTATAGGTCGGTAATCATTAGTACCTGGTTTTGAACTGGCAGAGGAAAGGGGTATTCCAGGCCGATTGGCATGCTTCCAGGAGTCCAAACCTGAGTAGTCGCTGGAGATGTTTATGAATGCCCTAAACAGCTCATTGGAGCAGGGAATATTGCTTGACACGAATGGGACAGGCGTTTGGTTTTAGTTCCACTATAATAGGCGGGATGCTCCGGGCAAGGCTGGGACGATTACCTTCTGCCCATACTCCAGGGAAGTTTTGCAGTTCTGGTGGTAGGGGTTGTTGCGGATCAGCCTGGGAGTACAGCCGCCACTCTTCTTCTCTTGGAATTTGCAGAGAAAATAATCCTGATACTGGCAGCCCCAAAACCATCTGAGCCTCTCCTGTAGGGGAAAAAGAGAAATGGGCATGTAGCTTTCATAGGAGATCCTGGCCCAAAAGCGGTATCCGGCACTCAGGCATCTTGAGAAATTGATAGGCGATTTGCTGTCCTCCTGTTTCGCAGACCCGGGTGTGGAGAAAGGGCCGGACTACCCCATTTTCCAGTCACCCCCACCATTGTGACAGTCTTCCCGGAAACACTTGCTAATGGTTGGGACACAACAGAATGCTCTGCCCCAGTATCAACTATGAATGGTATTTGTTGGTCCCCGATTTTGATTGTGACCATGGGCTCATGGGGACCGAGAAGAATCTGTGAGCCCGGTCTGTCCTATTCATAATCACCCTGGTGCTGGTCCATAGCGGTCAATCCAATGAACCCCGCTAGAGCCTCAAGTTCCTCGCCGGCATCCTCATTTGGTCTCTGAGTATACCTTCCTCCTTCAACCCGCCCTCGGAATGCTGGTCGGCCACAGTTTCCCTTTCCTGCATTACTTCGCCCACCTTTGTTGGGACATTCATTTTTCCAGTGGCCCATTTCTCTGCAATAGGCACATTGATCTCGTTCCAATGGTCCTCGCTCCAATGATCCTCGCCGGTTTCCTCTACCCCGGCCTCGGCCCCTCGGTTCCCACGTTGATTTTCCTTATCCTTTCTCGACTAGCGCCTGCTGCTTACATATCAGCTTTCTTTTTCATCTTTCGTTCACACTCACGCTTCATCTCCTGATCTCTGTTCACAAATACTTTCATAGCAACTTCCATCAGCTGGGTTATATTCATTCCAGCAAAACCCTCAAGCTTCTGAAGTTTTCTTCGAATGTCCCCCTGTGACTGCCCTACGAATGCTGCATTCACCATCCGCTGTTTTTCAGGTGCTTCCGGGTCGAATGGAGTATATACATAGAAAGATTCACAGAGTCTTTCATAAAACTGGCCAGGGCTCTCATTGGGGGTTTGCAGGGACCTCAGATATTTTTCCCACATTCATCGCTTACTGGCCACCCTTTTTAAGGCCTTCGAGGAGAGCTCGATGATATCGACTCAGGGCAGTGCGGCTTGCCTTAAGGTTTGCATCACAGTTAGGTTCTAGGTCAGGAAAGTCTCTCAGAGTTGATTTCCGGGGATCCTGTTCACCTGGAGGGTTCTCTTCCAACCATTTCATTGCTGACCTAGTCACCCAGTATCTCTCTTCTGTACTGAGTAAGGTTAAAAGGAGCTGACGGCAGTCTGCCCAAGTTGGATGATGGGTTTGAATGATAGACAAAAACAAATCTATCATAGCTTGAGGTTTATCAGTATATGAAGGATAATGAGTTTTCCAGTTCAACAAGTCAGTGGTGGAAAAGGGTACATAAAAAAATGTCCGAAGGCCTTCGATGAGGTGTCCCAGGGCATTAAAGGCAGCCGGTCCCCGAGCCTCTTGGAGGGGTAGGTGGAGACTAACTTCTGGAGTCTGCTTGCTAGCACATAGTGTGCGGTAGTCTCTCCTGAGGTTGTAAGGCTCCAGTACTGGGGGAGGAGGGGTACTAAACTGGGACTGACTTCCTTCAGATCCGGGACTCTGGGAACTTTCTGGAGTGCTGGGGGGTGGTCTGTATCTGAAAATGGTGCTGCTGCCTCACTGCTCCTTTAACTATCAGAGAGAGTATCAGTCGGGGGGGGGGGGGGGGGGAGGGGCCCCCCGGGGGGCAGAGGTTGTATCCGTCCTAGCCAGAGTCCCTGCTGAGCCTGATGACCGAGCTGGAGTCACAGGGATCGGCCTGAGAACAAAAGGGGGAGGGGATTTTACTGGCTCTGGCTCCTGTACTAAAACTGGTGGTTTTGCTTTTACTTTAGGCTGCATTTCCTGTGGACTACAGGACAGGAGTATGCGACATGTTCCTCATGGCATTTCCAGACCCATTGGGGTCTCTGCTGACATACATTCAGCCAGGAATCAATATAAGGGAATTGGTCAGGATGACTAGCCACCACTACGTGGTGTACCCTACTAACCAGGTCATAATCAAAGTTTCCTTCTGGGGGCCAATCAGTATTAAAACTTGGCCACTCATTCTGCCAATATTTCTTTAACAGGGACAGAGTCATACGAACCCCGTAGTCTGCAGAGAATCCTTTCCAAAAATGTTTTAGCTTACACTCTAGGGGGCTGTGCCTTGACTCTGATCTACCCATATCGGTACAACAGAATCCCTGTTATTAAAATATCCCAGTCTCTGAAAACACAGAACAAATGAACATCAAGGGAAAGGGATTCGGGCAGCCGGTGAGGGGTCCTGCTGCTCTAGACACAAGAAGGGTGACCAACAATCATTCGCTTCCTCCTTTTCGCGACCTGGTCGCGGTCGCCTGGCCAGGAAACTGCGCTACTCAGAAGTCCACTCTCACTCCACAAGCCTCTGCTTGCTCCTAACACATAAATCAATCACCCACCAGCACTCAGACACCCTCCTGGTCCCATAAAACCGTCTGACTATGAGGAGTGCGGTTTCACCCAATCTCGGGCTACTAAGACATCCCTCGGGAGGTGATCAGGCTCCCCTTCTTCCCGCAGGAAGGACAGATTTTTTTCCTGTACTACAGATACAAAAACAGACCCTTGTTTCACTTACCCCACTCAGATGTCTTCCGGAGACCAATGGGTTGGTTCCTAACTCCACAAGGGTTCGTAGGTGTTGGCCAGAAGGAGCCAGCGCTCTGGCAAAACAAGAGGCAATACTCTCCAGAACAAGTGGTCCTGGGGCGCCTGATATTTCCTCTGGTGTTCGCCAATCCCCGGCCCCAACCGATCGGAACCTATAGGCAGGAAAAAATGTTCTTTTCCTTTCTCGTTCTCTCCTTCCTGGTCAGGGAACCAAATGTAGCAGCTAAACGAGCAAGGAAAAAAATACCCAGGAGTCTCTTTAGGAAAACAAGCTGTTTAATATGCCAGCATAGGCTCAGAGAAATCACTTTCACAGTCCATCAAAGCATCTCTTCATGATAGCTTAAATTTTACTGCAGTACACTGATGATTGGAGGATATTTGGTGCAGTGTTATCTTCAGCAAAGCAGAGAGAGACAAGGCATAGAGCAGGGGTGGGGAACCCTGGTCCTGGAAAGCCGCAGACCAGTCAGGTTTTCGGGATATCCCTAATGAATATGCATGAGATATATATGCATTAGAGATATCCTGCCAACCTGACTGGTTTGTGGCCCTCCAGGGCTGGATTTGGAGACCCCTGCCTTACACCTCTGTCATTTAAGATTGTGAGTGGGAAAGGTGCAGATGTCCAAGACATCAAAAAGGTTAGATAGAATGTGTCACATTCCTCCTCACTTCTCACCACCACCAAAATATTGTCTATTAGACAACGTTTTGGTGGTGGTGAGAATTGAGGAGGAATGTGACACATTCTATATACCCTTTCGATGTCTAGAACATCTGCACCTTGCCCACTCACAATCTTAAATGACAGAGGTGTAAGGCAGGGGTCTCCAAATCCAGCCCTGGAGGGACACAAACCAGTCAGGTTGGCAGGATATCTCTAATGCATATATATCTCATGCATATTCATTAGGGATATCCCGAAAACCTGACTGGTCTGCGGCTCTCCAGGACCAGGGTTCCCCACCCCTGGCATAGAGGAATAAAGGAACTAGGAGGAACGAGCATGTGTTGTCACCAGGGGGTGTATCCTTTTTCACACAGCGAAGCAGGGGGGAGCAAGGATGTTTCAGTAACCCTTTCAGTTCTCATTAACCCTTCCAGCTCTCAACCCTGTCTGGATTCCACCTCATTCTCTAGTTTGGAAATAATTTGACAAGTGTATAGTTATTCCTCTCATAATTGTTCTCTTGAGTGGATTTCATTTTTGAACTGCAGATTTTGCTTCTTTATTATAATGATCTGGTCTTCACATTTTCTTTTATTAGGGATGATATTCTGTGGGTATGGATTATTTAGCAATGTACTGTAGTAACACAGAGAATCCCTTTACCTGTGGGTAGTGGTATATCCTGAACACTTTGGATATCTGACTTGATTCCTCTGGTGAGAGGCCTTCAATTATAGCAGCGAGGGTACCAGATGTTTCTACAGTTATAATTAGGGATCCGGGTATCCATTCCTGTAAATATATACAAGACAGCTCGAAACACAAAGTTGGGATTGTTGAGAGAGTCATAAATCTGGAGTCCCAGTGTGAGGTTGGGTAAGAGCTCTGAGCTGTTGTTGATCTCCTCCACTGCATAGACAAAGGCCAGGAAGTCATAATAGTTTCCATTATATAAGCTGAAATGACATTTAAATTCAGACAATATAAAATCGTATCAACTAAGGGATGTAGAAACACAGGGTCCAATATTGAGCTGACCAGTTTATAATCTTGTTAAGTGTCAGCACCAGGATGCTGGATGCAAGGACCTTTGGTGTGACCCAGCATAATACTTAAATTATTCTTATATTCCTTTATTTTGTCCCCTAGACTCTGTTGTCTTAGTGTTTCTGTCCATCCATATGCATCTGTCCTTTATTTTTTTATTTGCATGGACAGTAGGGACGTGCACAGGAAAAACATTATAAGTTTGTTTTCAGAAATTGTTTCCCTGATTTTCATAGATGTTTCCAGTTCTTTTCACAAGATTCATTTTAAAAAAGAATTATTGAACACATGCTGGACGTTTTAAAGAACAAAACTCATTAGCCTCCACTCAAATTATTAATAACACTTTTGATCAAATCAATATTAACATTCTACAAAAGTGAACAATTGAACTGATATCTACCAAAATAAACAAATTAAAACACAACAAGATCTCAAAACAATAACAGAGCTATATGAGATCGAAGACCGACCTTCCAGCACAATGGCACAAGAAAGACCTGTATTAGAATTCTCTCATTTCATCATCAAACTTGTCAAGATAAATCAAAGCAGCCTTAACAGAACAGTTCTCATATCTTTAAACATACATTCAAAGTTCTCCCAACATTACATAACACCCGACACAATATTGTGTTTCTATAGGTAATGCCACAGTTATCTGCATTAGGGGAAACCTCTACAAGGCTGGAATATACAATCAGTTCAAAAGCTCCTTCATATAAAGAAACTCACCTAACAAGAGGAGGCTAATGAGTTTGTTGTGCTTCATGTGGTACCTCTGTGCTTGGCCTTACATTAAGACATTTTAAAAAGGCAGAAGCACCTTCTGTCCAGGTATGACCTGCTATTACAGATGTTTAGTGGTACTAAACACTATTGAGTAATAGAATATAGGGACAGGCTATGAGGTGTACAGGTGCTAAATATAATATGTGCAAAGATCTAGTGAGACTCTTTTAATCTTACATATTATTCTGTAGACAAAATCTAAATGAATGTTAAAAAACTAGAGACAATTATAAGGAGGATCTCCAAAGAAATGCATGATCTGTACTGTAAGACATATGTTGAGGAACAGGGAAGGGAAGATGTGATGTAAATATTCAAATATGTTGAAGGATTCTTTATCACAAATGTCAGCAGTATTTTCCACAGAATAAAAATCAATGGTCATCAGTAGTATAATGGGTCATCATTTCAAGGGAAAAGGAAAAGATAAAAAAAGGGATCTGAGGAAATGTTTTCTCTAATGTTTGTAGAGTCTTAAACAATATTAAATTCAAACATGCATGACCCAAACTGAGAATCAAAAAGAAACAGGCATCAATGGACGGATTGTGTGAACTAAGTGGTCAATATTTGTAGACACCAGATATGTTTCTATGCTCCAGAAACAGGATTTGCCAAGAAATTTAAAAAAAAGTTAGCAGTTTATAAAATCTCTTCAAATGGTTGTTAAGAAGTGAGCTGTTATCGTTTCTCATCTCTTTTACAGCATGTAAAGCCCCTTCACAAGAAAAGCCAGAGGCAGCAAGGTCACCAGGAATCAGCAATGACCTGACAGCATTAAAGTAAAACTCCTTCTCACAGTCACAATCTATAGCTCCATTTCACATCTATGACAACCCTACATTTTCAAAATTATGTCTTAGAAAGAAGTTTAGCATCAATGCTACTTACTTCTCATATCCAGTGAATATAGGAAAATGTGCAAAGGACTGAAGGTTGATTATTTGAAAACTTTTAAGACTTAAGATTCCCCCAATTATGATGTCCCCATCCCTGAAGTATCCTGGGTCTGACTTCCATTTCATTGGTGGACATTGGTGCTCAAGAGTCTTCCACAGGATGCTGCAAAGTAGCAATAAAATCAGAATCAGAGGAGATCCCATCTTTGAAGCTGTAAAACAGCCTATTGTATAAAACACCTGCTTTTCCTCCTCTGTGACTGCATTTAATTTTTCATTGGCATATGCAGATCTTGGTGATCCTACCCACTTATATCTTTCAATAATGCGCAGATAGATCACATAGGTAGACCTCTGCATCGGCACAAAGGATATTGAAGGTACCATGTGGTCCTTATATAGCTCTGCTCCTGAAAGGTTTACCCTTATGGGATATGTCATCCTCATCTGTATATTTAATGTTAAAAATAGGCTGTTTTTTAAAGTATAACCTTAAGGAAATTCAACCATCATTAACTGAAAGACAAATATTAATTTGACTGAAAGTTTCATGAGTTGCAATGTTGCAACAGCACTGTTCATTTTGTTTATAGTGAATAGAAAACAGCTAAGGGTGAACAAGTTACTTCATGACCAGAATTAAGTAGACATATGAGCGGCGTACTGAAAAGGTTTAGCATGGATAGCATTCCCAGCGAGAGAGGTATTCAGTGACACATAGAGGTTTTGTGCTGCTGAATTTCCCCTTCTAAAGCTGCCGCATGCCCCGATGCTAACCACGTAGCATTGGGGCGTTCCGGGGGCATTTCCGGTGCTACTCTTCAGTTCACCAGGCATTGGGGATATTCAGCTACTGGTGAGTTAACGTTACCCAGCTACAGTGGATACAAAAAAGGCCAGCCTAACTTTAGTTGGTATAACTATGAGGCACATTTCTCAATGGGATGTCCAAGAGCAATCTGAGACATCAAAGTCCGAACGTTTGGAAAAAAAGCAGGTACAAGCAAGTTCAGGCACGATTTCATAAACGTGGACATGCCTGATATGAACTGAGATGTCTAAGAGCATAATAGTTAGAGTAGTGGCTTAAGAGCAGAGTGGTCAGGGTTCAAATTCCAGTGAGGGCCTTTGTGATCTAAGGCGAGTCACTTAATTCACCTTCTTGTCTATGCTTTCTGGATGTTTTAAGGTGAAAAGAAGCACTTTCCTGAGGCTTATTCATACCTGCAGCAGGTATAAACACTGACGTGGCTGCAGGCATTTTCAAGATTGAACAGAGAGGTGTAAGTATTAGCTAATCTCCAGACAGGCCCCAGTAGTGGTAGGGCAACAGTGTGACAGGGCAACTTGGGGTCCGGCAATTCTGTGCCTCCAGCGGGACATGTGGTTGCCATGGTGGCAGGGAAACATGGCACCGGCATGCCTTCAGGAGCACTTTGCGGAATGGACGGGCAGCCCCCAGGAAATCTCCAAGGGCTGAATGCTGTGCATGCCAGGCCTTCGAAGTGCCCTGATTCCACAACCACGAAAACATATAGCTCCCGTGGTTGCAGAATTGGGTGCGACTTGGTCCCGTTCATCTTCTGAACATCTGGACGGGCCCGGACATGCACAGTATAGAATCGGCCTTTATATGTCTAGTGGTTTCATAGCACTATAATGTGGGTAGCTGGTAATGGAGAGTGAATTATACAGACTCACTGCCACAAACCTGTCCTTACAGTGGCACTGAATATGCAGACGTCTTAGATGGCCCAGCTGGAATTTGTAATCTGCTGGACTCCAGAAAAACCTCACTATTTTCTCTTTCAGCAGCGTTTCCAAGTAATTTACTCACCACCAAAGTTAAACTAACCGGCCTGTAGTTTCAACCACATCCTTACTTCCGCTTTTGTGTAAAGGCACCACATGAGCCTCTCTCCAGTCCTTTGGCACCACTCCCGACTCCAATGAGGCATTGAAAAGGTCAGTCAGTGGATCTGCTAGAACGTCCCCAAGTTCCCTCAGTATTCTCGGGTGTATCCCATCCGGTCCCATCGCTTTGTCTACTTTAAGTTGAGATAGTTTCTCACGAACACAGTCTTCTGAAAATTGTTCAAGATGTCCTTTGCTTCTGTTCCTATTTTGTGGGTGTTTTCTGAGGTCCTGCTCCTGGTTCTTCATCTGTGAACACAGAACAAAAATATTTGTTAAGCAATTCCGCTTTATCCTTATCAGCTTTTACATATTCCTCCCCTGCACCCTTGAGTCTGACAATACCACTCTTGCCCTTCCTCTTCTCACCAATATATCTGAAAAATGTCTTATCCCCCCATTTTATTGCATTGGCTATTTCCTCCTCTTTGAATCTTTGCCTTCTTGACTACTTTGCTAGCTTCTCTAAGTTTTTCCAAATACAGATGCCTGTCTTCCTCTCTCTGTGATCTCTTGTATTTCATGAAGGCCTCCCTCTTTTTCTTCACTTTTTCAGTTTGCTCTAGAAAGGAGTAAAAGCAGTTGTCTAGATTGGGCAGAAACACACCTATGTTATAGTATTCTGCAACTTACGTGTATAAATGTAGGTCCGCCTAGGCTGCACCTAAGCTCCACCCCCATGCACACCCCATCTAAATATAGGCACAAAGGGATTTACGTGCAGCTCACAGAATAACAGCCACCTATGCATATGCGTGTGTGCTTCTTCATGTGCTCATTCCTTTAAACTAGAGACTTACACACTTTACTGGTGCAGAACTTTCCACACGCCCCTTAAAGAATCCTCCCCAGAGAGAGTAATTTTATAAGGCATGTCTAGGTTACTACGCACTGTAATGCGCTATTTCATACCTGTACTATAAAGTGAAGGACGCACATATTTTACTTATCAAATGAGGGTGAAAGTGGTGGGATCTGTGAGCCAAATCTAGGCACAATCACATACACCAACCCTAGACTTAGGGGTATGTTTACAAAGTAGTGGTAGCAGCTGCCATGCGATATCGGAGGTGCAGTCCCATTGAATTCAAACCAAGTTCAGAAAACTACTAAGCTACTTAGCTCTGGAGTTGATTCCGATCGCTGAATAGCGAGGTTAGACGTCCAAGCCACGTTCGACCCTGCAACAGTATCCAGCCCTTTGTGCTCCCCACATGTGCGTATTTAGGATTCAATGTGCCAACATCTACAATATCACACGGAGGCCACTACCGCTGCTTTGTAAACATACACCTTAGTGTAAATGTCCATGACTAGATTTGTAAAGAACATGTGTAAGTTATAGTCGTTTAAAACTTTGTGCCGTTGAGGTTGATGCAGCCGTATGTGCATAAATTTGCTCTTTGCTTGTACTCTGCCTGGGGCACCCACCTAAGTTACACATGTGAAGACTCATCTGAGAGCATAAATCATTGAAGACACTTACTTGGGCGTGTTGGAGCCGTGTTGATTGTACACGGCTCCTTATAAATTTACCTCCATATTGCTATTGCCCCTGTTCTCTTATTTTTCCTTGGCTAGTATATAGGGGCGTTACCTCAGATTTGTTGTTTTCTATAGTGGGTCAGATCAAAGGTCCTTCAAGCCCAACATCTTGCCTCCAACAGTATCCAATCTGGATCAAATGTGACTGACAGATTATCATGGATTATTTCCATTTCTTATTATTCATTACACAGAGATAAGTGACGGCTTTGCATGGTCTAGTTTTATGACTTTTCATCCAGGAAATCATTTAAATCCTTTCTGAACTTAGCTATAACAACTATGTGGACCTCGTCTTTCAACAATGAATATAATTTACAGGACCAAAACCTTCTCTCCCCTCCCTCCATCTGGATGCATTTAGCTTTTGTACTATTGTTGTGTTGGTTCCACTTTGCCCCTCTCTTGATGCCTTGAGGTGTTTATTCCAATTTATTAGGAGCCTTGGTGTATTTAGGCCACTCTTACCATTAACCTTTAGTAAACATGCTCTTTGGTGTTGCTTTGTATCGTAGGGTGGCTTTGCCTCCGTCACTGATGATTACTGAAAGCTTCATAAAATTTGGAATGAAAAATACAAATGTTCAAGTCATAAGTAGAATGCATTACTTCCTCCATTAGCTTTATTGAAAGTGACATTCATAAGAAAAGAAATAAATGCTTTAGCAAAGAATGGGAAATGAGATAGCATAATGGCACAAAATACCATTTATCCCCATGACGTAATAATCTACGTTGCAACAAGTCTATTTCACTGAATAGCAACTTTTATTAAAGTTGTGTTGTGTATGTTTAAAATTACATAATCCATTTTATTGAATTATCTATTTTTAAAAACCCTTTATAAACCACCGATGAATAATGGGGTCAATATTTAAAAGGATTTATTTATTTAGCGGATTTTTAATACTACTTTTCACCGGGTCAAAGCAGTGTACATAGAACTTTGAACTTTGCACAGAAACATTAACCCTACCCCTAAGTAAATATGGAGAAAGTGAACTATCTACATGCTGATGGATACCCATCAGTGGTGACTTAGTAATGGTTAAGTAACATTAGGGAAGTATTGTGGGTTTTCTAGTAGTTTTCTGAACTTGCTGAGGTCAGAAGAGTTCCTGATGTCGTCTGGAGGGAGTTCCAGAGTGATGGGGCATATAGTTCGAATGATCTCAAGCAGGCTTGCGGTTGCTATTTGTTTTTTTTGGTGGGTATTGCTAGAGTGTTTGTGGTGGATTTTCTCTTGGATCTGGTTGATGAGTGGGTGTGAAGGAACGTTCAGAGATGGGTGGAAGAGAGATTGCTGATTGTTTTGAAAGTTAATAGGAGAGCTTTGTTTTGAATTCTGGCTGGAAGTGGAAGTCAGTGGAGTTTGTTGAGGATGAGTGTGATATGGTCACTTTTGATTACATCTTGAATTGTGTGGAGGGTGTGTTGAAAGGGGTGGAAGGTAGATTGTGGGAGTCTGTTGTATATAGTGTTGCAGTAAATGTGGAGGATGATGAGGGTCTGAAGGGTGGATCTAACATCAGAGCATTTTAGCAGTGGGCGGAGATGTTGTAAAGTATGGAACTTGAACTAAACTGGTCGAGGGTGATGCCAAGGTATTTGATTTCATTCTTGACTTAGATGTTGAGATCTCCAGCATGATGGCCATGGGGAGGGTGGGGGGGGGGGAGGCAATGTCTTGTACTTGGTGATAAATAGTGTTTCGTTTTCTTAAGGTTTATTGACAAGTGGTTTTGTTCAGGTTATATGGTGACATCTGTGAAATATTTTTGTATGGTGGGCAGTGAAACATCTGTGAAACATTTTGATGGGTGGGCAGTGTTGAACAGAGTGTACAGCATAATGTCATCAGTGTATATGTGACAGAAGATTTGAAGAATCGGAGGATTTCACAGAGTGGTTGCATATAGATGTGAAAAGCATGACAGAGTGTGGACCCTTGTGGGGACACCCTGCGTTTGCTTATGGTGTTGAGGAGCAGGTTCCAATCTTCACTTGTTGCTGATGGTGTGTGAAGGAGGATTGAACCCAGTTTAGGGCTGTGCCGTCTAATTCAGTTGCTTGTAGTCATGGAATTAGGATATGGTGGGTGAGGATGTCGCAGGCTGCTGACATGTCCAGGCATTAAAGGATGAAACCATTGGTTTGGCTTTAGGATCTCATGTCTGAATTTGTGGAGGCGGGAGGTCAGGAGTGTCTCTACCCCGTGACGGGGATGGAAGCTATGTTGTTGGTTGTCAAGTATGTTGTACTTGTTGAGGTGGTCTTGCTTTCTCAATTACTTTTGCTATAAAAGGTAAGCTAACTATCAGTCTGTAGACTGACGGGTTGAGAGGATCTAGATGATGTTTTTGAGGATGGGACAGATTGAGGAGAATTTTGTGTGCTTTATATGACCTGAAAACTTCATAAATCCCAGTGATCCCAATATCAGCAGCATTAGCGACCAGCCTGAAACTTCTGAGACATTTTGGGGGGGTCTACAGACAGAGCAAGAGCCGTCTAGGTTATCGGGATAGTGACGATATTTAGCCTTATCCTGAATGGCAAGCTGCATAAAGTTCAGAAAACTCCAGTGTTTGTCCTAACTTTATCCAGTTGTGCTATCAAATAGCATTTGAATATCACCACTAACCACACAGCTACCATGGCCGGCAGCAAAACAAGATATTTAGCACCAGACACCAAAAAGACTACAGTGCTGATATCCGGTTTCAATTTTTCCCATGGCGGTCAGGCACTTTATCTGCTGTGGGATCAGTATTAGGTGCAATATTTCAAACAGGCTAGCAGAATATCAACCTACATCATAAAAACTACAACTATTACAAACACACAACTATAGAATATTAGATATAAATAGAAACATAGAAAAATGACGACAGAAAAAGACCACATGGCCTATCTAGTCTGTCCTTCATATCAACCACTACAACAGTCCCCTTTTTTCCTTTAGAGATCCTCTGTGTTTGTCCCATGCTTCTTTGAATTCAGATACTGTCCTCATCTCTACACCTCCACTGGGAGGACTATTCCACGGATCAACCACTTTTAACGTAAAGAAATATTTCCACATATCACTCCTGAATCTATCTCCCTTCACCATAATCCAATTTTTCCCCTTCTTCTCAAATTCTCCCTTCTCCTGCATTATCAATGCCTTGGGAATTAACTTGCCAGTGCATGTGATGTTTCCAGTTTTCATCATTTGGCGGCTTCTTTTTTCCATTTTCTGAAAAAGTTTTTGGCCCCAAGAACAACCTCTCTGGGACAATCACCTTTTAAACCATCCTGGCCAGTTTTTTTGAATTCCTTTCTACTTTTCTTAAAGCGTGGAATACCAGGGTTTCTGGGGCTTCCAGGATAGTATTTTTCAACAACACCCAAGCCTTGATGTAAGTCTTTAACCTTTACAACTGCTCTTTTTAGTTATTTTCTTAAATATTTTCCGCAATTTATCATAGTCTTGCCCTTTTCGAAAGTTACAAAGGTTAGTAACTGTGGATAATTCCTTACCATCACTCCTCCACTAATTACATTCAAACACGATCATGCTATGATCAATATTTCCAAGTGTCCCCAACACCAATATCTCTTGCACCCGATCTGGTTGTTCCACTAAGGACTAGGTCCAATATGGCTTCCCTACTGTTCGGTTCTATAGAACCAGCTGCTCCAAGAAGCAGTAATTTATTTCATCTAGGAACTTTATCTCCCTAGCATGTCCTGCCATGACACTGACCCACAGGTCGATACGGGGGTAATTGAAATCACCCATTAATATTACTGCACTGTGACTCTTGTTAGCTTCTTTGATTTTCTGTCAGCATTTTTAATCTATTTGTTCATTCTGGCCAGGCGGTCGATAGATCACCCCCACTGCCATCGTTCTTCACCTTTTTACATGGGAAGGTCAATCCATAGAGGGATTCTGCAGCAAATTCTGCAAAACTTTAATCCTTTCTGACCTCAATGCCCTTCTCTAACATAAAGCACAACCCCTCCACCAATTTGATCAGCTCTATCATTACGATATAGTTTGTACCCAGGTATCACAGCGTTCCACTGGTTATCCTCCTTCCACCATGTCTCTGAGATTCCAAATCATAGCTAACCTCTAATTTAGTGCTATATATTCTCACTCTCACATCTTTATTTTTAGACGTCGAGCCTTTGCATTCAAGCATTTTTAGAGACTGCATTTTATGCGTATTTCTCTGGCGATTGGTAGGCAGGGGTAATTTGGAATCTTTTAATCTCTGTCTGCTCTACACTCAACGGGCATTTAGACTACTTTACTCTTTTTTGGAAAACGCTCTGCTTTTGGTAGTATCCTTAAAGGATAATTTTTTCTGAATCATGCGATATTGTGCGACTGGCAGCTTTCCCCTATTATCTAGTTTAAAAGCTGCTCTATCTCACTTTTTAAAGACCACACTCTAATGCCAGCAGCCTGGTTACATCCCGGTTAAGGTGGAGCCCATCCCTTCGGAAAAGCAATTCCTTTCCTCTGAATGTTCCCGAGTTCCTAACAAATCCAAAACCCTAGTCTTTTGCACCATTGTCTAATCCATGCATTGAGACTCTGGAGATCTGCCTGCCTTTCAGTCCAGGAGTGTGGAACAGGAAAGCATTTTGGAGAATGCTACCCTGGAAGTTATGGATTTCAACTTATCTAGGTGGTGTGTGAGGTCCGCTACCTTTGCACCACGAAATAACGTTCTTGGATGATACTTGTATGTCATTGTTCACCTATGGAAATGAGC
>CM066051.1:37820102-38100566 GCA_033557465.1 Ichthyophis bannanicus | reverse complement strand
CCAAAACCCTCATCCTTGCACCATCGTCGTTGCATCCACACATTGAAGATGTCCGGAGCTCGGCCTGCCTTTTGGGTTCCTGCGCGCTTGGAACGGGGAAGCATTTCGGAGAAGGGGAAATGCTAACCTGGAAGTTCTGGGATTTCAAACTTCCTACCTTAAAGCCTAAATTTTAGCCTCACAGAAACCTCCCTACCACATTTTCCTATGTCATTGGTACCAGACATTGTACCAGGGACAGCAAGACTCATCTCCCCAGCACTAATCTAAGACCTTATTCTAGGGTGGTTGCATGAGGTTTCCGCTACCTTCGCAACAGGCAGGCATGTTACCAGGCGATCCTCACGTGCCACCAGCCACACCAGCTATCTACATAGCCCTAATGATCGCATCCACCAACTAGAACGGCATGGTCCTAACCCTTGTCCCTCAAGTCCCCATTGGCCCTGAAGAAGAAACTTCCTTGGGTTGTGAGAGGGTTTTACCATCACCTGGAGGGAAGGACAGGTCATAGTTACAGGATAACTTCTTGGCCACACAAGGGTTGATGCTTCTCCTGTCACGTGGACCTCACTCTCACCATTTCGGCAACAGGGCATGCTGCCCAGATTGGAGGTGGGGACTTCAGGACTATCATCCCTGTAGGTCGCGTCTATGTACCTCTCGGTGCTTCTTATGTCTCTTCCAAAGTATGCTACTTCTAGCCTCTAGGAGAATGGACTCGTTCCCTGAGAGCCACCTTGCACCTAGTGCACACGTAAGTCCTCTCACCAACTGAGAGAAGATCATACATGTGACACTCAATGCAATAGACTGGAAAGCCCCCATCTTGCTGCTGGACTGCTGTCTGCATCTTAGTTTTAAGCTTGTGTTTAGATCTTTAATTTCTTTACTTATTAACGGTTGCTATGGATACTTATACTAATAAAATTGTACCTAATACGTTTAATATACCTTGTTCACGTGAAAGCTTAATTATTCTCAGGTACTTAGTGTATGACTTATTTGGATAACGAGCTGCACCTGTGAGCACCTCCTTTCCTTTAAGATGTGTAAGTACTGTCACCAGGGTGCCCCCAGTGGTAAGTGATTGTAAGGGCATCTGGGCATTTATTATTGTAAGGAGCGATGTGACTTTAAGGGCCTAGTGCATTCTGGTCCTTGTAGTTCAAAACTCCTTGAGCACAAATGATCCAAGCCAAAGTGTAGGGTAACAAGGCTTTATTTCCCCTGTAACGCAATGATTCACTAAGACAAGTAGAAATTAAAGACAGTCCTTTTCTTTATCAAAAGGGGCTCCATCAATATTCAAGCAGATAACTGTTATAGGCTTCACAGTTGAATGCAAGTCCTAGCTGAGGATTCTGTTAGTTCAAAGCCAATTTAAACAATTCAGCAAACAATGCTTATAAGGTTCACCATCAGTTTCACAGTTCTTTTCTATCTACATTCCAGCAAACAACGGTTATAAGATTCACCATCAGTTGCACAGTTCTTTTCTATCTACAATTCCAGCAAGGATTCAACATAGTGGCAGAACAGAAATTACAATCCATGGATTCCTCTTGAGGTATGGGAATAATATTCTGACATTCAATTTCCATAGACTCTGCGTCACTGGCTTCTTCCTTTGAATAGTAGTTTTCACTCCCTGTTACAAACTTACAGGGTCTATCTTGCTTCCAATAAACCTTTCCTGTTAAGCTTGAGAGATTGTCTTAAAAAGCTCTGCTTTGCTTCCCCTCCCCTTATAGGGATTAGCTGCTTAACAGGGTTTCTATTAGCAAGGTTTCCTTTAGAATTAAAGATTCAGCATACCTTGGCTTCCTGGGATTGCCACACCTAGAGCTTGTCAGCTTCTGACTTACTTCTCTTGGGAGATAGACTTTTCTGTGCAGTGCTTTGCTTTCATGGAATTCGGGCAAACCTGGTAAGGATTCCAACTCACTGTGGTTCTCAGAAAAGGTATCTTTATAATAGGAACCTCTCTCCCTTGTTCCTTGTAATCCTGATCCAACAAAGTCACTTGAGCTGGGAGAGTTACTCCTACCAGACAAACTGTTTCTTCTGGCAGCTTTTCTCTGGACTCCGTCCCAACGTGCTCTGCCCCTCTGGACTCTATCCGTCTGAGTAAACTTCCTCTGGATTCTGTCCCCCTGGGCTGACTCACCGTGGAATCTCTCCTGCTCCACGCTCCTCTTGTCCTGGAGGTCCTGGAGGTTCTTGAGGTTCTTGAGGTTCTCCACCTCTCTCCTTTCCTCTCTCTTCTCCTCTCTTCCTCTTTCTCTTCCTCCCTCTCTTCCTTCTCATCTCTCTTCTCGTCTCTCTTCTCATCTCTCTTTTGCTGCTATCTGTTTCCCCTTATAAAGGAAGTTTGGTTTGAACGTCCTGGGCTTGGCCCCAGGTGTAACTGATTGCCACTAATGCAATCAGTATCTGAGCACGTTGCTTCAGCCTCTGTGGAATTACTCTTGCCCCCTCTGGCTGTACTGCGATGCAACTGCACTCTCTGCACATTCTCAGCTCTATGCAAAACAGGGTTTTTTTCTACTGCTGCAGCTTCCATGTCTTCAGCCTCATGACCAGTACCTATAAAGATACGATAATCCCAGGGGTGGGTAGGTGTTGGGGAGGGAGGGAAATAACACTTATAAAAGAGGGATGCTACACAGTACCCTGTCCTGTGCTTCTGAGGTAAGCTGTGACCAACTTCTTGGGTGATTAACAGTCCTTGCTTGGATAGAAGGAGTCTTTCAAAATGGCCTTTTGTCCTGCCACCTGACGTTAACACCTATTGAAAATGTTTCACAAGTTTCTTCCCCATAGGTAGAAGGCCTCTTTGTAAAGGTCTCTAGAAGTCTTTATTTGTTTCTCAAAGAATACTGACCCTGTTTTGCCTTTTATGCTAAGTTATATTCTGATTTTATTTAAATTAAAGCTCTTTCCTGCTGCTAGGCTCTGACTTATTATGAAATTATGACAAGTGTATGGTTATTCCTCTCATAATTGTTCTCTTGAGTGGATTTCATTTTTGAACTACAGATTTTGTTTCTTTATTAAAATGATCTGGTCTTTGCATTTTCTTTTATTAGGGATGGTATTCTGTGGATATGGGTTATGTAGCAATATACTGTAGTAACACAGAGAAACCCTTTACCTGTGGGTGTAGCAACTAAACAAGCAAGGAAAAAAATACCCAGTAGTCTCTTTAGGAAAACAAGCCATTTAATATGCCAGCATAGGCTCAGAGAAATCACTTTCAAAGTCTGAGCCCTGTCTACAGGGCTCATCGATACTATATAGACATTGGGGCTTGTTTACAAAGCAGCGGTAGCGGCTTCTGCTCGATATCGGGCGGAAACCGCTACCGCGGCTTTGTAAACAAGCCCCATTTTATCAGTTCATCAAAGCATCTCTTCATGATAGGTTAAACTTTACTGCAGTACACTGATGATTGGAGGATATTTGGTGCAGTGTTATCTTCAGCAAAGCAGAGAGAGACAAGGCACAGAGGAACAAAGGAACTGGGAGGAACAAGCGTGTGTTGTCACCAAGGGGGTGTAACCGTCTGACTATGAGGAGCGCGGTTTCACCCAATCTCAGGGCCCTTGTAACCTCTCGGGCTGTCTCTGTTCTTCAGGGGTAGGCCTCAACCCATCAACCCATCCTGAAAACGTACAGACTATCACCAACAGATATCAGTAACCCCTTACTTGGGGTAACTCAGTGAAATCAACTACAATATTCTCCATAGGCATAGCACCAACTGCCTGTATAGAAATGGGGGGTAGAGGTTCTTGGCGGGGATTATTCCTGGCACATTAGAGACAGCGACGTGCTGCAGCTGCCATCAAGGTAGACAGATGTGGGACATAGAAGTAAGACTGTAGAATGGTTTGCATGGAGGTCTTGCCTAAGTGGTGCTAGGCTCTCAGGAATAACATATCGGGGTGGATCTCCAGTAACCGCAACCACCCAGCAGTGGTGAGAGTAGCCCCTTCCTGACTGAAGAAATCCATCTCCTTCTTAGTATAACGAGGGTCCCATTCTGACATGGGAATTGGAAACAGGGGGGCTTGAACACTTACTGGGAGTGTTCCTTGCCCGGCTGCTAGCTTGGCCTCCCTATCTGCCCTGTGGTTACTCTGGATGACTAGAGTGTCTCCTCACTGGTGTGCCTTGCAGTGAACAACAGCCACCGCCTTTGGTGCCCACACAGACTCTAGTAACTCCAAAATCTCCCTCCCATACTTTATAGATTTCCCACTTGAATTTATGAGTCCCTTCTCTCTATAGAGGGCCCTATGGGCATGGAGTGTAGTGAATGCATACTTAGAATCAGTGAAAATGTGTGCCTTCAGACCTGCAGTTAACTGGAGGGCTTGAATAAGGGCAATGAGTTTAGCTTTCTGGGCAGAAGTCCCCAGGGGTAAGGGCTCAGCCTCCACAACAACCCCAGGAGTGACCACAGCATATCCGGCCTTCTGCTGTCCATCTTCCACGAAACTGCTGCCATCGGTAAAATACTGAACATCAGGAGAGGCCAGCGGTACATCCTTCAGATCTGGGTGACTGGAGTACACTTCATCCATAACCTGGATGCAGTCATGTTCGGGTAGCCCAGGTGCTACAAGGAGTAGAGTAGCAGGATTGAGTGTTTTCACTGTCTCCAAGTGAACCCGAGGATTCACACACAGCATGCTTTGGTACTTTGTCATCCGCTCATTTGTAAACCAATAGTTGCCTTTGTACTCCATCAGCATCAGTACTGCATGCGACACTTTAACATACAGTTCTTGCCCAAGGGACAGTTTATCAGCCTCTGTTGCCAAAAGAGCCGTCGCTGCTACTGCACGAAGACAAGAAGGTCAACCCCTCGCTACTGGATCCAACTGTTTGGACAAATAAGCCACCGGTCATTGCCAGGAGCCTAGGCTCTGACTGAGGACACTAACAGCCATTCCCCTCTCTTCATGGACATACAGATGGAATGTTTTTTCCATGTCGGGCAGTCCTAGGCTGGATGCTGATAGCAAGGCCTTCTTCATATCCTGAAAGGCCTTCTTTTGGTCCGGACCCCAGTTGAAAGGTTTTCATTCTTCCCCTGTTGTAGCTGCATACAGGGGCTTTGCCAACACCGCAAAGTTGAGAATCCAGATTCAAAAAAACCAGCTACCCCTAAGAAGCCCCTCAACTGCCTGTGATTTTGTGGCTCAGGAATGGAACAAACAGCCTCCCTCTACTCAGAGCCCAGTCTTCAAAGGCCTTGGGCCACATGGAATCCCAAGTACTTGACTTCAGTCTGGCACAATTGGGCCTTACTTCGAGACACCTGATAGCCAGACATCCAAAGTAGGTGCAGAAGTTCTGAAGTAGTGGCTATTTATTTACATTCTCTTATATACCATGCTATTCGACATCAGTGCAGTTTACATTGAACAAACTGAAATTACATTGAACAGGGCATTATAACTTGGAGATAACCATTTTACAGGGAACATAGGGCATGACTGGAAATTACGCAAATCTTGACTAAGGGCATCCCCAAACAGCGTGGGGGAATTCTTGAATCCTTGGGGTAACCGTGTCCATGTCAATTGTCCCTTACTGCCAGTAATAGGGTCTTCCCATTCAAATGCAAACAGTGGCTGGCTAGGAGTGGCCAATCTCAAGCAGAAGAAGGCATTCTTTAGGTCCAAAACAGTAAAGTAGGTGGCTTGCGCAGGAATCAGACTCAGTAAATTGTAAGGGTTTGGCACAACAGGATGAATGGTGACGACAGCTTCATTGACCCTCTGTAGTTCCTGTATAGGTCGGTAATCATTAGTACCTGGTTTTTGAACTGGCAGGAAAGGGGTATTCCAGGCCGATTGGCATGCTTCCAGGAGTCCAAACCTGAGTAGTCGCTGGAGATGTTTATGAATGCCCTAAACAGCTCATTGGAGCAGGGAATATTGCTTGACACGAATGGGACAGGCGTTTGGTTTTAGTTCCACTATAATAGGCGGGATGCTCCGGGCAAGGCTGGGACGATTACCTTCTGCCCATACTCCAGGGAAGTTTTGCAGTTCTGGTGGTAGGGGTTGTTGCGGATCAGCCTGGGAGTACAGCCGCCACTCTTCTTCTCTTGGAATTTGCAGAGAAAATAATCCTGATACTGGCAGCCCCAAAACCATCTGAGCCTCTCCTGTAGGGGAAAAAGAGAAATGGGCATGTAGCTTTCATAGGAGATCCTGGCCCAAAAGCGGTACCCGGCACTCAGGCATCTTGAGAAATTGATAGGCGATTTGCTGTCCTCCTGTTTCGCAGACCCGGGTGTGGAGAAAGGGCCGGACTACCCCATTTTCCAGTCACCCCCACCATTGTGACAGTCTTCCCGGAAACACTTGCTAATGGTTGGGACACAACAGAATGCTCTGCCCCAGTATCAACTATGAATGGTATTTGTTGGTCCCCGATTTTGATTGTGACCATGGGCTCATGGGGACCGAGAAGAATCTGTGAGCCCGGTCTGTCCTATTCATAATCACCCTGGTGCTGGTCCATAGCGGTCAATCCAATGAACCCCGCTAGAGCCTCAAGTTCCTCGCCGGCATCCTCATTTGGTCTCTGAGTATACCTTCCTCCTTCAACCCGCCCTCGGAATGCTGGTCGGCCACAGTTTCCCTTTCCTGCATTACTTCGCCCACCTTTGTTGGGACATTCATTTTTCCAGTGGCCCATTTCTCTGCAATAGGCACATTGATCTCGTTCCAATGGTCCTCGCTCCAATGATCCTCGCCGGTTTCCTCTACCCCGGCCTCGGCCCCTCGGTTCCCACGTTGATTTTCCTTATCCTTTCTCGACTAGCGCCTGCTGCTTACATATCAGCTTTCTTTTTCATCTTTCGTTCACACTCACGCTTCATCTCCTGATCTCTGTTCACAAATACTTTCATAGCAACTTCCATCAGCTGGGTTATATTCATTCCAGCAAAACCCTCAAGCTTCTGAAGTTTTCTTCGAATGTCCCCCTGTGACTGCCCTACGAATGCTGCATTCACCATCCGCTGTTTTTCAGGTGCTTCCGGGTCGAATGGAGTATATACATAGAAAGATTCACAGAGTCTTTCATAAAACTGGCCAGGGCTCTCATTGGGGGTTTGCAGGACCTCAGATATTTTTCCCACATTCATCGCTTACTGGCCACCCTTTTTAAGGCCTTCGAGGAGAGCTCGATGATATCGACTCAGGGCAGTGCGGCTTGCCTTAAGGTTTGCATCACAGTTAGGTTCTAGGTCAGGAAAGTCTCTCAGAGTTGATTTCCGGGGATCCTGTTCACCTGGAGGGTTCTCTTCCAACCATTTCATTGCTGACCTAGTCACCCAGTATCTCTCTTCTGTACTGAGTAAGGTTAAAAGGAGCTGACGGCAGTCTGCCCAAGTTGGATGATGGGTTTGAATGATAGACAAAAACAAATCTATCATAGCTTGAGGTTTATCAGTATATGAAGGATAATGAGTTTTCCAGTTCAACAAGTCAGTGGTGGAAAAGGGTACATAAAAAAATGTCCGAAGGCCTTCGATGAGGTGTCCCAGGGCATTAAAGGCAGCCGGTCCCCGAGCCTCTTGGAGGGGTAGGTGGAGACTAACTTCTGGAGTCTGCTGCTAGCACATAGTGTGCGGTGGTCTCTCCTGAGGTTGTAAGGCTCCAGTACTGGGGGAGGAGGGGTACTAAACTGGGACTGACTTCCTTCAGATCCGGGACTCTGGGAACTTTCTGGAGTGCTGGGGGGTGGTCTGTATCTGAAAATGGTGCTGCTGCCTCACTGCTCCTTTAACTATCAGAGAGAGTATCAGTCGGGGGGGGGGGGAGGGGCGGGGGAGAGGTTGTATCCGTCCTAGCCAGAGTCCCTGCTGAGCCTGATGACCGAGCTGGAGTCACAGGGATCGGTCTGAGAACAAAAGGGGGAGGGGATTTTACTGGCTCTGGCTCCTGTACTAAAACTGGTGGTTTTGCTTTTACTTTAGGCTGCATTTCCTGTGGACTACAGGACAGGAGTATGCGACATTGTTCCTCATGGCATTTCCAGACCCATTGGGGTCTCTGCTGACATACATTCAGCCAGGAATCAATATAAGGGAATTGGTCAGGATGACTAGCCACCACTACGTGGTGTACCCTACTAACCAGGTCATAATCAAAGTTTCCTTCTGGGGGCCAATCAGTATTAAAACTTGGCCACTCATTCTGCCAATATTTCTTTAAACAGGGACAGAGTCATACGAACCCCGTAGTCTGCAGAGAATCCTTTCCAAAAATGTTTTAGCTTACACTCTAGGGGGCTGTGCCTTGACTCTGATCTACCCATATCGGTACAACAGAATCCCTGTTATTAAAATATCCCAGTCTCTGAAAACACAGAACAAATGAACATCAAGGGAAAGGGATTCGGGCAGCCGGTGAGGGGTCCTGCTGCTCTAGACACAAGAAGGGTGACCAACAATCATTCGCTTCCTCCTTTTCACGACCTGGTCGCGGTCGCCTGGCCAGGAACTGCACTACTCAGAAGTCCACTCTCACTCCACAAGCCTCTGCTTGCTCCTAACACATAAATCAATCACCCACCAGCACTCAGACACCCTCCTGGTCCCATAAAACCGTCTGACTATGAGGAGTGCGGTTTCACCCAATCTCGGGCTACTAAGACATCCCTCGGGAGGTGATCAGGCTCCCCTTCTTCCCGCAGGAAGGACAGATTTTTTTCCTGTACTACAGATACAAAAACAGACCCTCGTTTCACTTACCCCACTCAGATGTCTTCCGGAGACCAATGGGTTGGTTCCTAACTCCACAAGGGTTCGTAGGTGTTGGCCAGAAGGAGCCAGCGCTCTGGCAAAACAAGAGGCAATACTCTCCAGAACAAGTGGTCCTGGGGCGCCTGATATTTCCTCTGGTGTTCGCCAATCCCCGGCCCCAACCGATCGGAACCTATAGGCAGGAAAAAACGTTTCTTTTCCTTTCTCGTTCTCTCCTTCCTGGTCAGGGAACCAAATGTAGCAGCTAAACGAGCAAGGAAAAAAATACCCAGGAGTCTCTTTAGGAAAACAAGCTGTTTAATATGCCAGCATAGGCTCAGAGAAATCACTTTCACAGTCCATCAAAGCATCTCTTCATGATAGCTTAAATTTTACTGCAGTACACTGATGATTGGAGGATATTTGGTGCAGTGTTATCTTCAGCAAAGCAGAGAGAGACAAGGCATAGAGCAGGGGTGGGGAACCCTGGTCCTGGAAAGCCGCAGACCAGTCAGGTTTTCGGGATATCCCTAATGAATATGCATGAGATATATATGCATTAGAGATATCCTGCCAACCTGACTGGTTTGTGGCCCTCCAGGGCTGGATTTGGAGACCCCTGCCTTACACCTCTGTCATTTAAGATTGTGAGTGGGAAAGGTGCAGATGTCCAAGACATCAAAAAGGTTAGATAGAATGTGTCACATTCCTCCTCACTTCTCACCACCACCAAAATATTGTCTATTAGACAACGTTTTGGTGGTGGTGAGAATTGAGGAGGAATGTGACACATTCTATATACCCTTTCGATGTCTAGAACATCTGCACCTTGCCCACTCACAATCTTAAATGACAGAGGTGTAAGGCAGGGGTCTCCAAATCCAGCCCTGGAGGGCCACAAACCAGTCAGGTTGGCAGGATATCTCTAATGCATATATCTCTCATGCATATTCATTAGGGATATCCCGAAAACCTGACTGGTCTGCGGCTCTCCAGGACCAGGGTTCCCCACCCCTGGCATAGAGGAATAAAGGAACTAGGAGGAACGAGCATGTGTTGTCACCAGGGGGTGTATCCTTTTTCACACAGCGAAGCAGGGGGGGAGCAAGGATGTTTCAGTAACCCTTTCAGTTCTCATTAACCCTTCCAGCTCTCAACCCTGTCTGGATTCCACCTCATTCTCTAGTTTGGAAATAATTTGACAAGTGTATAGTTATTCCTCTCATAATTGTTCTCTTGAGTGGATTTCATTTTTGAACTGCAGATTTTGCTTCTTTATTATAATGATCTGGTCTTCACATTTTCTTTTATTAGGGATGATATTCTGTGGGTATGGATTATTTAGCAATGTACTGTAGTAACACAGAGAATCCCTTTACCTGTGGGTAGTGGTATATCCTGAACACTTTGGATATCTGACTTGATTCCTCTGGTGAGAGGCCTTCAATTATAGCAGCGAGGGTACCAGATGTTCTACAGTTATAATTAGGGATCCGGGTATCCATTCCTGTAAATATATACAAGACAGCTCGAAACACAAAGTTGGGATTGTTGAGAGAGTCATAAATCTGGAGTCCCAGTGTGAGGTTGGGTAAGAGCTCTGAGCTGTTGTTGATCTCCTCCACTGCATAGACAAAGGCCAGGAAGTCATAATAGTTTCCATTATATAAGCTGAAATGACATTTAAATTCAGACAATATAAAATCGTATCAACTAAGGGATGTAGAAACACAGGGTCCAATATTGAGCTGACCAGTTTATAATCTTGTTAAGTGTCAGCACCAGGATGCTGGATGCAAGGACCTTTGGTGTGACCCAGCATAATACTTAAATTATTCTTATATTCCTTTATTCTGTCCCCTAGACTCTGTTGTCTTAGTGTTTCTGTCCATCCATATGCATCTGTCCTTTATTTTTTTATTTGCATGGACAGTAGGGACGTGCACAGGAAAAACATTATCAGTTTGTTTTCAGAAATTGTTTCCCTGATTTTCATAGATGTTTCCAGTTCTTTTCACAAGATTCATTTTAAAAAAGAATTATTGAACACATGCTGGACGTTTTAAAGAACAAAACTCATTAGCCTCCACTCAAATTATTAATAACACTTTTGATCAAATCAATATTAACATTCTACAAAAGTGAACAATTGAACTGATATCTACCAAAATAAACAAATTAAAACACAACAAGATCTCAAAACAATAACAGAGCTATATGAGATCGAAGACCGACCTTCCAGCACAACGGCACAAGAAAGACCTGTATTAGAATTCTCTCATTTCATCATCAAACTTGTCAAGATAAATCAAAGCAGCCTTAACAGAACAGTTCTCATATCTTTAAACATACATTCAAAGTTCTCCCAACATTACATAACACCCGACACAATATTGTGTTTCTATAGGTAATGCCACAGTTATCTGCATTAGGGGAAACCTCTACAAGGCTGGAATATACAATCAGTTCAAAAGCTCCTTCATATAAAGAACTCACCTAACAAGAGGAGGCTAATGAGTTTTGTTGTGCTTCATGTGGTACCTCTGCGCTTGGCCTTACATTAAGACATTTTAAAAAGGCAGAAGCACCTTCTGTCCAGGTATGACCTGCTATTACAGATGTTTAGTGGTACTAAACACTATTGAGTAATAGAATATAGGGACAGGCTATGAGGTGTACAGGTGCTAAATATAATATGTGCAAAGATCTAGTGAGACTCTCTCTTAAATCTTACATATTATTCTGTAGACAAAATCTAAATGAATGTTAAAAAACTAGAGACAATTATAAGGAGGATCTCCAAAGAAATGCATGATCTGTACTGTAAGACATATGTTGAGGAACAGGGAAGGGAAGATGTGATGTAAATATTCAAATATGTTGAAGGATTCTTTATCACAAATGTCAGCAGTATTTTCCACAGAATAAAAATCAATGGTCATCAGTAGTATAATGGGTCATCATTTCAAGGGAAAAGGAAAAGATAAAAAAAGGGATCTGAGGAAATGTTTTCTCTAATGTTTGTAGAGTCTTAAACAATATTAAATTCAAACATGCATGACCCAAACTGAGAATCAAAAAGAAACAGGCATCAATGGACGGATTGTGTGAACTAAGTGGTCAATATTTGTAGACACCAGATATGTTTCTATGCTCCAGAAAACAGGATTTGCCAAGAAATTTTAAAAAAAGTTAGCAGTTTATAAAATCTCTTCAAATGGTTGTTAAGAATTGAGCTGTTATCGTTTCTCATCTCTTTTACAGCATGTAAAGCCCCTTCACAAGAAAAGCCAGAGGCAGCAAGGTCACCAGGAATCAGCAATGACTTGACAGCATTAAAGTAAAACTCCTTCTCACAGTCACAATCTATAGCTCCATTTCACATCTATGACAACCCTACATTTTCAAAATTATGTCTTAGAAAGAAGTTTAGCATCAATGCTACTTACTTCTCATATCCAGTGAATATAGGAAAATGTGCAAAGGACTGAAGGTTGATTATTTGAAAACTTTTAAGACTTAAGATTCCCCCAATTATGATGTCCCCATCCCTGAAGTATCCTGGGTCTGACTTCCATTTCATTGGTGGACATTGGTGCTCAAGAGTCTTCCACAGGATGCTGCAAAGTAGCAATAAAATCAGAATCAGAGGAGATCCCATCTTTGAAGCTGTAAAACAGCCTATTGTATAAAACACCTGCTTTTCCTCCTCTGTGACTGCATTTAATTTTTCATTGGCATATGCAGATCTTGGTGATCCTACCCACTTATATCTTTCAATAATGCGCAGATAGATCACATAGGTAGACCTCTGCATCGGCACAAAGGATATTGAAGGTACCATGTGGTCCTTATATAGCTCTGCTCCTGAAAGGTTTACCCTTATGGGATATGTCATCCTCATCTGTATATTTAATGTTAAAAATAGGCTGTTTTTTAAAGTATAACCTTAAGGAAATTCAACCATCATTAACTGAAAGACAAATATTAATTTGACTGAAAGTTTCATGAGTTGCAATGTTGCAACAGCACTGTTCATTTTGTTTATAGTGAATAGAAAACAGCTAAGGGTGAACAAGTTACTTCATGACCAGAATTAAGTAGACATATGAGCGGCGTACTGAAAAGGTTTAGCATGGATAGCATTCCCAGCGAGAGAGGTATTCAGTGACACATAGAGGTTTTGTGCTGCTGAATTTCCCCTTCTAAAGCTGCCGCATGCCCCGATGCTAACCACGTAGCATTGGGGCGTTCCGGGGGCATTTCCGGTGCTACTCTTCAGTTCACCAGGCATTGGGGATATTCAGCTACTGGTGAGTTAACGTTACCCAGCTACAGTGGATACAAAAAAGGCCAGCCTAACTTTAGTTGGTATAACTATGAGGCACATTTCTCAATGGGATGTCCAAGAGCAATCTGAGACATCAAAGTCCGAACGTTTGGAAAAAAAGCAGGTACAAGCAAGTTCAGGCACGATTTCATAAACGTGGACATGCCTGATATGAACTGAGATGTCTAAGAGCATAATAGTTAGAGTAGTGGCTTAAGAGCAGAGTGGTCAGGGTTCAAATTCCAGTGAGGGCCTTTGTGATCTAAGGCGAGTCACTTAATTCACCTTCTTGTCTATGCTTTCTGGATGTTTTAAGGTGAAAAGAAGCACTTTCCTGAGGCTTATTCATACCTGCAGCAGGTATAAACACTGACGTGGCTGCAGGCATTTTCAAGATTGAACAGAGAGGTGTAAGTATTAGCTAATCTCCAGACAGGCCCCAGTAGTGGTAGGGCAACAGTGTGACAGGGCAACTTGGGGTCCGGCAATTCTGTGCCTCCAGCGGGACATGTGGTTGCCATGGTGGCAGGGAAACATGGCACCGGCATGCCTTCAGGAGCACTTTGCGGAATGGACGGGCAGCCCCCAGGAAATCTCCAGGGGCTGAATGCTGTGCATGCCAGGCCTTCGAAGTGCCCTGATTCCACAACCACGAAAACATATAGCTCCCGTGGTTGCAGAATTGGGTGCGACTTGGTCCCGTTCATCTTCTGAACATCTGGACGGCCCGGACATGCACAGTATAGAATCGGCCTTTATATGTCTAGTGGTTTCATAGCACTATAATGTGGGTAGCTGGTAATGGAGAGTGAATTATACAGACTCACTGCCACAACCTGTCCTTACAGTGGCACTGAATATGCAGACGTCTTAGATGGCCCAGCTGGAATTTGTAATCCGCTGGACTCCAGAAACCTCACTATTTTCTCTTTCAGCAGCGTTTCCAATAATTTACTCACCACCAAAGTTAAACTAACCGGCCTGTAGTTTTCAACCACATCCTTACTTCCGCTTTTGTGTAAAGGCACCACATGAGCCTCTCTCCAGTCCTTTGGCACCACTCCCGACTCCAATGAGGCATTGAAAAGGTCAGTCAGTGGATCTGCTAGAACGTCCCCAAGTTCCCTCAGTATTCTCGGGTGTATCCCATCCGGTCCCATCGCTTTGTCTACTTTAAGTTGAGATAGTTTCTCACGAACACAGTCTTCTGAAAATTGTTCAAGATGTCCTTTGCTTCTGTTCCTATTTGTGGGTGTTTTCTGAGGTCCTGCTCCTGGTTCTTCATCTGTGAACACAGAACAAAAATATTTGTTAAGCAATTCCGCTTTATCCTTATCAGCTTCTACATATTCCTCCCCTGCACCCTTGAGTCTGACAATACCACTCTTGCCCTTCCTCTTCTCACCAATATATCTGAAAAATGTCTTATCCCCCCATTTTATTGCATTGGCTATTTCCTCCTCCTTTTGAATCTTTGCCTTCTTGACTACTTTGCTAGCTTCTCTAAGTTTTTCCAAATACAGATGCCTGTCTTCCTCTCTCTGTGATCTCTTGTATTTCATGAAGGCCTCCCTCTTTTTCTTCACTTTTTCAGTTTGCTCTAGAACAGGAGTAAAAGCAGTTGTCTAGATTGGGCAGAAACACACCTATGTTATAGTATTCTGCAACTTACGTGTATAAATGTAGGTCCCGCCTAGGCTGCACCTAAGCTCCACCCCCATGCACACCCCATCTAAATATAGGCACAAAGGGATTTACGTGCAGCTCACAGAATAACAGCCACCTATGCATATGCGTGTGTGCTTCTTCATGTGCTCATTCCTTTAAACTAGAGACTTACACACTTTACTGGTGCAGAACTTTCCACACGCCCCTTAAAGAATCCTCCCCAGAGAGAGTAATTTTATAAGGCATGTCTAGGTTACTACGCACTGTAATGCGCTATTTCATACCTGTACTATAAAGTGAAGGACGCACATATTTTACTTATCAAATGAGGGTGAAAGTGGTGGGATCTGTGAGCCAAATCTAGGCACAATCACATACACCAACCCTAGACTTAGGGGTATGTTTACAAAGTAGTGGTAGCAGCTGCCATGCGATATCGGAGGTGCAGTCCCATTGAATTCAAACCAAGTTCAGAAAACTACTAAGCTACTTAGCTATGGAGTTGATTCCGATCGCTGAATAGCGAGGTTAGACGTCCAACCCACGTTCGACCCTGCAACAGTATCCAGCCCTTTGTGCTCCCCACATGTGCGTATTAAGGATTCAATGGGCCAACAGCTCCAATATCACACGGAGGCCACTACCGCTGCTTTGTAAACATACCCCTTAGTGTAAGTGTCCATGCCTAGATTTGTAAAGAACATGTGTAAGTTATAGTCGTTTAAAACTTTGTGCCGTTGAGTTGATGCAGCCGTATGTGCATAAATTTGCTCTTTGCTTGTACTCTGCCTGGGGCACCCACCTAAGTTACACATGTGAAGACTCATCTGAGAGCATAAATCATTGAAGACACTTACTTGATGGCGCGTAATTGTACACGGCTCCTTATAAATTTACCTCCATATTGCTATTGCCCCTGTTCTCTTATTTTTCCTTGGCTAGTATATAGGGGCCTTACCTCAGATTTGTTGTTTCTATAGTGGGTCAGATCAAAGGTCCTTCAAGCCCAACATCTTGCCTCCAACAGTATCCAATCTGGATCAAATGTGACTGACAGATTATCATGGATTATTTCCATTTCTTATTATTCATACACAGAGATAAGTGACGGCTTTGCATGTCTAGTTTATGACTTTTCATCCAGGAACTCATTTAAATCCTTTCTGAACTTAGCTATAACAACTATGTGGACCTCGTCTTTCAACAATGAATATAATTTACAGGACCAAAACCTTCTCCTCCCCTCCCTCCATCTGGATGCATTTAGCTTTTGTACTATTGTTGTGTTGGTTCCACTTTGCCCCTCTCTTGATGCCTTGAGGTGTTTATTCCAATTTATTAGGAGCCTTGGTGTATTTAGGCCACTCTTACCATTAACCTTTAGTAAACATGCTCTTTGGTGTTGCTTTGTATCGTAGGGTGGCTTTGCCTCCGTCACTGATGCTTACTGAAAGCTTCATAAAATTTGGATGAAAAATACAAATGTTCAAGTCATAAGTAGAATGCATTACTTCCTCCATTAGCTTTATTGAAAGTGACATTCATAAGAAAAGAAATAAATGCTTTAGCAAAGAATGGGAAATGAGATAGCATAATGGCACAAAATACCATTTATCCCCATGACGTAATAATCTACGTTGCAACAAGTCTATTTCACTGAATAGCAACTTTTATTAAAGTTGTGTTGTGTATGTTTAAAATTACATAATCCATTTTATTGAATTATCTATTTTTAAAAACCCTTTATAAACCACCTATTAATAATGGGGTCAATATTTAAAAGGATTTATTTATTTAGCTGGATTTTAATACTACTTTTCACCGGGTCAAAGCAGTGTACATAGAACTTTGAACTTTGCACAGAAACATTAAACATACCCCTAAGTAAATATGGAGAAAGTGAACTATCTACATGCTGATGGATACCCATCAGTGGTGACTTAGTAATGGTTAAGTAACATTAGGGAAGTATTGTGGGTTTTCTAGTAGTTTTCTGAACTTGCTGAGGTCAGAAGAGTTCCTGATGTCGTCCTGGAGGGAGTTCCAGAGTGATGGGGCATATAGTTCGAATGATCTCAAGCAGGCTTGCTGGTTGCTATTTGTTTTTTTTGGTGGGTATTGCTAGAGTGTTTGTGGTGGATTTTCTCTTGGATCTGGTTGATGAGTGGGTGTGAAGGAACGTTCAGAGATGGGTGGAAGAGAGATTGCTGATTGTTTTGAAAGTTAATAGGAGAGCTTTGTTTTGAATTCTGGCTGGAAGTGGAAGTCAGTGGAGTTGTTTGAGGATGAGTGTGATATGGTCACTTTTGATTACATCTTGAATTGTGTGGAGGGGTGTTTGAAAGGGGTGGAAGGTAGATTGTGGGAGTCTGTTGTATATAGTGTTGCAGTAAATGTGGAGGATGATGAGGGTCTGAAGGGTGGATCTAACATCAGAGCATTTTAGCAGTGGGCGGAGATGTTGTAAAGTATGGAACTTGAACTAAACTGGTCGAGGGTGATGCCAAGGTATTTGATTTCATTCTTGACTTAGATGTTGTAGATCTCCAGCATGATGGCCATGGGGAGGGTGGGGGGGGGGGAGGAATGTCTTGTACTTGGTGATAAATAGTGTTTCTGTTTTCTTAAGGTTTATTGACAAGTGGTTTTGTTCAGGTTATATGGTGACATCTGTGAAATATTTTTGTATGGTGGGCAGTGAAACATCTGTGAAACATTTTGATGGGTGGGCAGTGTTGAACAGAGTGTACAGCATAATGTCATCAGTGTATATGTGACAGAAGATTTTGAAGAATCGGAGGATTTCACAGAGTGGTTGCATATAGATGTTGAAAAGCATGACAGAGTGTGGACCCTTGTGGGACACCCTGCGTTTGCTGTATGGTGTTGAGGAGCAGGTTCCAATCTTCACTTGTTGCTGATGGTTTGTGAAGTAGGATTGAAACCAGTTTAGGGCTGTGCCTTCTATTTCAGTTGCTTGTAGTCATTGAATTAGGATATTGTGGTTGATGATGTCGAAGGCTGCTGAAATGTCCAGGAATTAAAGGATGAAACCATGGTTTGGCTTTAGGATCTCTTGTATGAATTTGTTGAGGAGGGAGGTCAGGAGTGTCTCTACCCTGTGACGGGGATGGAAGCTATGTTGTTGGTTGTCAAGTATGTTGTACTTGTTGAGGTGGTCTTGCTTTCTCAATTACTTTTGCTATAAAAGGTAAGCTAACTATCAGTCTGTAGACTGACGGGTTGAGAGGATCTAGATGATGTTTTTGAGGATGGGACAGATTGAGGAGAATTTTGTGTGCTTTATATGACCTGAAAACTTCATAAATCCCAGTGATCCCAATATTCAGCAGCATTAGCAGACCAGCCTGAAAACTTCTGAGACATTTTGGGGGGTCTACAGACAGAGCAAGAGCCGTCTCAGGTTATCGGGATAGTGACGATATTTAGCCTTATCCTGAATGGCAAGCTGCATAAAGTTCAGAAAACTCAGTGTTTGTCCTAACTTTATCCAGTTGTGCTATCATATAGCATTTGAATATCACCACTAACCACACAGCTACCATGGCCGGCAGCAAAACCAGCTATTTAGCACCAGACACCAAAAAGACTACAGTGCTGATTATCCGGTTTCAATTTTTCCCATGGCGGTCAGGCACTTTATCTGCTGTGGGATCAGTATTAGGTGCAATATTTCAAACAGGCTAGCAGAATATCAACCTACATCATAAAAACTACAAACTATTACAAACACACAACTATAGAATATTAGATATAAATAGAAACATAGAAAAATGACGACAGAAAAAGACCACATGGCCTATCTAGTCTGTCCTTCAATATCAACCACTACAACAGTCCCCTTTTTTCCTTTAGAGATCCTCTGTGTTTGTCCCATGCTTCTTTGAATTCAGATACTGTCCTCATCTCTACCACCTCCACTGGGAGACTATTCCACGGATCCACCACTTTTAACGTAAAGAAATATTTCCACATATCACTCCTGAATCTATCTCCCTTCACCCTCATCCCATTTCCCCTTCTTCTCAAATTCTCCCTTCGCCTGCATTATCAATGCCTTGGAATTAACTTGCCAGTGCATGTGCTGTTTCCAGTTTTCATCATTTGGCTCTTTTTTCCATTTTCTGAAAAATGTTTTTTGGCAAGAACAACCTCTCTGACATCACCTTTAAACCATCCTGGCAGTTTTTTTGACTTCCTTCTACTTTTCTTAAAGCGTGGAATACAACTGGTCTGGGCTTCCAGGGTAGTATTTTTCAACAACACCCAAGCTTGATGTAAGTCTTTAACCTTTACAACTGCTCTTTTTAGTTTTTTCTTAAATATTTTCCTCATTTTATCATAGTCTCCCTTTCGAAAGTTAAAAGGTAGTACTGTGGATTTCCTTACCATCCCTCCTCCACTAATTAAATCAAACACGATCATGCTATGATCATTATTTCCAAGTGTCCCCAACACCCATATCTCTTGCACCAGATCTGGTGTTCCACTAAGGACTAGGTCCAATATGGCTTCCCCTCGGGTCGGTTCATGAACCAGCTGCTCCAAGAAGCAGTCATTTATTTCATCTAGGAACTTTATCTCCCTAGCATGTCCTGCCATGACACTGACCCAGTCGATACGGGGGTAATTGAAATCACCCATTATTATTACTGCACTGTAACTTTTGTTAGCTTCTTTGATTTCTTTCAGCATTTTCATCTATTTGTTCATTCTGGCCAGGCGGTCGATAGATCACCCCCACTGCCATCGTCTTCACCTTTTTACATGGAAGTTCAATCCATAGAGATTCTGCAGCAAATTCTGCAAAACTTTAATCCTTTCTGACTCAATGCCCTCTCTAACATAAAGCACAACCCCTCCACCAATTTGATCAGCTCTATCATTACGATATAGTTTGTACCCAGGTATCACAGCGTCCCACTGGTTATCCTCCTTCCACCATGTCTCTGAGATTCCAATCATAGCTAACCTCTCATTTAGTGCTATATATTCTCACTCTCACATCTTATTTTTTAGACTTCTAGCATTTGCATTCAAGCATTTTAGAGACTGCATTTTATTCGTATTTATCTGGCTATTGGTAGGCATGGGTAATTTGGAATCTTTAATCTCTGTCTGCTCTACACTCAAGGGCATTTAGACTACTTTACTCTTTTTTGGAACCTCTCTGCTTTTGGTAGTATCCTTCAAGGATAATTTTTTCTGAATCATGCGCTCTTGTGCGACTGTCGGCTTTCCCCTATTATCTAGTTTAAAAGCTGCTCTATCTCCTTTTTAAAGATTAATGCCAGCAGCCTGGTTCCATCCCGGTTAAGGTGGAGCCCATCCCTTCGGAAAAGCACTTCCTTTCCTCTGAATGTTCCCCAGTTCCTAACAAATCCAAAACCCTCGTCTTTGCACCATTGTCTCATCCATGCATTGAGACTCTGGAGCTCTGCCTGCCTTTTCAGGAACAGGAAGCATTTTGGAGAATGCTACCCTGGAAGTTCTGGATTTCAACTTATCTAGGTGGCATGTGAGGTCCGCTACCTTTGCACCACGAAATAAAGTTCTTGGATGATACTTGTATGTCATTGTTCACCTATGAAAATGAGCTACATGAAATAGACCTACTTTTTGAGATCTGCTGGGTACTTGTGACCTAGATTGGCCATTGTCCTACAGATCCTGGGCTTGATGGACCTTGGTCAGACTCAGCATGGATTTTCTTATGTTCTCATGAATAGCACAATCTATGTAAGAAAAAGGTGAGCTAATGTTGCCAATGAAGTAGAAAAACATTTTGGGTTGTTTTCTATAGTTCCCTCTTAAACTATGAGGCCCATTTTTCACTTAGTCAGCCCGATCCCAAAGGGACACATCCGAGCCATCTAGATGGCCAGTCACTGCATGGGCCTGACTGTACCCAATTCTGCACGGCAGGAGCAAGACTCTCCCACAATAGCAGGATCGGGCACCCAGACGACCCAGTGTGCCTCTGCTGCAGCTGCGGCCAGACCTCCCTTTGCTACCGCTAATGCGCTGGTGCCATGGTGTCCCATTGCCATGCCACTAGGACACCCAGCAGGAGCGGTGAAGGCTGGACATTCTGCAGACCAGTTTACCCGCTACCCGACCATCGAATGGGTCTGTCAGGGCTGGGATCAGGCAGCAGGGAATCACCTCCTGTGGCTCCGTTGCTTCTAGGTGGGCTGCCGGGCTGGAGCGCATGAGCACTCCGTGCTTATTCTACCTCTGTGGTGAAATAAGATGGGCGTTCTCCTGATGCTTCTCGGATGTAAAGGGCCATGACCTGAATTGGCCCTGTATGTTCGGGTGCCTGGCCCGTCCACGCTACAAAATGCAGGTCTCCCCACACAGTGGCTCTGTGCATGCAGGGATAGAATCTTTCAGCATTCGGGCCAGATGGCTAGCGGGGTTGCACATCCCACTGGGACATACAGCCCCGTTAGTTGCTTTACAGAATTGGGCCCAATGTGTATTTAGCTTGAAAACTAATGTATGTTAAGTGCCTTGTAAGAGGTTTGACCGGCATGTTCGCAGCAGTTAACGTACTGATGTGTACCTTTATCCACAGCACTTCCTCGATCTACTGCACATCCCTAACATTTCTTGCTGTAACTATCTTCTCTATGCATTGCATACTTGAATACTACGTAGGGTCTGCATGTGCTTATCTAACTAAGACAATGAAAATGAAATCCATCGTTCTTGTAGCTATGAAGAGATGGTTTTCTTCATCTCAAATTGTCTGGAGATCCGGGGTTCCTTCTCCTTACCCAAACACCAGGATCTGCTCTTCTACCTCACTGTCTGCTCTCACTTCTTCATCTTTCTTTCAATCATGTCAGCACACAGGCCCTGATTTAGGAATAAAGTCACCAGAGCATTGCTTCTCTGCACTGATGTAAATCTCAACCAAGCAGCCACCCCACAATGTGGGACGGGGGCCTGGGCAGAAAGGGAGCCCACACAGGGTCAACAGCAGCAGTGCGGCAAACTTACTTTAACATGTTTGCCGCATTGCTCTGCTCTTGTAAGTTTGCCATGGGGAGCAGCATGGCAGACATGATAAAGTAAGTTTGCTGTGCAGCTGCTTGTGCCGCCATATTAGGGGGGGGGGGGCACTGCATAAATAGGTTGTCCTGCATGAGGGGGATGCACCACTGCCACAACTATAAGGACTCTCAGCAAAACTTTACTTTAGGGTCCCTCATTGTAATGCCATTGCTTCTATGCCTCAATCCAAGCCTGTTCTCTGTTTTTCCATACTGACTCCAACACCTTGAATTGAAAAGAGCACAGGGCCTGCCTCTTTTTGCATTATCATAGGCCCAGCTCTCCATAGTGGTATGAAACCCATGCGAGGGAAGTATTTGTGGCATCACTGAGCCTCTAAGAGATGGAATGTGGCAATCAGCACAGGACGGTGAGAGGGAGGCTGAAGGGAGGATCTAGGCAGTGGTGATCGGGTGGGGAAGGGGGGTGGAGTAGCAGTGACTGGGGTGGAACAGAAGGGAGCTGAAGTGATTGAGGAATACCTCTTTCCCCGCACACATATCATTGCCTATGTTGGTACCTAAAGAGTAAATCAACTGAAAGAGGGTTAAACTATAAAATACACCCACAAAAATAGGTAGATATTAAATTTTTGTTGGAACATTTCTCATGAGAGGAAAAAGCCTCTCTTGTTACAAACATTCCTGTTCAATCTTTTATAAAGGTGAATAAATCAACCAGTACTGTATGTGTTCAACCACCATTTAAGTGTAACACAAAAATAGAATGAAAATAAAGTAGTAAATTTAGCTTTAAAGAGGCAAACGGCAATCACCCAGACGTCAGACAGTCTGTAATGTCGTCATTCCAAAGACGGGAACTGGGGAAATCCACCAGTCATAGCGGCAGTAATATTGCACATTGGCATTTTGTACAGGAACCCTCTTCAAGGACTGTACTCAAGACAGAGCTTGTCAGTAGATTTCTAAGCTCAAAACACAGTTCTGTGTCTGCTCTTTATTTAGTGGGGCTTCCTGGGTTAGGATTTGTGCAATATTACTGCCGGTATGACTTGTTGATTTCCCCAGTTCCTGTCTTTGTAATGATGGCATTACAGACTGTCTGACGTTTGGGTGATTGCCATCTGCCTCTTTAAAGCAAAATTTACTACTTTATTTCACTTATATGGTGGCTGAACACATACTGGGTGATTTATTCACCTTTATAAAAGATGAAACAGGAAAGTTTGTAACAAGAGAAAATTTTTCCTCTCATGACAAACATACCAACAAAAATTTAATATCTGCCTGTTTTTGTCGGCCTATTTTAGTGGAATTCCATGTTGGTTATGACTTGTGGTTTTCTTTAATTTGATAAAGAGTAAATCCGGCGCTGTCAGCACAGATACACTTTACTGGGTATTTCCCTACCAGCTATATTCCTCTTCTAGCAGAGTGATCCAAGTCTGAACTGAATTCGGTGCTTGTGAGACTGGAGCATCTGTGTGAGAATAAGGCCCCACTTTCTCTACGCTTGAAGACTTTCATACTGTGCTATGCAAAGCACTATTTTTTTCTGAACACAGTGCTTCTCTAAGAAATGATGTTACCTTCCATTGCAAAGAATCTGGAACTTTCTGGCTTTGTCCACTCCATAGGATGTCTTCTCCATAGGTGGATGTAAACACGCCTTGCAATGCATGAGCCAGGACATACACAGCATTGTAGACACTGTAGCTGCTCCCGAGGTATTTCATGTGACAGTGTGCGTTGAACGGCAGTGTCTCATCAGTGCTGCAGGATCTTCTGATACTTGTGGGGCAATGGCCTTCACATAGATCCCTCCACCACATCTGAATAGCTTCATCACTTGGAAAGAGGGAAGGTTTCACCTCACAAATAAATTTTGAGAAGCTTGGAATATTCCTCTTCACCACTGTGAATGCCAAGGTGTTGTTCTTCAGACTTAAAGCCAGTGAATAAACTGTGCGAAAATCCCATTCAGCTGTCGTGATCCATATTTTACCAGGTATGGTCAATATGTCTATGTGCTCATATAAATTCAATGTATATTCTTTATTACCATAGACAATGATCACACTAGTTGATGATGTACGAATAGTCTCATTAATTATCTTTATCTTATCTGGTGACATGGGACTGTTATGAGGGAAGGTTTCGATGAATTCTACGCAACCATTATTCTCGTCAATCCCTTCTTTCAGGATCTGGACAGCTCTCATGCTGCTGTCATCATCAGATGCAATGATACCGACCCAGGTCCAGCTGAAATGCTTTAGTAACCTGATAATCTCAGTGCAGAGGTGCAGCTCACGGGGAACAGTTCGGTAGAAATAAGGAAACTTAACAGCATCAAGCATAAAAAAATTCTGTGATTTGAAACTGATCCAATCACCATCTTTAGCATGGTAATATTACATTTCAAATAATGTCTAACATTTAAAACATAATCTCAAACAGAAATTTAGAGAGTCAGAAGTGTGCGTTGAGGGAGTGGCAACGTAGCCTTACTGAGCTCTTAGGAAGAGGGGCGTAGTCTTCTATTAGGCGTTTGCATTTTGGGTTCATTGGTCACCTAAAAATTCAGCATGTGTGCAAATTGCTTTTGCACCCATGTATCTATGAATTAATGCATGCACAATAAAATTATGTGTGCAAACAAGCTGCACATATCCTATAATCTATCACAGAAAAGTAGTAGGAGCAATATTCATCCGAAAGGCCAGCACATAAAGATATCTGGAGAACTTATCTGGATTTTTAATGTGGATCTTCTCACATAGAAACATAGAAACATAGAAATATGATGACAGAAAAAGACCACATGGCCTATCTAGTCTGTCCTTCCATAACAACTACAACAGTCCACTTTTTGCCTTTAGAGATCCTCTGTGTTGGTCCCATGCTTTCTTGAATTCAGTTACTGTCCTCATCTCTACCACCTCCACTGGGAGACTATTCCACGGATCCACTACTCTTTCCGTAAAGAAATATTTCCGCATATCACTCCTGAATCTATCTCCCTTCACCCTCATCCCATGTCCCCTCGTAGCAGAACTTGCTTTCAATTGAAAGAGGCTCTCTCCCTGAACATTTATGCCACGGAGGTATTTAAACATCTCAATCATATCACCTCTATCCCGCCTTTCCTCTAAGGTGTACATATTAAGATCCTTAAGTCTGTCCTCATATGCTTTATAATGAAGCCCATTAATCATTTTGGTAGCCACCCTCTGCACTGACTCCATCCTGTTCACATCCTTTTGAAGGTGCGGTCTCCAGAATTGCACACCATACTCCAAATGAGGTCGCACCAAAGACTTATACAGAGGCATTATCACCTCCTTTTTTCTGCTAGCCATTCCTCTCCGTATGCACCCAAGCATCCTTCTAGCTTTTGCCGTCACCTTTTCCACCTGTTTAGCTACTTTAAGATCATCAGACACAACCACGCCTAGGTCCCGCTCTTCTTTAGTGGACAAAAGTACTTCACCTCCTATACTGTATTGCTCCCTTGGATTGCTGCAGCCCAAATGCATGACCTTACATTTTTTAACATTAAATCCCAGCTGCCAAATTCTAGACCATTCTTCAAGCTTAGCTAGATACCTCCTCATGTTATCTACCCCTTCCTGGGTGTCTACTCTATTGCAGATTTTGGTATCATCCGCAAAGAGGCAAACCTTACCCGACAGCCCTTCCACTATATCACTAACAAAGATGTTAAAAAGAATCGGACCAAGGACAGATCCCTGGGGCACACCACTGGTAACATCCTTCTCCTCAGAGTGAGCTCCATTTACTTGTACTCTTTGTCGCCTCCCACCCAACCAATTTCTAACCCAAGCAGTAACTTTAGGGTCCATCCCTAGGGTGCTCAGTTTGTTTATAAGTCGCCTGTGAGGAACAGTGTCAAAGGCTTTACGGAAATCTAAATACACCACATCTAGAGCTCTCCCTCAGTCCAACTCCCTGGTCACCCAGTCAAAAAAATCAATCAGATTTGTCTGACAAGACCTGCCTCTGTTGAATCCATGCTGCCTCGGATCCTGTAATCCGCTGGACTCCAGAAACCTCACTATTTTCTCTTTCAGCAGCGTTTCCAATAATTTACTCACCACCGAAGTTAAACTAACCGGCCTGTAGTTTTCAACCACATTCTTACTTCCGCTTTTGTGTAAAGGCACCACATGAGCCTCTCTCCAGTCCTTTGGCACCACTCCTGACTCCAACGAGGCATTGAAAAGGTCAGTCAGTGGAGCTGCTAGAACGTCCCCAAGTTCCCTCAGTATTCTAGGGTGTATCCCATCCGGTCCCATCGCTTTGTCTACTTTAAGTTGAGCTAGTTTCTCACGAACACAGTCTTCTGAAAATAGTTCAAGATGTCCCTCGCTTCTGTTCTTATTTGTGGGTGTTTTCTGAGGTCCTGCTCCTGGTTCTTCATCTGTGAGCACAGAACAAAAATATTTGTTAAGCAATTCCGCTTTATCCTTATCAGCTTCTACATATTCCCCCCCTGCACCCTTGAGTCTGACAATACCACTTTTGCTCTTCCTCTTCTCACTAATATATCTGAAAAATGTCTTATCCCCCCCATTTTATTGCATTGGCTATTTCCTCCTCCTTTTGAATCTTTGCCTTCTTGACTACTTTGCTAGCTTCTCTAAGTTTTTCCAAATACAGATGCCTGTCTTCCACTCTCTGTGATCTCTTGTATTTCATGAAGGCCTCCCTCTTTTTCTTCACTTTTTCAGTTACTTCCTTCGAAAAACATAGCGGTCTCCTGTTCCTTTTGCCTTTATTTACCATTTTAACAAAAAGGTTGGTTGCCCTTAAAATACCCCCTTTCAGTTTTGCCCACTGTTTTTCTATCTATATAAGTTGGTCTGCTGAATATTTGATCTTAAACTTAGAAGGATAAATTATCCATAGGAAATTAGCACCACTATTTATGCAGTTTACTTATATGGACAAAAATATTATCTGGAGAGTGACTGTACACCGTCATTTTCTGTCCATCTTTTAGCCCCAGCCTGGGATTCCCCAAACCTGCCTTATCCTATATGGATATATTTTGGCTTTATATTGACTTATGGCCAAAATGTACTGTATCTGTTCCTTGGCAGCAAATTCTAAAAACAAACATTTATGCAGCTAGTACCCAGTGCCGATTGCATAAGTATTCGTGAATATTGACCGGTAGTGTGCCGTCTCATGTAACCGGAAGTGATGGCAGGTAGCTTTGCATGGACAGTAGGGTAGTTTATCTATATGGTCTATTTAATAGTAGTTTGAAAGTTTTTGGCCTGCACACCTCTACAAATAATGTTATCTGATAGATATTGTCGTGCCGGCATCCCCTAGTGGCCAAAACCGGTAAGGGCATGCTATATAACATATTTATTTTCAAGGAGCGTGGGGTATTTTAAGGCCAAAGTGGAGATTGGTCTTAGGTATTTCAGCTCTTTGTGAGAACTCAATAATTAAGCCACGAGTGTAGGGAAACAAGGTTTTTATTTCCCCTCTGTGCAAGGGTTCATTAAGACACTAGAAATCAAAGAATGTCCTTTGTTCATAAAGGTTCCAGTAATAAGCAGGTAAAACCAATTGTTAATATCTTCACAATTAGTTGTAAGGGTTAAAGGGAGGAATTCAATTCATTCCAAGGCAAAGCAATTTAAACAAGACTTCTTCTTATTTACTAGGACACTATGGATTCTAGGCTAGAAACCATACACAAACTACAATCCATAGCTTCTTCCTGAGGAATGGGAATAGTGTTTGCATCTTCTATTTCCATAAATTCAGCTTCACTACTTTCCCCCTCAGAGCACACGCTGTCCCTGGCAGTTTCAGGTTTATATGGACTGTCTCTGGTATCTTGCCTCCAATAAGACTATGCTTTTAAGTCTTTTGATAGTTCTTCAAACCACTCTGGTTTCTTTCCTCTCCTTATAAAGTGAGTTTTAGCTTTAGCAGTGCTTTTAGGAGCTAAGCATTCTTTAGCAGGAATAAAACTTTCATACCTTGAGTTTCTGTAGCTTGAAGCTCTGGAGCCTTCTCTCTCATGCACGTCTCTGTGACAACAGGTTTTCTGTCGGTAGTTTCTAGGCAGTGCTGGACTTCCTGAAAGCTTAGTAAAACCTGGTGCGGATTCTCCAGCTCTATGCTTCAGTGACACAGTAGTTTTGTTAGAAACCCCTTTCCCTCTGGTACCTGGTAAGGCTTGTTCAGCATACTCCAATGCCTGCAGGTTTTCCTCCAAATCTGGCTTTCTGGCTCTCTGTGTATGTCTTTCAGCTTTGGACTCAGGAACGTTGCTTAAGCAGGGAGTGGCATACCCTCCAGCCTGACTGCTTTCCTCAGCAGACTCCCTCTGAACAGCGGCTCTCCTAGCTTGGCCCCTCTGAACTCTACCTTTGTGAAGTCTGTCCTTGTGGGCTTGCTCCAGGAGGATTCCTTCCTTCTTCAGCCGTAATCCTTGTTCCTTCTCTTCCTGCTGCTCCACCTTTTTTTTTTATTTATTTATATATATTTATATACCGCATCTTCCAGAGTTCAGTTGCGGTTTACAATGAACAACAATTAACAAAGTAAATTTGTTTTACAGGGAACGTCATATTATAACAGAACATATTTACAAGGAACATCATATTATAAGTAAACAGTCAAACAATGTGAGATAAATACAAAGTGGCACAGATTAACTATATACTATATACTGCTTCGTCGTCTCCTTTGCTAGCATTAAGCTTCCGCTTATAAAAGGATCTTCCCTTTGAATCTCCCGGGCTCATTTCCAGGTGCAACTGGTTAGATCTCCTAGCCTCATTAACTTCTGTAGGATCACTCCTGCCCCCTCTAGCTTTGCTTTGAGGTAATTGCACCTCTCGAGCTCTGTGAAAAACAGAGTTTCTTTTCAACTCTGCATCTTTATTGGTACCAGCCTCATGACACATCCCCCCTCTTAAAATATTATGAGCTGAATGTTCATCATTACTACAGCACGTAATTCTAGACATCGCGTCGGCATTGTAATGCAGCTTTCCTGCTCTGTGCTCTATTTTGAATTCGTATGGTTGCAACGCCATGTACCATCTGGTCAAGCGGCTATTATTGTTTCGCATCTGACTTAACCACTTGAGTGGGGCATGGTCGGTGATGAGAGTAAATCTTCTTCCTATTAGGTAGAACTTTAAAGATTATATTGCCCATTTTATTGCCAAGCACTCCCTCTCAATCGTTGAGTACTTTTTCTCAGCCTGAGACAGCTTCCTGCTCAGGAACATGGTGGGGTGTTCAGCGCCCTCCTGTATTTGGGAAAGGACAGCACCTAGGCCGACTTCCGAGGCGTCTGTTTGAAGCAAAAATTGTTGGTGGAAATCTACCCTTCGCAGTATTGGAGTTTGCAAAGCTTCTCTTTCAACTTCTTGAAGGCATCCTCTGCATCTGATGTCCAAGGTAGCGTATTCGGGGCGTTTTTTCGCAACATTTCAGTGAACAGGGCGCTTTCTTCTGCGAAGTGTGGAATGAAGCGTCTATAGTACCCAATGAGCCCTAAAAATCTTTGTAGTTGCTTTTTGTTCTGGGTTGCGGGAAAATTTCTCACGCTTTCTATTTTATCCAACAAAGGACGGACCATACCCCGGCCTACAACATGTCCTAAGTACTTGACTTCGCAGGCAGCAAATAGGCATTTTCCTAGTTTTAAAGTTAAACCAGCCTGTCGCATTGCGGTTAACACTGCCCTTACTTGGAGCAGTTGTTGGTTCCAAGTGGCACTATGAATGACTATGTCGTCCATATAAGCCGTTGCATAGTTTTGGTGAGGCCGTAAAACTATATCCATTAATCTTTGGCAAGTCGCGGCTGCTCCGTGTAAACCAAAAGGCATGCGCCTAAACTGAAACAGCCTGACTGGCGTGCTAAAGGCTATTTTAGTTCACGCTTCTCTGGTCAGGGGCACCTGCCAATATCCTTTGGTCATGTCTAAGGTTGTTAGATATTTGGCTTGACCTAGTCGGTCTAGCAACTCTTCTATTTGCGGCATGGGATATGCGTCGAAAGTGGATATGTCATTGACCTGGCGAAAGTCGATACAGAAGCGCATGGTACCGTCCGGCTTGGGCACCAGCAAGATCGGACTAGACCACGGACTTCGCGACTCTTCAATCAATCCCATGTGCATCATCTCCTGTACTTGTTTTATGACCTCCTGCCTTTTTGCCTCCAGCAAACGATAGGGTCTTTGCCTGATAATTCTCCCAGGAGGTGTAATGATTTCGTGCACAACCAAATTTGTTTCGCCTGGAATACATCCCTAAATTTTTCCAGCATGCTGATCAATTGTTGCCTCTGCACTATGGAGAGTTCCTCGCCGACACGTAGCTCAGGATTGGCTTTGCAGTCGGACAACAGTGGGCCCAGATCTTCATCCACTTGCTTTTCTCCTACAGCTACAAAACTTTTCATCTCCCTCTGTCCAGTGGAGCCAAATCCTCTGCTCCCTCGGCTTGTGGGGCTTATCATAGGTACTTCCTCCAGGGGTGGGAAGCCAACCCGCTCGCATATCAGCTGGGCTATGCGATCCCCAGCCTTCACTTCAAAATCCTCCTCTGCAAAATTAAACAGTAGGACTTTGATGACACCCCTGTAGTCGGGGTCCACTACCCCAGCGCCCTCATCGATAAAGTGTTTGCAAGCTAATCCCGAGCGGGGCGCAATCCGACCGTAGCATCCCAGTGGCAGCTCCACTTGAATATCGGTGCTGATCAAGGCTCTGCCGCATTTAGGGACAGTATGACTTTCAGCACTATACAAGTCATAGCCTGCGGCTTGGGCCGTGGCTTGACAGGGACTTCGAGCTTGCCGTGAGGTCTTACAATATTTTAAGACAAACCTCTTTACCGGCTCTTCCTGTACCTTGTGTTTGGGTTCTTTAACTTTCCCTAAAAGGAGACCGCATCACCCCAATCCTGAGAGACCTACACATACTTCCCTTCGAAGCAAGAGTTAAATACAAATCCATTCTACTCACCCACAAAGCCATCCACCAAACACAGCCCACCCAACTCCGCACCCTGCTGCCCCGTCCAATCCATAGCAAAACAACCAGACAAACCTCCAACAACTCCCTAACCATTCCCCACAAAAGAACCAAATGCACTCAACGGACCTGTAACAGAGCCTTTGAACTTTATGCTCCGTCCCTCTGGAATTCTCTACCAAATCACATCAGGAACAACGGTGATCTCTTGACATTCAAAGAACAACTAAAAACCATCCTATTCCAAGAATATCTCAGAACAGAAACAAACTCCCACCACTGACTGCACCACAATCCCCGATCCCATCCATCATGAACACATGATCAAAAACTGTGTTACTCTGTCAAAGTCTATGTCCATCATTTGTCGAAATCATCAATGTTGTCCACCTGGTGACTGCCCTACCCCTATATGTGATTATCCCCCCCCCCCTTTTATGTTACACCGCTTTGACCCGGTGAAAAGCGGGATATAAATACAGTGAAATAAATAAATAAATAAATAAATAAATAAATAAAATAAATAAGGGGACTAGGGACTACCCTTCCCTTGGAAGGGGCAAGACTAGATATGAGAGCTTCTCAGGGGTTTAAACCCTCCTCTAGGCCTCTTTCAAATCGTGGCCAGTCTCTACCTAAGACTAACTCTTTAGGTAATCTGGGCACTACGGCTATCAACATTCTTTTTTCTATTCCCAAACCTCTTACAAGTAAGTTATATACAGGATAAAAGGTGGCAGCGCAATGCACACATTTTATCTTGACTTTACCCTCTGGTTGATCTGGGGCGGACTCAGCTCGCTCTTTGATTAGAGACCAGAGCTTGCGTGAAATCATCGTCTGGTCTGCGCCAGAGTCAAGAAGAGCTTTGGCAGCAACTCCTTGTACAGTTACATCAAGTACAAATCCTTCAGATAACATTTCTCTGTTCTCCCCCATGAGAGCAGTACGTGCTTGGCACTCACTCATAAGATGTCCCATTTTTCCACAACCAAAACATCTTTTAGAATAACTCTTCTCTACATTCTTAACATTTTTCACATTTTGGATTTTTAACTGTGAGAGACTTCCTGATGACTGCTTGAATGTCGCTACCGCCATCTTTGAACCTTCCCCAGTCCGCTGGGTAGCTAATTCAGCCTCTAGATATCTTTCAGTTAAGGCAATAGCCTCTGCAGTAGTGCGACAATTCTGCAGTATAAGGAAGCTCTGTATATACTACTAGGTACTGCAGATATGAACTGCTCAGGGATTATCATATCCATCAGCGTTTCAATCGTTTTTTCACTAGGCCTCAACCACTTCTCGGCTAAGCTCTTCAGCCTGTGACCTAACGCTTTAGGCATTTCACCTACTTCAAGGTGTGCCGTGCGTAGCTTACGGTTATAGAGGAGAGGAGTCAGACCCAGGTGATCCCTGATGGCCTTTGTTATCTCACTATAATTGTTCGCTAACGAAGCGGGCATTGCCCTATAGGCTGACAGTGCCTCTCCCGTGAGGGAAACTGCCAATCTAATGGACCACTGCTCTTCCGGCCAACCTACGGAAAGAGCTATTCTCTCAAAAGAGGCCAGGAAGTCATCCACATCATAATTTACCCCTAACTTATTTATTTATTTATTTATTTATTTAACAAGTTTTTTATACCGCCTTTTCCTTCAATCAAAGCGGTCACAAGAAATACAAGGTATAAACAAGGGAAACAAACAGTATAGACATGACAACATATGGTAATGTAGGAAAAATAACAAGGGTTAACAAAATAGTGGATTATTTATAAAATATATACAATAGATGATATCTTAGTCATTTGTTGATCCATAGTGCTCAATAAAAAGTAAAGTTTTTAATTGCTTACGAAAGTCACTTAAAACATCAATTGCACGTAAATCAGGGGGGAGAGAGTTCCAAATCAAAGGGGCAGCCAAAGAAATTGCTCGTTGTGATGTACATTTGCGTGATTTAGCGAAGATTCTTGGGGTATTGAGGGTGTTTGAGGTGGATAATCTTCTAGGTCTGTTGCTGGTATCACGGGATAAGAGGGCATGGAGGCTGGTTGCAGAACTGTTGTGCTTCATTTTGAAGATGTTTATGATTAACTTATACTTTATGCGAAGGGTTATAGGGAGCCAGTGGAGATCTTTAAGGATGGGGGTAATGTGGTCATGATTAGTGGAACCGTTAATTATTCTGGCTGCTGTATTCTGTGCCATTTGAAGAGGTTTGAGAGCATGTTTTGACAGCCCATTGTAGATAGGGTTGCAAAAATCCAGAATGGGGGTAATAAGTGACTGGCAGACTGTACGAAAGTGTTCATTAGAGATAAGAGGCTTGAGGCGTCTAATTATTTTCATTCGGTAATAAGCGCTTTTAACAGTTTTCTTTATGTGAGATCGCAGGTCTAGCTTCTTATCGAGGGTTACCCCGAGGTATCTTACTTCATCCTTAATTGGAATCTCAGTACTGTTGCATGTGATGTATGGTGGGGGATTAAAGTTGGTGTTTCTAGTGACAATAAGTGCTTCAGTCTTCTTCAAGTTTATTGCAAGGTTGTTATTTGACAGCCAAATGGAAATGCTGGTAATGCAGTTTGAAATCTTGTTGTAGTTTGGGCAGTTGATATCAATCGGAGTGTAGATCATAATATCATCTGCGTAAATTGTGTAGTCTATATGATGAGTTGATATTATGTGACATATTGGTTGGATAAAGAGGTTAAAAAGAAGTGATGAGAGTGCAGATCCCTGCGGTACGCCTTGTTTGATAACTGTATGATGAGAAGTGTTTAGACCGACTTTAACTTGGAACTGTCTACCAATTAGGTAGGACTCAAACCAGTTTAGGACGGTGCCAGTTAGACCGATGCTCTTTAGTCTGGCTAATAGTATTGAATGGTCCACTGAATCAAAGGCCGCTGAAATATCTAAGAAAATCATTAAGGTTCCTCTATTATAGTTGTCTATGGTTTGAGTGATATCATTAAATAAATAAAGTAGCAGCGTCTCAACTCCATGGTTCGGGCGGAAGCCATGCTGATGTATGTCAAGTGGCGCATGCTCATCAATATGGTCTTGGAGCTGTAGTTGTACTACCTTCTCGATAATTTTTGCCAGGAGTGGTAAGCTGGAAATTGGTCTATATGCAGCTGGATTGTTTTTTTCAAGGTTGGTTTTCTTAAGGATAGGCCTTATTGTGGCTAATTTCAGCTGTTCTGGCATGATTCCTTGATTTAGGGAGTTGGTTACGAGGTGGTGTATAAAATTAATGAAGTTTGACTTAGTAGCTTTGACCCAAGGTACTGGGCAAGGATCTGTGGGTGCGGTACTTGTGTTAAGTGCAGCAATGATGTCTGAAAGCTGCTTAGTTGAGGGAATATGAAACTTGTTCCAAATTGTACTTGGTAAAATAAGATTGTTTTTTTCAGATTGTTTTAAAGGTGGAGTTTGGCCTATTTTTTCTCGAAGATAATCCGCAAACACTTGAGGGTTGATCAGGATGTCTTTATCAGAACAAGGTTCATTAACTAGGTATTTTACTATCTCAAAAAGTTCTCTAGGTTTGTTATAAGCTTTCTGGATAGTGTTTGTGTGGTATTCTTTTTTTGATTTGTTGATGAGATCATTATAACTCTTTTGCTGAATTAAATATAAATCCTGAGAGGTGGTAGATTTGGATCGTCTCCATTGGCGTTCTAACTTCCTTAATTCTCTCTTAGCATCGCGTATGTTATTTGAATACCATGGTGCGTGATGTTTCCTTTTGATCTTTTTTGAGTCTGTTAGACCCAAAGTCAGAGAGTCGTAGGACCCTAGCCCTACCGGACAGTTGCCCAGTCTCGAGCTCTGTTCAGGATGTTTTTCAGCTGCTTCCTGTGTCTTTTGTTGATACTGTATCCACGCTTCCAGCATCTGCAGGACTGGCTTTTGCTGTTGCTGCATGGCCAGGATTGCATGCTGTTGTGTTTGCGCAGCCAGCTCCCCTTGCTTGTTGAACTGCGTAGCCATCCAGTTGAACATCTCTCGCTGATCCATGGCGAAGAGATTTCCTAGGAAACAAAGAGACAAAAGAAAAACCCAAGTGCGGCTGTACCAGAATCAGGCCTACACTCTTTTCTTTTCTTTTCAATTTCCACACTAAACTTTAAACTTGTATCCAAATCAAGTCATGCCCTTCTACCTGTTACCTGGTAGAAGTGTTGACTCCAACTTTCAGAAAGGATGGTGCTGGTCTGCGTTGTAGCACTCTGCTACCAGTGTCAGCAACCTCGCCTTCTCTTCCGGATTTTCTTCCGGTCCGATCCGTGTTTTCTCCTCCGATCTGGGTTTTCTCCTCCTCTGGTCCGGCTTTTGTCCTCCGATCCGGGTTTTCTTCTCCTCCGGTCCGGGTTTTGTTTGTTTTTTTTTTTTTCAGCTTAATACTGGTAATTTCTTCTTTTTCCAGTATGTCTTAGGGTGATATCCACATCCTGCCAACTACGCCATTCTGTCATGCCGGCATCCCCTAGTGGCCAAAGGCGGTAAGGGCATGCTGTACAACATATTTATTTTCAAGGAGCGTGGGGTATTTTAAGGCCAAAGTAGAGATTGGTCTTAGGTATTTCAGCTCCTTGTGAGAACTCAATAATTAATCCACAAGTGTAGGGAAACAAGGCTTTTATTTCCCCTCTGTGCAAGGGTTCATTAAGACACTAGAAATCAAAGAATGTCCTTTGTTCATAAAGGTTCCAGTAATAAGCAGGTAAAACCAATTGTTAATATCTTCACAATTAGTTGTAAGGGTTAAAGGGAGGAATTCAATTCATTCCAAGGCAAAGCAATTTAAACAAGACTTCTTATTTACAAGGACGCTATGGATTCTAGGCTAGAAGCCATACACAAACTACAATCCATAGCTTCTTCCTGAGGAATGGGAATAGTGTTTGCATCTTCTATTTCCATAATTTCAGCTTCACTACTTTCCCCCTCAGAGCACACGCTGTCCCTGGCAGTTACAGATTTATATGGACTGTCTCTGGTATCTTGCCTCCAATAAGACTGTGCTTTTAAGTCTTTTGGTAGTTCTTCAAACCACTCTGATTTCTTTCCTCTCCTTATAAAGTGAGTTTTAGCTTTAGCAGTGCTTTTAGGAGTTAAGCATTCTTTAGCAGGAATAAAACTTTCATACCTTGAGTTTCTGTAGCTTGAAGCTCTGGAGCCTTCTCTCTCATGCACGTCTCTGTGACAACAGGTTTTCTGTCGGTAGTTTCTAGGCAGTGCTGGACTTCCTGAAAGCTTAATAAAACCTGATGCGGATTCTCCAGCTCTATGCTTCAGTGACACAGTAGCTTTGTTAGAAACCCCTTTCCCTCAGGTACCTGGTAAGACTTGTTCAGCATACTCCAATGCCTGCAGGTTTTATTTATTTATTTATTTATTTAACAATTCTTATATACCGCACTATTTATGATCAGCACGGTTTACATATAACAACAACATCCAAACCTGGCTTTCTGGCTCTCTGTGTATGTCTTTCAGCTTTGGATTCAGGAACGTTGCTTAAGCAGGGAGTGGCATACCCTCCAGCCTGACTGCTTTCCTCAGCAGACTCCCTCTGAACAGCGGCTCTCCTAGCTTGGCCCCTCTGAACTCTACCTTTGTGAAGTCTGTCCTTGTGGGCTTGCTCCAGGAGGATTCTTTCCTTCAGGTTTCTCCTTCCTTCTTCAGCCGTAATCCTTGTTCCTTCTCTTCCTGCTGCTCCAGCTTCTGCTTCTCTGACTGCTTCGTCGTCTCCTTTGCTAGCATTAAGCTTCCGCTTATAAAAGGATCTTCCCTTTGAATCTCCTGGGCTCATTTCCAGGTGCAACTGGTTAGATCTCCTAGCCTCATTAGCTTCTGTAGGATCACTCCTGCCCCCTCTAGCTGTGCTTTGAGGTAATTGCATCTCTCGAGCTCTGTGAAAAACAGAGTTTCTTTTCAACTCTGCATCTTTGTTGGTACCAGCCTCATGACAATATCTATTTAGAGGGCAAGGGGCCCATTCTGAGTAAGATGTTCAGGCTGGACAAAAATATCTAAGTCACAGACGGGGAAACAGTACCGCATTCCGAATGCGTGTACAACAACATACGTGAGAGACCGGAATACGAGTATGCACATTTTCATGCCCACATGCGCAAGTCTGCTCACTGTGCGTTCCAGACCTACATGCTCAAATACTCAAAATGTGTACCTTCCCTGTCCGTGCAAACAACCCCAGCAGTCCACACGTTCTACCCATCTACGTGAGCACACAATTCTGGTTTCTCCATCCACGTGCAGGTGCTGGTGTACGTCCACATGTAGGCATTAAACCGTGTCCACCTGCACTGTGGTCCATGTGCAACAGGAAACAGGATGAAGTGATTGGGTGATTGGGCCCACCCGCCCACCCACCCCCAGCTAAACCCTTATCAGAGGAAATGCAATGGCAACACATCAGGCCAACCGTTCAGAGGTAGAGACCCGCCTGCTCTGCAGGATAGTCCCAGCAAATGAGAGAGCCCTCCTCCCCAGGGGATAGATGGCCAGCCCAGGCTGCAGCACACAGGGGCTGGGAATGGATAAGGACCACCCTAGTGCACTAAGTAGACAAAACAGGAAGGGCCAGGAAAGGGTGGGTGTGGACAGGCAAGGGCAAGAGGAATGCATGTGGAGGGAGCAGAACAGTGCACAGAGTCAGGAGAACAGCCCCAAAGCAAAACCAGCAGTGGGAAGGAGAGTCCGGGGTGGCCAGACACACACCATAGGGCACATGACCAGGAAGAAGAACCCCCACCTGAAGCACAGGTGGAAAGAGCTGTGATAACTGAAGGCGGCACACAGATTGCAACAGAAAACACGCAACCCGGAACAGACTGCCCCAGAGACTAACACGGAGGCAATGCAGGTGCAAACAACAGATGAGCTAAAGGTGAAATACACCTCCCCCCCCCCCACACACACAGAAAGCAATGTCCCTGCGCAAGTCACAATGCCAAGTGATGTGACTGAAATGGCAAAGGCAAATTAAACCTCTGAGGCAGAAAAAGAGTGTGAAGAGAACAAGGACACATTTACAGCTTCCCTGGAGCAGGTACAAAATAGGCACCATCTGGACTTGTTACATACGTGTCCTGTTTCAGAATTACCCCCTAAATTTATGCATCACTTAAGGAATGGCAAATATGTAAAGGTCACACATATAACTAAAAATGCACAATGTCTTGATTTGCTTAAGGACATTCAGATCATTTTAGAAGTATCTCACAAATAGCAGGATGAATTTGTGTAGATTAGCTCCAAGTGTAGGGGCAGTTTCAGAAAACCGCTATTCACATATCTAGATGTCCGGGATGAAGAGATTTGAAGGGTGGATGGTTTTGGTGTGGTTCCATTGGAGCCAAAAAAGTATATAGTATGTTCCATGCGAGTTTTTGACCTCCTCTGAGCCATGCAGAACTTTGATAAAAGTGCTCTTAGAGGAGGAGCCTAGTGGCTAGAGCAGTGATCTGGTCATCAAAAAACCCCCAGCCTTTGATTCCCACGGGCACGCCTTGGGCAAGTCACTTTACCCTCTGAAGCAAGGCCTGGCGTTCTACTTCCAGGGGCACCTTGCCAAGAAACCCCACTGACCCAATGGCACGTACTGCATTGCATTTCTAAAAGAAAGAATTGAGGGGATAATTGTTCTTCATATCTCATTTTCTGATCTTGCTATTAAACTGTTAAAAAAATGTTTTGTGGTTTCAATGCTTAATTGATTCCAATTTTATACATAATTTCTTGAAATGGGGCCCCAATACGTGCAATTGCTGGTACTTACATATGGAAGCTGCCAAATCACCGCTTAGAGGTAAATTTGCCACCCCGTCTATGTGGAAGCTGTCAAATGATGTCGCTCTTTCTCTCTAGGTTTCCTTTTATGAAATCTCTGCTCTCACTGTGTGCGCCAGCAAATACCCATATCATTGCTGTGTCCTTCTTTTTTTTTTAAATTCTTTATTTATGTTTTCAGAAAAAGTTACAACAGAAAAAGCAAACAAGGTTACAGTTAAAATAATACATCCTTTTGAACCTAAGGAAAAAAAAAGACCGTAGCAACCACCCCCCAACACCATCCCCTCGCCCCTCTTCAGGCGGCCATCCTAGAAAGCGACTAGAAAAAAAGAAGAAAGAAGAGAGGCTTACAAGGGCTATAGTATCACAAAGGTTGCCCTATACCGTGTGCAAAACATAATTGATTGATTACCCCCTAAATCACAACATATTGTGCTTTTGATATATAACCATATAGGGGTTTTAAGCATGGTAGAAGGCATAGGTTGTACCATGACGTGGCATCTGCTCATATTTACAACATAAACATAATCGATTCCACCATGCGTGCCAACTGAGATCTGCTGTGTGTTTCCAATTGGCAATTACGAGATGCAGTGCCACTCCCATCATAAAGTCAAAAAGGAAATGACAATCCCTCTGTAACGACGAGATGCCAGTTGCTGAATGAAAAACAATAATAGACCAAGAGAGAGTGGCCCTGAATCCCAAGACCTCTTGGATTCGGTTCCAAATCGAAATCCAGTAGGACTGAACATTGGGGCAATCATAAACCACATGCCTTAAGGTGCCAACATCCCTCTGACATGACCAACGCAAATGTCCAATTGACTTATCCCACTTGGAAGCCTTTATCAGGGTAAAATGAGCTCTGTGCGCAAAAATGTATGATGCCTTGGAAATAGAGGTGGATTGAGAAATTCTAATTAGTTTACCCCAAAATTTCCCCCATAAGAACATAAGAACAAAAGATATGCCATACTGGGTCAGAGCAAGGTCCATCAAGCCCAGTATTCTGTTTCCAACAGTGGCCAATCTAGGTCATATGTACCTAGCAGTTTCCCCAAGAGACACAAGTTCCACAATGCTTGTACTGGGTCAAGCATTGATATCTTCGGTCACTTCTTAATAATGGTTTATGGACCTTTCCTCCAGGAACTTGTCCAAACCTTTTTTAAACCCAGCTACACTAACAGCCTTTACTACATCCTCCGGTAACAAATTCCAGAGTTTGATTACACGTTGAGTGAAAAAATATTTTCTTTTATTAGTCTTAAATAGTTTACCCTGTAGCTTCATTGCATGTCCCCTAGTCTTTCTATATTCTGATAAGGTAAACAATCGATCTACATTTACCCGTTCCACTCCGTTCATTAATTTATAGACTTCTATCATATCTCCCCTCAGCCGTCTCTTTTCCAGGTTAAAGAGCCCTAACCTTTTTAGCCTTTCTTCATAGGAGTATCCTTCCATCCCCTTTACCATTTTGGTGGCTCTTCTCTGTACCATTTCTAAAATCGCTATATCCTTTTTAAGATACGGCGACCACAATTGCACACAATATTCAAGGTGCGGTCTCACCATGGAACGATATAGAGGCATTATAATATCTTTTGTTTTATTTTCCATTCCTTTCCTTATCATACCTAGCATTCTATTTTCTCTCTTGGCCGCCGCTGCACTCTGGGCCGAGGGTTTTAACATGGTATACACAATGACGCCTAAATCTTTTTCCTGGGTGGTGGTTCCTAATGTGGAACCTTGCATCGTGTAACCATAGTTTGGGTTGTTCTTCCCTAGGTGCATAACCTTGCACTTGTCCACATTAAATTTCATCTGCCATTTTGATGCCCAGTCTTCCAATTTATCAAGATCCTCTTGCAAGTTTTCACAATCCTCTTGGGTTTTAACAACTTTAAATAGTTTTGTGTCATCTGCGAATTTGATAACCTCACTCGTTATTCCATTTTCCAGGTCATTTATGAATATGTCAAAAAGCAGCGGACCCAGCACAGATCCCTGGGGTACACCACTATTCACCTTTCTCCATTGGGAAAATTGGCCATTTAGCCCTACCCTCTGCTTTCTATCTTTTAACCAGTTCCTGTTCCACAATAGTACACTGCCTCCTATCCCATGACTAGTTTTGCCAAAAGTCTCTGATGAGGGACCTTGTCAAAGGCTTTCTGAAAGTCCAGATACACAATATCAACCGACTCACCTTTGTCCACCTGTTTATTCACTCCTTCAAAAAAACATAACAGATTAGTAAAACAAGATCTTCCTTGTCTAAAGCCATGTTGGCTGTCTCCCATTAGGTTGTGACTATCTACATGCTGAGTAATTTTATTCTTTATGATGGTTTCTACCATTTTTCCCGGTACTGACGTCAGGCTCACCGGTCTGTAGTTTCCCGGATCACCCCTGGAACCCTTTTTAAAAATTGGTGTTACATTGGCGATCCTCCAATCTTCAGGTATTAGAGATGATTTTAATGATAGTTCACAGATTACTGATAGCAGTTCTGCAATCTCATATTTCAGTTCTTTCAACACCCTTGGATGTATACCATCCGGCCCAGGTGATTTGCTACTCTTCAGTTTATCTAATAGTTGTAAGACATCTTCCAGATGTATCGATATTTCCTTCAATTCTTCCGCACCTTTAAATACCACTTCAGTCATGGGTAACATCCCTACATCTTCCTCAGTAAAGACCGAAGCAAAGAATTCAATCAGTCTCTCCGCTATCGCCTTGTCGCCTCTTAGTGCTCCTTTAACCCCTTTATCATCTAATGGACCAACTGACTCTCTCGCAGGTTTTTTGCTATGAATGTACTTGAAAAGGTCTTTATTTCGTGTTTTTGCTTCCACAGCAAGCTTCTTCTCAAATTCTCTCTTTGCCTGCCTTATTAATGCCTTGCATTTGACTTGCCAGTGCTTGTGCTGTTTCCAGGTTTCGTCGTTTGGCTCTTTTTTCCATTTCCTGAAAGATGCTTTTTTGGCAACAACAGCCTCTCTGACCTCACCTTTAAACCATGCTGGCAGTTTTTTGGACTTCCTTCCACTTTTCTTAAAGCGTGGAATACAGCTGGTCTGGGCTTCCAAGATAGTATTTTTCAACAACACCAAAGCTTGATGTACGTCTTTAACCTTTGCAACTGCTCCTTTTAGTTTTTTCTTAACTGTTTTCCTCATTTTATCATAGTCTCCCTTTTGAAAGTTAAAAGGTAATACTGTGGATTTCCTTACTATCCCTCCTCCACTAATTAAATCAAAGGCGATTATGCTATGATCACTATTGCCAAGTGGCCCCAACACCCTTATCTCTTGCACTAGATCTGGTGTTCCACTAAGGACTAGGTCTAATATGGCGTCCCCTCTGGTCAGTTCATGAACCAGCTGCTCCAAGAAGCAGTCATCTAGGAACTTTATCTCCCTAGCATATCCTGACGTGACTTTGACACAGTCGATACCGGAGTAATTGAAATCACCCATTATTATTACTGCGCTGTAACTTTTGTTAGCTTTCTTGATTTCTTTGAGCATTTCATCATCCATTTGGTCATTCTGGCCAGGTGCTCGATAGTACACCCCCACTGCCATCGCCTTCCCCCTTTTATATGGAATTTCAATCCATATAGATTCTACAGCAGATTTTGTTTCCTGCAAAACTTTAATCCTTTCTGAGTCAATGCCCTCTCTAACATAGAGCGCAACCCCTCTACCAATTTGATCAGCTCTTTCATTATGATATAGTTTGTACCCAGGTATCACAGTGTCCCACTGGTTGTCCTCCTTCCACCATGTCTCTGATATTCCAATCATATCTAACCTTTCATTTAGTGCTATATATTCTAACTCTCCCATCTTATTCTTTAGACTTCTAGCATTTGCATACAAGCATTTTAGAGAATGTATTTTATTCATGTTAATTTGGCTATTGTTAGACATGGGTAAATTGGGGTCTTTAAGCTCTGTCTGCTCCATATTTGAGGGCATTTGGGCTACTTTACTCTTTTGTGGAACCTCTCTGCTTTTGGTAGTATCCTTCAAGGATACATTCTTCCGAACCATCCGCTCTTGGGCGACTGTCGGCTTTCCCCTAATATCTAGTTTAAAAGCTGCTCTATCTCCTTTTTAAAGGTTAATGCCAGCAGCCTGGTTCATTCCCTGTTAAGGTGAAGCCCATCCCTTCAGAAGAGCCCCTCCTTTCCCCAGAATGTACCCCAGTTCCTAACAAATCCAAAACCCTCATCTCTGCACCATTGTCTCATTCACGCATTGAGACTCCGGAGCTCTGCCTGCCTTTTGGGTCCTGCGCGTGGAACAGGAAGCATTTCGGAGAATGCTACCCTGGAAGTTCTGGATTTCAACTTCCTACCCACAAATCCAGAGAAAGTGTGTCCCCAGTATCGTGCTCCCATATCCGCTGAGTGCCATTAGAATGTGAAGAGGGGCGATGGGCTACCAACTGATAGTTATAAGAGGCTACCCCTGAGGCCTGTTGAGCTGTTCCAATAATGTTAAATAATCCCCATTCCTCAGATAAGGATCTGATGTAGATGAGAGATTTCCCTGTACAATGTCTCTACTGACTCCACTGAAAGTATAAGGATCTAGGCAAGTCAAATTCATGCTGCAGACACACAAAAGGCTTCCATTTACCTTCAGAAATCAGCTGTCCTATAGGCCAGATACCCCTGCTAAACCATTGTTTCCAGGCAAACGGATTTTTATGAATTTTTAAAAAAGGACTATACCAAATGGGAATAAGCCTCGACAAGCATTTTTCCCAAGGAATTATACTCACTAACTGCTGGAAAGCCTTTTAGTTGTCCATTATAACCCTATGGAACTTCAACCTCTCCGAAGACACCATGCCAGGGAGGAGACACAAGGGGAACGGGGCAGTCAATCTCTCTTCTAACTGAAACCACATTGGACATTGGTCCTTATCCTTCTCCACCTATCTTGACCCCTTTTCTAACAGAAAAGGGCAATGATAGGCCTGAAAATCATGAAAGTTCATACCACCCTCCTCTTTTTTAGACTTAAGCTTCCTAAGAGCAATTCTAGGCGGTTTGTTTTTCCATAGAAACTGGATGAGTCCTTTCCACTTGTCGGTATGTTTTATCCAAAAGGAAAACCAGGAGCATTTCTAAAATGTAGTTCACCTTAGGAGTAATAGTCATCTTTATCGCTTCAAGACGACCCCACCAAGAAAGATAGACCGGCGACCATCTCGCAGTCATATCTCGTACTGTGGTAAGGAGAGACTTTTCATTATATTGCAGAGTTTCAATAAGTGGGTGACAATAATGAACTCCTAAATATTTTACGATTTTGGATTTCCCATACAAAAGGGTAGTCAGTCAAGTCTGCACTAAAAACTCATGAGTTTAAAGGGAACATTACAGACTTTGTCCAGTTAATTTTGTGTCCTGATAACCCTGAGTATTGGTCTATCAACTCTAGAACAGTCGGAATTGAACTGGGCGTAGTGAACAGCAATAAATCATCAGCATAAGCAGAAAGCTTAATTTCCATACCAGCAATGGGCACACCTTTAACCGCAGAACTCTGTCTCAATAGCAGGGCCAATGGTTTCAAGGTACAGTAAGACTGAATAAGATAGGTGAAAGGGGGCAACCCTGGCAGGTGCCATGCCCTAAGAGAAAATCTCTGGATTGAGTTGCAATCACAAAAATATTAGCACTCGATCTCACATACATAAGTTTAATTAGTTTAAGGAATCCTTCACCGACATCGAACTACCTCAAAACAACAAATAAGAAAGGCCACTCCAATCAATCAAACACTTTCTCTGCATCCAACGAAAATCCCACCAGCAGGCCCTCCACTCCCTCCAACACATGGCAAAGTACTCTGGCATTATCAGCTGTAGAGAGTCACTCTGTGAAGCCACATTGATCCGGGTGGTTCAAAAATGGAATTAATTTGGAAAGATGACCGGCCAAGGTGGCAGCAAATATTTTATAGTCTGCGTTTAGTAACGAAATTGGGCGATCGTTACTGACCAGCTGAGGGTCCCTCCCAGGCTTTTCAAGAACCACAATGTTGGCAGAGGCGAACGCTCCAGTCTGGGCATCCGCTTCCAAGAGAAGCCTATAGTACTGTTGAAGATATGGACCTAGAGCTTTGGAAAAGGTTCTGTAAACTTCAACCGGAAGGCCATCTGATCCGGCAGCCTTGCCCATTTGCATGGAATCAATGGCCTGAATAATTTCCATGACTGTGATCTGCCTATCTAGAACTGCAGCTGTTTCCTGATCCAGAATAGGCCTATGAACATCGGCCAGTAATCTCTCAAAAACATCCTCAGAGAATTCTATCTCTGGCGAGTACAGCTGAGCATAAAATTGATGGAAGGTTTCTGTAATTTTAGTGTCCTCAACAATCAATTGCTGCACCTGGGAATCTCTTAAAGCTGTGATGCTAGAAGCTTCTTTGTGACCTTTTAATGAATTAGCTAGTAGCTGTCCGGCCCTATTGCCTTCCAAATAATACCGCCCTTTCTGCACCTGAATATTCTGTGAAGCTTCAGTAGTTAGGATTGTGTTATATCTAAATCTAAGGCATTGTAAATGTATCAGAATGTTAGGATCAGTTTTCTGGCCTAGGATGCGTTCCCCCGCTTTGATCTGCCTATCCAAAGCTTCTAGTTCTGCTTTACATTGTTTGGCCCAACGTATAGCTGGTTATGGTGGCCCGTATGTTAGCTTTGAAATCCTCCCACCACGCCCATCCCGAAGTGTCCCGGGGCGAATTAAACTGAAAATACTCCTCTATGGCCACTAGAATGGTTTCATGAAACTCCTGATTGCTAAGAAGAGTTCTGTCGAAATGCCATCAAAATGCGTGGCGTTTTTTGCTTTTGGAAGAAAAACAAGTGCGGAGCAAGTTCGTCTCTTTACGTTGACTGCAATGGAAATGGAGAAGTCCCGAGTGCGGGTGAAGATCCCCTGATGAAACAGAGTGTGTGAAACGCTTGGGCGCCTTAGATGAACAGCGTTGGGACTTTAGACGATTATGGCTTTTGGCTATAAGGACTTCAGTAACAATCGTTAAGAGTGACTGTCTCCTCGCGGAGTAGCAGAAAGAATATTTAACAACAGAAAAACCAGATAAGTGTTTGTTGGAGATCAACAATTGACTGTAGTGATACATTTTGGAGAAAGTATGTCTTGTTGGATAAAAGTTTAAAAGTATCTCCACAACACTAAGCTCCCCTCGAGGAAGACTTGCAGCACCCCGTGAGGGACATGCGCATGGGATGTTATAAATTATTAAAAAAGATTTTTTATAGAAAATTGGAGGAAAAACAAGAAAAAAGTTTTTGTAAAGTACTATTGAGGGCATGTGGAGTAGGGTCGTTGATGTGAAAAGCAGTCTTGTAAAGGTGTTCAATTTTGACCCTTACATTTAGCTGCGATGTTTTAAACTGAGACCCTGGTGCCTAAGAATAGTATTTTTACTGGTTCCTTTTGGTGAAAGTTCAAGCACATAATTTTTATCAATTCAATCGTGTATGAGATGAGCAGCTCATTGAGTCTTATAGGGAGAATGAGATTGCAGCATGATCAGAAATATGAGCAGTGTAAATATTGGATTCACTGACTCTGGAACACAGTCCCTTAGAGACTAGGAAAAATCTATGCGCAATACCGAGTTATGAGGGGGAGAGAAAAAAGTATATTCCTTATCAACAGGATGCTGCAACCACCATATATCTACTAAGCCTAATTCTTGCATTAGTAACAAAAGAACAGGGTGTGCTTTGGGGACTTTACTAGTTCTCACAGGTTTCCTGTCCAACAAGGGGTCTAACGTGAGGTTGAAGTCTCCCCCCATGATAGTCAGGTATCTGGACACCTCTTGCGCCAGAGCCGCTATGGAGCTAAAAAAAATAGGGCAGTCCACATTGGGGGCATAAATATTGATGAAGGCCAGTTCAGTGAGTCCTATCTTAATAACAGCCATTGCCCAGCGCCCTTCGAGATCAGATCTGGTTTGCAGCACAGTAGGGGATAGAGATTTCCTTACTAGAATGGCTACCCCATTTTTCTTATGATTTGCAGCTGAGAAAGCTATAAGTGTGAAGGATTTCATATCTAATTTTAAAGACTCCCTTGCATTCAAATGTATTTCTTGGAGAAATAGGATGTCAGCATCTTCCTTGCACCCATATAACAATATTTTTTTCTCTTAATGGGATTGTTAATGCCCTTAACATTCCGTGAGACTATCTTAAAGGAAGACATAGACACAATATAGCACACAATGATGTACAATTGTTACAGAAGCAAACCAGGATATAACAAAAAAATTTACATTGTTATCTACATCTTTAAAGCACCCATAATTGAAGCAGCATTAATAACCCAAGGGAAAAAACACAAGCAGAAATACCACACCTTGACCATAGTCCTTATAGAAGATCTCCCCCAAAAAAACGTGATTCTAAATACCAAAGGCCACCAAAACCGTGGGGGGCTATACCGAACTCTAAACTTAGTGGGTGAGCCCAAAAGGACAAGACAGGCATGGAGGGTATAACCAAATAATTCACTTCTTCTCCTCTGCCAAGTAAAACTCCCTGCGCTATCCATTACCCACAACTAGTGTGACTTCCCCAAACGACAAAGCTCTAAAACTCTAGAGCAGAACGGTCCCTCCCCTAGCTCAGCATGATCGCAAAAAGATAAATGTAAATAAATGAGGGCCATCTTATCTTTCAATGCCCCAACACCTTCTGATCTAGCCCGAAAGCCACCAATGACGAGAAAAAAGAGAAAGAAAGAAGAGAACAGCGTGACCAGAGCAATACCCTGGAGCTGCCCCAAAAGAGACAGAATGAATGTCAACTCCATTAGGATTCAAATCATGACTTCACAATCTTAAATCAGTTAAAGCTCCCACAAAAGGAAAATTAAGGAACTCTACAAGCTTATATCCACCGCTGAGCAGGGCCGGCCGGTCCATTGAGCAAGAATGTTGTTTGCACAGGGCCCCTCGTTTCAGGGGGCCCCGTGCAAACAACATTCTGCCCATCAGTCACTTTAAAAGAAAAAAGAAACTTGCTGCTGCCGCTGCCGCCGTGGTGTCAAATGTCTCCCGCAGGCCCCCCCCCCCCACCTCCGGCTGCCTGGCAAAGCCCGCCTCAATCACTCTCCTCGGTGCGGCTTTCAGAGCCGCGAAGGGAGAGTTTCCCTCTCCTCTCGTCTCTGTTTGTTAGGCTCGCTGGGGCTGATGGGAATTTCATGTAGAAGGGAGCGGATGCTAGGTGGGGCTGGAACTAGAAGGGAGCTGATGTTGGAGGAGGATTAGAATGGGATGGAGCTGGGAGAGGGAAATGGAGAGGGGAAAAATATTTTGTGTGGGAGGGAAGGAAAATCTACAATTGGCCGGATATTGGGAGAGTAAGTGAGGATTGAGGATGGAGGGGTAAAATTTTAGTGGATGAAAAAGGAATGAGGAAAGAGCAAAAGGTGAAAGATTAGTATGTTAAAGCAGATGTAGAGAGAGAATGGAAAAAAACTAGAAGAGAGAAAAAAAAAGGACAAATGGACAGCAGACGATGGAGAGTTAGCAGAAGACATGAAGAAACCAGAAGAAAATGGCTGGAGCAATTGCAACTGAAAAAGAAATGCACTAAAGGTAGAAAGATATCTCTTTATTTTGAATTTATTAACTGGAATATGTCAGCTCTGGGAAATGTGCATCATTGACGTCTGCGCTTTGTTTAGTACAAGAGGAAATTAATTTATAGTTTTATTTCTACAGTGTTGTTGTACATTCCAAGTTTGGCTTTTGGGGTTCCCAGTTTAATTATTGTCTTCCTGTTTCTAAATTGTGATTCCTTGTTTGGTGATGGTCTGTGTTCTGCAGGTGTATATATATAATATAAATACACCACCCCCGGCCTCTGGAACTCCCACCCACTACACATCCATACAATCAAAGACTTCAAAGACTTCAGACAGCAGTCATAACTTACCTCTTCACCATGCATTATGGAGGAGACAATTCGTACCCAAATGTGTAAGCATCATGGAAATAACAGCCCATCAACTAACACAACTGGGACAAGGCCTCCCCAAGCCCACGACCACCCAGAACCAAACACAGTCCACACAAGTCCAAAGAACTCCTGTAAATAGTTAACCTGTACATAGTTACGCTCCTAAATGATTGTTCTTAAAAAATTTTTGTTCTCAAGTCAAGTTATCTTGTAAAACGTTTCTGGTCCTGTTCTCTGTAAACCGCCCCTGATCTCTGGGAGGGGAGGTATAGAAAAATGTAATAAATAAATAAAATAATCTAACAAGTTTATACTCATTCCTCTCATAATTGTTGTCTTACATGGATTTTGAATTTCAATTACAGTATTGATTTCTTTACTAAAGTTATCTGGTCTTCAAATTTGGCTCCATTTGATTATGGGTATGGGTTATGTAGTAATGTACTGTAGTAACATAGAGATACCCCTTACCTGTGGGTAGTGGTATATCCTGAACACATTGGACATCTGACCTGATTCCTCAGATGAGAGGCCTTCAATTATAGCAGCAAGGGTACCAGATGTTCTACAATCGTAATTAGGGATCAAGGTATGCATTCCTGAAAATATTTTCATGGTATTGCCAAACATAAAGATGGGATTATTGTAAGAGTCATAAATGTGGAAGCCCAGTGTGAGGTTGGGTAAGAGCTCTGAGCTGTTGTTGATCTCCTCTACTGCAGAAACAAAGCCCAGGAAGTCTTAATAATTTCCTAAATAAAAGCTGTAATGACATTTAATATCAAACAATATAAAATCAGCATCCAACAAAAAGATGTTGAAACACAGAGATCAATATTAAGCTGGAGAGGACACAGTATTACGTTAAGCGCCAACATCTACATAGACATCTCCAGATTAGCATTGCAGCATTTATACATCCAGGAACAGCCTAACGTGATGCTACATACTGCATGTAAATAAGTTCAGGGAATATAACTGTAAGCAATGTGATTAATGTTATATGTACAAAGAGTTACTTGACACATGCTGTTTATCATTGCTTCATGTAATTCTATTATTTTTTGAGTTCCATGTAAACCGCTTTGATTCTGGAAAGACGGTATATAATGTTTACATCCAACTGCTGCTCTCATTATGTTTGTGCCGAGTACTGGGGAACATGACGAGTTTTCCTCTCTGTACCTTCTAAATGCTTTTCAGCCAAAACAAGCATTTTCACATTCCTGTTCATTCCCGAAGCAGATCTACACTCAGACACAACTCTGGACATCAAGGATGTTTCTGAGATCAGACTATGACATGGATGTCATCACGCCGGGGAAGTCCCTTGACCTGGCTTCTAAAATGGCTCTGGAGACATCTTTTTGCTTTTGACATATCTATGCCTGTTTTTAGATGTCCAAAGAATGAAACAGGCTTCCAGAATAACCCTCATAATATTCTTATATTCCTATAGGACCCGATTTTCAAAGGCATTTACGCGGGGAGTGCCTTTTGAAAATCCCGGATAAGTCCCTTACGTGCCCAGGCGTTATGTGGTTAGCATTGTGGCGTGTTCGGGGCGTTCTGGGGTGGAGCGGGGGTGGAGGAAAGGGCTAAATGGGTAAGATAGGAGACATTTTTCCTCACCTATCTTTAAGGCGCAGGGGCTAAGTGGGTAACGTTGAAAATCACTGCTACCTGTTTAGTCTCAGCGGATGCCGGAGTGTCCAGCATAACCCGGATTTTCACTTTCGCCGCTGCAGAAGTGAAAATCCGAGTTAAGAGGGTTGGCGGACAAGCTATGTGCCGACGAGACGCATAGCCTACCAACTCAAAATCAGGCTCCTATAGTCTATCTCTTAGCTTCTGGTGCCTCAATGTTTCTGCCCATCCGTATGCATCTGTTCTTTATATGTTTCTCTACATGGACAGTAGGGAGGTGGAAAGGCAAAACATTATCAGTTTGTTTTCAGAAATTGTTTCCCCAATTTTCATAGATTTTTTTCAGTTAGTGTCACACATTCCTTTTAATATAATTTTGGAACACATACTAGAATGTTTAACAAGTATAAATCAGTTGTAAATTTTCCAATTTGTAGGGGCAATGTTCTCCCTGTAAATGTGGAATTAAATATCAGTCCATTAAATCCATGTTCTTTGAACTTATGCAGCTTTTCACTCTTTTAGCTTCAAAGGGGCCCTTTTACTAAGGGGGTCATTCCGAGCGACAAATAGTGGGGATGTATGTTTGATTTGGACATACATCCCCACTATTCGCTTGGGCCCCTATTCCCTGCCGAAATCTCCCCTCACGTGCATAGGAAATGTTCAGGGAGCTCTGGATGGGGGCGGGCAGGGGCGGCAACAGAGAGGAGAGTGTGCGGGCCGGGGGCAGGGCTCACAACCCGGACGTACAGGGCCGATTCCAGTCACGGCCCTGTACGTCCTTGTTCACCAAGGTAGACAGAGGACTTATTCCACCTCGGAGGGGGTTCCCCACCACCCGATCCTGGCCTCGGAAGGCCCGATTAGGGGTCCAGTGGCAGGAAACAGGGCATTTTGTGCGGTGTGTGCGATAGGGGCTCCTACATGGAGCCAGGCTGAGCTAGCCGGGGAAGTGCGTGGACATCCGGGGTGCTGGAATTGGGGCATGTCCTGGACGTCCATGCCCATTGCCGTGATTCTGCTCCCTTGTGACCATCTAGCCCCTGCGGGAGCAGAATCAGGTTCATCTCCAGGCCTTTCAGATTTCTCGGACGTGAACCTACAGAATTGGTCTCCTCAGGTTTTAAGGTGTGTTAATGACGTTATCGCGCACTATGTGCCCACAATTCTTTTATTTCCATTGACTCAATGACACTTAGGGGTATGTTTACTAAAAGCCCGGTAAAGTGCGGGCCGCGGTAGAGTGCGGGTGCCGTATAAGGAGTGGGCGTTCCGTCCTGAAGAAGAAAAGCCGTGATTGACAGATGCGCTAAGGTGCGCGGCGCCCATGTGCGTCCCGCACCTTAGCACAACTGAGAGCTGAACGGGAGGCATATGTGTTGCGCTGTTCTGCAAACAGAAGAGCAGAGCCACAGCGCAATGGTTAAAGCACTGACCAATAATGCAGGACTCATGGGTTCAAACCCCCACAATTCTCAATGGCTTGCTGAGGTGTTAGTTTATGAGGCAGAGAAATACTGGGCTGAATAAAGCAGTGCCCTGAATTCTTTTGGCAGCACATCAATACTGGACGGCGTAAGGCGGCGCGCTGATGTTTTTATGCGGCATATTAATACTGGGCAGCATAAAGCGGCACGCTGATGTTTCTGGCGGCATATTACTACTGGGCGGCATAAGGCGGCGTGCCGGTTTCGGCGGCAATCACATACTGGAAGGTATAAGTGGGGCGCTGATGTGCAAACATAAACACAGAGCCACAGCACAATGGTTAAGGCACTTACCAATGGTGCAGGGATCAGTGGTTTGATCCCCCACTGTGCTCAATGAACAGGGCTTGGTGAGGTGATATTTTAGGAGACATACAAATAATGGGCGGCATAAGGCGGCGCGCAGATGGGCATTAGGCTATTGCTTAAGGAGGCAATTTAATAATGGGAGGCATAAGGCGGCGCGCTGATATGCAAACACAGGAATAGAACCACAGCACAATGGTTACGACACTGACCAATGGTGCAGGGAGCAAGGGTTCAATTCCCCACAGTGCCCAATGAGCAGGGCTAGCTGAAGCATTACATATTATGGGGAAGGTTGCTTTAGGAGTCAATTTATGTTTATTTTAATTTACAGTACTAGCAAACGCACCCTTAAAGCGTGTGAACATAATGCGCCCCATAAGGCACATTGTAAAGTGCACTGTCTGCCACGACACCCTAGAATGTTGCTCACAGGGCGCTGTAGAGGGTGTCATATGAGGTACCGCAAGGTCAGAGTACTGTTTTCGATGGCAGCACTGTGCAGTTTAAGGAATGAAAAGCATAGGTAGGTGCGTTGACATGCAAGGGAGAGCAGCAGTGGAGCGCAATGGTTAAGGCACTGACTGCTGATACAGGGGTCATGGGTTTGCTCCCCATGGTGCCTAATATGGAAGGCTGGCTGTGGCAGCAGGTTTGAAATGTACATATTTTGTCCTGCAGCACCGTATCTTTATTTTATTAATTTCTGCCAGCAAACACGCCCTCACGTGCCGTAATTGAAGGTGCCGTATAAGGCACCCTATACGGCACTCCATAGGGCACATTATAAAGTGCACTATCCGCCACGGCACCCTAATATGTCCCCCATAGGGAACCCTATAAGTTGTGTCACAGGATAATGTATAGTGCACCTTATATGGACGGAAACCATAGGGTGCCCGATAGGGCGCAATATAAAGCGGCACCCTATGGGTACAGTACGCTGAGGGTTTGTTTGCTGGCAACAAAATATGTACATTAAAGACAAATAATGCTTTGGACAACCCTAACAAATAACCCCAACATGGGTTTGAACCCATGACCTCTGGCTTCGCAGGCAGGGATGTAACCATTAGGCTACAGCTCTATAGCTGCTAGCAAGCCCCTGGCTGGCTGGCTGCAGAAAGCCTGCACGTCACCACACAGACAGTCTGCTGTGGTCACCAGGATAGGGTTAGCCCACCCGTACCCATGATGCACTGCACATGCAAATCAGCTGTCCACAGATGGACACAAGATGGGGAATGCACCCCCACAGCACCTCGGCCTGGTTGGGGGAAGAGACCGGGCGCACCCACACAGCACCTCGGCCTGGTAGGGGGTACTTACTGGGTGTTTTACTGGCACAGAATAGCTACACACTGTCACATCGTGCGGGTACTGTGCTCACCCTGAGTGTGCAATGAGGCGCCCAGGACCAGGTCCACAACACCTTCCATGGCTGATAGAGGCCATGTGGGAGGTCCAGAGCAGTGCCAATGTGTAAGATAGGTAGTGTCTGCACAAACACCATGGATATGTCTGTCTGCCACAGTCAGGTGCAGCCCCCATGGGCCAAGGGGTGGCAAACATGGTCTCCCATCAATAGATCCACACTCTACCTCCCTGCAAAGGTGGCAGTAGAGGGCAACATCAACCCCAGTCCTGCTGAGAAACACACCCCCCACAGGGCAGTCAGTGCAGCTCTATACACAGCCATACCACAATAGCAGACAGACATAAGACCAGGATATGGTAAGCTGCACCCCACCACCATCTGATATTCCCCTGCAGCAAGCCAACAGCCACTAGCACCCTGCAAGCCACTCCAGCAAGACACATACCAGCTACAAACAGTCTGCTAGTTAGTCCATGTTCCCAGTGGAGATGCATGCACCCAGGACTGGGCTGTCAGCATACACAGCAAGCAGATAAATCAGTGACTGGGCCCCAAATGGAAACCCATATCTATCACATGAGAGAAATACTATATAGCACTATGGTGGTGCCTAGCCATGCTGTGGTCACTGCACAGTCAGGGTGAGAGTGATCTCTCAGCAGGACATACTGAGGTCACCCTGTCTGTGTCAGTGGTGGCCGAGCACTACAATGTCCCAGTCAGTGCCCTATGCCCTGTGCAGATGCACCCTGGCCAGGCCACCCTGTCCGGCCTATACCCATGGTACCTTGCTCCTCATTATGCACATTGCCAGCCCAATACTGGCAACATTGCTGACAGTGTGGGCTGTAGAAGGTGTTTGCAGCCACCCCACACTGGATAGACAGACAGCCACCCCCACACCTATGCCAGCATTGTGCTACTATAGAGGGGTTCAGCAGCCATACCCACCACACCAGTCCTGGACACAGTACATGCATGGATATGGTACGCATTACTGTTGGGGGTGACATCCCAGGGTAGGGTTGCCAACTGGCTCCAGATGCGCCCGACACACTTGATCCAGTCCTAGGTTTACCCCACTGCATGCAGGGACATGTAGTTCTGATGTTTCCATTGCATTCCATAAGAAAAGCAAGACTACATGTCCCTGCATGCAATGGGGTAAACCCAGGACTGGATCAAGCCTGTCGGGCGCATCTGGAGCCAGTTGGCAACCCTATCCCAGGGTGGTAAACACTGTCAGAGACCAGACCTGCAGCACACACCGCAGACATCTGTTTGAGTGTTATGGTGGAGCTGAATGAGCAAACTGTGCTTTACGTAGGACTGGAGATCTGCCAGTTATAATGGGAAACGCTTGATAGCTGTGTACCGTATACCCAGGTGTAGGGTGGCAGTGCTGAGGTATGCAACTGTTAGTATTGGGAGATACAGGCAGGGCCCAATGTCCTGCCTCTCCAGGAGGTATTGGCCAATGGGGCCTGTGGGGGGGGGGGGGGTGTCTGGCCCTGTTGGCTGCTGCTTTACGGCAGAGTTCCCCAAATCCAGTCCTGGTGTTTCACACACTGTTCTGGTTTTCTTGCTATCCCTCATAAATATGCATGAGATACATCTGCATACCATGGGGGTGGTGCATAGCTATGCAGCACAGCCATCTTTGTTAGAGGCAGCATGGAACCTGAATGGTGTGGGGCCCTCCAGGACTGCATTTGGGAGATTCTGCTCCAGGTAATGCGCCTGTTTATGGTGTCTGTGAGTGTTGTGGTAAAATATAGGCGTATTAATCATGCATATGTTCTTAGCTATACAGTTTTGTCCTTACTATCACGGTTTAGTTGTAGGAAAAATATGTGGACTGGATTGGCAGTAGCCCCAGCTGGGCTTTGAACCTGTGACCATCTGTTCCTGCACACACTGTCTGTGTGCACTGCACCACCGTGTTGCCACAGTTATGCTGTGTTCCATGGGGAGTACATGACTGTACATCCGACAGAGCCTGTCTGTTGCGGTGGACGGTGCCAGCCTGCACAGGCCTAGGCCACTGTCTGCTGTGGTTTGCAGCCACTGCCCCCTCCGCCACCTGTACCCTTCCGCAAACATGCAGACATGTTCCTATCTGGGAAAGACATATGACCTGAGTGAGTTGTAGCACTCCAGGACTGACTTTGGGGGACTCGGCTGTAGGCAATGCCCATTGTTATGGTTTGTGTGCGGTGTAGGGTAAAATATAGGTGTTGGGACCATGCTTATGTTCTCTGCAATAAAAGAGTGTCTGTATTCCCACTGTTTAGTGGTGGGTAACATGATGGGGACTGGGTTGGCAGGAGCCCCAGCTGGGCTTTGAGCCTGTGACCTTCTGGTCCTACAGGTACTGGCTGTGTCTGTGGCCACAGAAACAGTGCAGTCTCTGGAGATGTGATACCTGGCCGCACGAGTCAGACACCCTGCTCTTCACAATTTTACTGTGGCCTCGTTGACCTTGTATGAGGACAAAGGTGCAGAAAAACCTCACATATGTCCTCCAAAAAAGTGGGGATATTATAACACCAAGCTGAGCAACAGTGATATCAATGGGCAACCTGCAATACACTCCCAGTAAAGCTCCATTACAATGCATTGCTTTTGAAAGAGTCTACGGAGCGAAGACCCTTCCAAAATTCATTTCTATTTTTTGGGGCTTTCCTGGGAGTGTTTTTTCTTGTTGCCCATTAATATCACTGTTGCCCAGCTGGATTATAATTTTCTTCGAATTTGTTGTGGTCATTTTCATATCATATTTGCTATTTTGTTCTGTGTACATGTATCACACTGCTCACGTTTTTTGTGTTTCCCCGATTTTGCGGTACATTGCTGACGGAAATGGTTTCTCTTCCCTTTAAATCACCTCTAACGCGGGTGTTTCACTGGCGGTATTTCTTCCTTGTAAATTCGGGCACGCTCCTGTGCGGGGAGTCTCTCCCCTCCCACATTCCACCCATTGACCCCGTCTCTCCGCCCCTCGGGGGCCTTCCTCCGCCCTCATTTCGCCTTTCCACGCCTCTATCGCACATGAGCGCCCCGCAAACGTGCGCGTTTTCGGCGCACGCGTGCGGGACCCGTTAATGTGATGCGCATGCATACGGGGCGCTTAAGAGCACTTAAATGCATCATTTTAGGGCGCTCAAGTGCACCCCGCACAAGTGCGCCGTTTAGTAAACATACCCCTTAATGCACATTAACTTCATTAATGCGTGTTAACCTTTACTGAAAGGGCAGCAATTTCTTTTACTCCTCTTGGCTTGCCCTAGAGTTGATCTATTTATAATTTCTTGACTAGTCAATTTGCGGCCTCTCCATTCTTTTGAGGGTTTAAAAAAAACATTTCTTGTTTCCTTTCTTAAGCCTCATGCATCCCCCTGAAATGATGAACTTGAGTTAGTTTTCCTTTCATTGTACTTATAATTTCCCATTTTGGTTTTCTTTAGGAGCAACCTTTCTGCACAAGGGTATTATTTTATTGTATTATTTGAAATTTTATAAATAAATATTTTTAAAAAAAAAGATGAACAGGCACATCCACACAGCACACAACCACCATCAGTTACAACCCCACACTATGCTCATACATCCCCTTCTAGCCTACCGAGGAGATTTTACCATGACTGTTTCCACTGAGTCCCTCACACAGAGGTGCTATTATCCCACATTCTGAAGGGTGCACTTTTTAACTTATTACTGGATTTAGCTCACACCCTCCTCAAAAGTACAAGGTGAGTTACATTCAGGAGCTGTAGCTATTTCCCTGTTCCCAGTGGCTTTACTATCTGTTCGTTCATGAGACAATAATGGAGAATAACTCTGATTAATCAAGCCGTATGACTGAAAACAATGCTCTATATCCAGTAACTCCTATTGTCTTGCGAAAATTGTGTCTAATAAATTTCTGATCATGCAAGCAACTTGTCCATCCATACCTCTTTTTTATTGACTACACACACAATGTAGTGTTGTTGATTAGTAATATTTTAGTACTCATCAAACATTCAGTCAAATTAATATTTGTCTTTCAGTTAATGAAGACAGGGCTTCTTTAAAGTTATACTTCAAAAACAGCTTATTTTTAATATCAGATTCACAGATCAGGATGATATATCCCAAGAGGATAAATGGTTTGGGAGCAGAGCTATATAAGGACCACGTTATCTTCACTATCCTTTGTGTCGATGCAGAGTCTATGTATGTGGAGCGATCTGCCTGCCAATAACGAAAGACAGAAGTGAGGAGGGTCTCCGAGATCTGCATCCTATTGTCCACCAAAAAATGTAGTGCAGTCACAGAGAGGAAAATGATGAGCAGTTTCACAGCTTCAAAGATGGGAGTTCCTCTGGTTTGGATTTTATTGATACTATGCAATATCCTGTGGAAGTCTGTTGAGCGCCAATGTCCATCAATGATTTGGAAGTCAGTCCCAGGATACCACAGGGATGGGGAGATCATAATTGGGGGAATAGTAACTCTTCACAGTTTTCAAATAATCGAGCCTCTGTCTTTTGCACTTTCTCCTATCTGGACTGGAATTAAAATGTAAGTAGCATTGTGGTTAAGCTTCTATCCAAAACATAACTATGAGTTTCCTTTAAGGAAGTCACAGATGTGAAATGGAGATACAGTTTGTGCCTGTGAGAAGGATATTTATATGCAGTTAAACAGATGAGAAACTATCACAGCTCAATTGTTAACAATCATCTGACTAAATTAAATAAGCTATGGACTTATTTTGTAATTTTCATTGTAAATCTATACTGTCTAGCTCTAGAAACATAGCTGGTGTCAGCAGATAATGACCACTGAGGGAGGCATGCAGAGTTCCGAATAGTGGGATCGGACGTCCAACCCCCTTTAATTTTCAGGACCCGATTCCTGGTCCAAAGCTGCCCGCATGTACAGGGCCACTGGACTGGGACAGGAGGGGGAGGGGCAACAGGGAGGAGAGTGTGTGGGGTTGAAGCGGCTCCCTGACCCTGGATGTACAGGGTCAAATCCGGTCATGGCCCTGTACGTTCGAGGCAGCAGGAATGGACGGGGGACTTATTCCATCTCAGAGGTGGAATAAGTCCCCACAAGAAAGTGAATCAACACCAGTAAACCCAGAACTGGCGAGCAGCATGCAGTGGTTCCCCGCAGCCCCACCCCAGCCTTGGCAGGCCCTTTCGGGAGTCAGGCGGCGGAGAAAGGGAACTTGAAAAAGCTTGTGGGCAATCGGAGCTCCTGTATGGCATCCTGGTGCCATGATGATGGAACACCTCAGCACTGGGCTCCATGCAGAAGCCATGGCAGCTTTGGACCGAGAGGCAGCAGGGCATTGAAGGGGCCTGAATTGGGGCATGTCCTGCCCATTCAAACCTGTTGCACCCAAGTCTGATCCCACGGGACTGTCTAGCTCCTATGGGATCAGAATTGGGTGCAAATCCAGCCCATCCAGATTTTGGACGCAAAGACGGGTCAGACGGACCGCTTTTTGCATGGGGCTCTTAGTTCACACAAACTTCTCAGTCACCCTTGTTTCCTGTTAAATCTGTTTGGACAGTAGTGATGTACACAGGCAAAATATTCTAAAATAGTTGCTTTAAATCCTTCCATCTCAGATATTCAGCCGTCTCTCCATGATGAGAATATTTCTTCATGTGCCTTTTTATGTCTTTTCCATGTCACCTGAAATGATGACCTTGGTCTTCTGATGTTTATTCTATGGAAACTACTGCAGATATGTGTTTTATTGAAGCCTGCAACATATTTGAATATTGCCTTGGCTCAAAGAAAGCATGATTCCTACCCTCATATTGAACTGAACATATACAAGGAAATCGTAATATAAACATAGACCCCAAGGCCAAAACTCTGGGGCACAGCACCAAGAATTCTCGATGCCGCCTCTGTGTAAATATCCTAATCTTGGAGCCATGCAAACACCCTCTCTATCTACCCTTCTGTCAATCTGTCTCTCATTTGTCCATTTCGGGTGGGCATTTGTTGCCCATTGTCAGTTGATTAACAGGCCATAAAACTTTTACTGTACTCAAAATTGATTTAACACATGATTGATTTAACTTAAAGAAATCTGTCTTCATTAGCAAGAACTGACGATGCTTCATCTGGGTGTCCCTGGATGTGTCAGGAAAGATCTGGTGATTTTTATTATAAAACACATGATCCTGCTTCCAAAAATATCATCTGAAAAGCTAATCTCTAGCAGAAGATAATGCAAGAATATTCAGAACCATAGATTCCACATCAGAGATCTCTAATAAAGCAGAAACAGGTAAAAGCTGTTCAGCGTGTATGCTAAATCCACTTGTGAGTCCTGACAATTAGGTTTAGGAAAGTAATAAACATGGGCAATAGGAAGTATGTCATTAGGGGGAACTTCCAAGACTTCTATGGAGCAACTGTAGATAATTGTGGAAAATTCAAAATTTGAATATTACAACCTTAAGCATGATTTTTGAGGATTTCCACTTAGACTTCAACAATCTTATGTCATTAGACATTGCTAATTGAAGTTGGTGAGAGTCATTGACTGCTTCTGTAAACCTTCAAACTAAGGGGTATGTTTACTAAAGTGCGTTAATCGTGAATAACGCGCGTTGTATGACGTTAACAATCATAAGTGCAGTATAACGCGCGTAATCACGCGCCAACGACCGTTAACGTCATACTACGCGCGTTAACCGCGGTTAACGATCGTAAAGCCCCGAGGCGCGTTAAAACAGCGCAGAAGGTGGAGAGTGGGCGGAGAGAAGGGGTCAATGGGCGGAGAGTGGGCGTGGAGAGGCTAACGCACTGATTTGCAGAGCTGAATTACAACGCGAATGAAAACCTGCCGTTAAAGGCATTTAAAGGCAAGAGAAACCATTTACGTCAGCAATGTACAGGAAAACCGGGGAAACACACCAAACGTGAGCAGTGTGATACATGTGCACAGAACAGAATATCACATAAAACGTTACAAATGCCCACAAGAAACATGTTAAAAAGCATAATGCAGCTGTGCCACAGTGATAGCAATGGGAAAAAAGGAATATCAGTCCATGGCAAGCACCAAATAAAAATGAAATGATGTGTGGAAGTGTCCACGCTCCGCAGACCCTTTCAAAGACCATCTCATTGTAATGGAGCTGTCCTGGGAGTGTTGCATAATGTTGCCCGATGATCTCATGGTTGTCCAGCTTGTTTAGGGGTGTGTGCCCTTTTTATGAGGTCGTTTCAGAGGGTTATGTGCACCTTTGTCCGCATACAAGGTAAATGAGGCCACAGTAAACCTGTTGCAGAGCAGGGTTTCGGACTCGTCAGGCTGGTGTAACTAGCTCAAGGGACTGTACTGTCTCTGTGGCCACAGTGTGGTGCAACAGACACAGCCATTGCCTGTAAGACCAGAGGGTCACAGGTTCAAATCCCAGCTGGAGCTCCTTCCAACCCAGTCCCCATAGTGTTATCCACCACTAAACATTGATAGTAAAGACACCCCATTATTGCAGAGAACATACACATGGCCTACATTTTACCACAATCAAATTCATAAAAACACCACCTCTCAGTAACCCATCGAACTAAAAGTCAACTTTAATTCAATTTCTCAGAATTTCAATACTATTTCTAACAGTAACAACAGGTTTTTCTTGGACCTCAGGACTTATACACCCTCCATCTGGCGAATTAAATCACCATAGGGAAATGGTGGACACTTACATCATAGGTCCAAAACCTTCACACCATACAAAAGTTTCACCAACCAAAATCTCTCCAATATAATAATTTATTTAAACTTTCCCTACCCCCAACTATACACAAGGATTCACTTAACCATTCACAACCATTCACAACCACATAACCAAATCCACTAACATTCATACAACGACAACCTCATCACACATCTCCCAGCAGCAAAAGTGTCCAATTTATTTCAAAGCTACTCCAAAGCAGAAAATATAGAAAAAATCTCCAAAAATCTTTTTAAAGTGCAAAATATCAATGGAATGTCAAATATCAAATATCGAATTTCACTATCCGCAGGAACGCTGCAAAGAAGAATCAGACAAAGATTTAAAAGCGATAAACAGCAATCCTCATTATGCAGAAAGCAATCCGTTACTTATCTGCTAGGGAGCGATACGCAAACTTCTCTCCACGGCACTGAAATACAGCAGACTGCCCCAAAGACCACTCGCCATTGATCACTGTTCGACGAAAGCTTCCGTTTCGCCACACGGCTTCGTCAGGAACCAGAATTAAGCAAAATTCATCATAGACTAAAAGTCTTCTTTTTTAGACACAAACAGCGTCTCCTCAGGCTATAGCTCACTGGCGTCTGATGTCAGCAGTCTAAGGGAACACGCGCCAAACGGCTCACTTATATCTACAGCCTCTCAACATTCAACAACTTTATAAAACACAAAACATACACTTTTACTAACAATGATAGATATAGCCAAGGGAAGGGTAGATAGGAACTGCAATAGCCAAAAAAGATTTCACACTGCATCTTTATAAAAAGTATCCACTTCAAAAAAATAAAGCCCAATCGATCTTATCGTTCAGCCCGTCTGGGTCCAATGTATGCAAGGAATAGATCCACTTCTGTTCTTTCTGAAGCAATTGAAGTCCTCTATTGCCCCGACGAATATTAGAGGGCACAACCTCCAAAACGGTACAGCGTACATCTTCAAATGAATGGGAGAACATAGTCCAATGTAACACCAAGGGGGTTTCTAGGTGAGCTTTAGTCAAACTATATTTATGCTCAGACAGTCTGGTACGAAGAGGACGGGTCGTTTTCCCCACGTATGTTTTCAAACATGGGCACCACAGGGCATATACAACAAATGAAGTATTGCAAGTAGTATCTTGACAGAGGCGTCGGGACATCAGAGCTGGTGCAAGGTGAACCGCAGTAGCCATATATTTACAGAAGGAGCACCGACCACAACTCCTATGAGAGAATTCTTGCAGTATAGAAGGAGATCGAGGAACCGCTGAGCAGAGTCGATCTCGCAAATTCTTGCCTCGCTGATAAGCCACTCTAAGAGAACTTCCAGCTAACACAGGATGAGTCAAAAACAGTTTCCAACGTTTATGCAAAGCTGAAACGATACATTTTGATAATCCCGAAAAGGGAAAAACACAAGTTACAATAGATGATGCTTCTGAGGTGGTACTGGTCGCAATAGATGATACCTCTGAAACGACGCTAGAAACAGCATCTGATGTCTTCGGACGCAAGAGCCACTCTCGATGATTAAATTTAGCTCTTTTGTAAGCCTTTTTTAGCACTGATGTAGGATATCCCCTTTCACGAAATTTGGCCAACATATTGGCAGCCTGTACTTCGAACTCCTGATGAGAGGAGCATATACGACGACACCGCAATAATTGGGAGTAAGGGAGACTTTCTTTAAGATGAGATGGATGTGAACTTGCAAAATGCAATAAGGTATTTCTATCAGTCACTTTAGTATACACAGTAGTTGAAAATTTCTCCAAACCTCTAGTGACCGCAACATCCAAAAAATGAATGGTAGTTTTTTGAATATTAATCTCAAACTGGATAGAAGGATTACAGTGATTCAAATAACTAAAGAAGTCTTCCAGCATAATACGTGTACCACTCCATAATAAAAAAATGTCATCAATATATCTGTGCCATTTTACCACACCAGAAACAGGCACATCACCTAAAGCTGAGTCCCGCAAATGCAGTCCTGGAGGGCCCCACACCATTCTGTCCTCATGCTGCCCCTAATAAAGATGCCTGTGCTGCATATCTATGCACCACCCCCATGGTACGCAGATGTAGCACATGCATATTTATGAGGGACAGCATGAAAACCCGAACAGTGTGTGGACCAGCAGGACGTGAGTTGGGGAACTATGCTGTAAAGCAGCAGCCAACAGGGCCACCCACCCACCCATAGGCCCTAATTTGCCAATGCCCCCTGGAGAGGCAAGACATTGGGCCCTGCCTGTATCCCCCAATACTAGCAGTTGCATACCGTAGCAATGCCACCCTACACCTGGGTATATGGTACAGAGCTCTCAAACGTTCCCCATGATAACTGTCAGATATGAATCCCTATGGCAAGCACAGTTCGCTCATTGAGCTCCACCATAACAATCATTCTGATGTCTGCGGTGTTTGCTGCAGGTCTGGACTCTGACAGTGTTCACCACCCTTGTGAGTGACCCCCCAACAGCCTTGTGTACCATATCCATGCCTGTACTATGCCCAGCACTGGTGTGGTGGCTATGGCTGCTGCCCACCTCTATAGTAGCACAATGCTGGCATAGGTGTGGGGGTGGCTGTTTGTCTATCCAGTGTGTGGTGGCTGCAAACAACTTCCACAGTCCACGCTGCCAGCAATGTTGCCGGTATTGGGCTGCCAAGTTGCATAATGAGGAGCAAGGTACCATGGGTACAGGCCGGACAGGGTGACCTGGCCAGGGTGCATCTGCAGAGGGTATAGGGCAGTGACAGGCACATTGTAGTGGCCGGCCACCACATACCCAGACATGGTGACCTCAGTATATTTTGCTGAGAGCACACCCTCACCCTGACTGTGCAGTGACCACAGCATCGTTAGGCACTCCCATGGTGCTATCCACTATTCCTCTCATGTGACAAATATGGGTTTCCTTTTGGGGCCCAGTCACTGATGTATCTGCTTGCTGTGTATGCTGGCATCCTAGTTCAGGGTGCAGGCAGGTCCACAGGGCACTAACAGCCTGTTTGCAGCTGGTAGGTGATGTGATGGTGTGGTTTGCACCAGGGGAAAGCAGATAGTGGTGGGGTGCAGCATACCATATCCATGCCTAATGTCTGTTTGCCATTGTGTTATGGATGTGTACAGAGATGCATTGACTGCCCTGTGGGGTGTCTGCTCCTCAGCAGAACTAGGGTTAATATTTCACTCAACTGCCACCTTTGCAGGGAGGTAGAATGTGCATCCTGTGATGGGTGACTCTGTTTGCCGCCCTGGGGGAGGTGGGTGGTGGTGCATGTGCCTACACCTGGCTGAAACAGACAGAGATGTCCAAGGTGGCCCTGCAGAAACCACCTATCTCACACAGTAACACTGCTTTGGACCTGCGCCATGGACAGTGCTGTGGACCTAGTGCTGGACGGCTCACTGCACCCTTAGGGTGAGCACAGTACCCGCACAATGTGACGGTGTGTAGCCACTCTGTGCCAGTACAACACACGGTCAGTACCCCCTATCAGGCCGGGGTGCTGTGGGGGTGCACATGGTCACTTCCCCCCTACTAGGCTGAGTTGCTGTGGGGGTGCATTCCCCATGGTGTGTATGTGTGGGCAGCTGATTTGCATGTGCAGTGCATCATGGGGGTGACTGGCACATTCCAACCCTGTGAAACCGCAGCACCAGCTCACAGGCTCTGATAAACCATGGCCCATCACGTACATCTGGTAACATAATGTATAGGTGCAAGACACCCTACAGAGTCTGTAATATATAAAATGCCCATACTGGTAAAACCACATGTACCCACGCACGTAAAAACACACGTACCAACGCACGATTGTACGCGCGCAGCTACGCACGTACCAACGCACGCGGCTAGGCACCCCTACCCAATGTACTGAAAAACAAGCCTCCTCATTCCCTCTGTAATGTACAGGCTAATGCCTGGGACAGCCGACTGTGTTAGACACACTGGGCACTCGAACCCATGCTGCCTGTATCAGCAGTCACTGCCACTGCAGTAACCATTGTGCTACAGCTCGGTATGGGTCAGGTATGTATGCTAGCAACCCTACAACACATACAGGACATATACATGCCCCCACACTCACTGGATAATGTGTGGGTGTGTTTGCTTGCACCCCTACCAAACAGACGCAACATATACATGCCCCCTCACTCACTATATTATGTGTGGGTGTGTTTGCTTGCACCCCAATAAGGACAGAACATATACATGCCCCCTTCACTCACTATATAATGCGTGTGTGTGTTTGCTAGCAACCCTACAACACATACATGACATATACATGCCCCCTCACTCACTAGATAATGTGTGGGTGTGTTTGCTTGCACCCCAAATGGCAAATTAACATATACCTGCCCCCTCACTCACTATCTAATGTGTGGGTGTGTTTGCTTGCACCCCTACAAAACAGACGCATCATATACCTGCCCCCTCACTCACTATCTAATGTGTGGGTGTGTTTGTTTGCACCCCTCCAAAAAGAAAACAAATACATGCCCCCTCCCTCACTGTATCATGTACAGGATGCTACATCAGCCAGCCTTCTGCATCTGGCACCCTGGGGACTCAAACCCATTATGCCTGTATCAGCAGTCACCATTGTGCTACAGCTCTGTATTGATCATGTATGTCTGAGTGGCTTCTTATGCTTAATGCGCGGTGACCCGCTAACGCGCCATGTATCGCTCGTTAGTTCTGTAACGCGCGTTAGATCTTCCGCTGTCCTGCCCATCTCCTTATTTGGGGGTTTGTCTTATTAACGCGGATCCTAACGCGAACTGCACTAACGCGATTTAGTAAACATACCCCTAAGAGTTTAAATGAACAATAGCAGAAGCATTCTTAGTCACTTGAGCTTGTAACTTCTGAACTTCCACGGACATAAAAGAGACTTGGGGTGCTAAAGCCTTCCTGAGACCAACAATGGCCTCCAGATAGAATCTAAAGTCACGGTATTGGGACAATTTAACGGAATCGCTGGTAAATCTGCATCTTGAGAAAGTCTTGGATCTCCTTCAGTGCCAGGCTGCCCATCGAGGTGTAGTTGTGTAGTTTCTCGACTCTCTCCAAGCCATCTCAAGACGTTCCCAGGTGTGTCTTCTAGTGCAGAGATTCTGGACACCAAAAACACCAACACTGCCATAACCTCTATCCCACACTGCTCAGCTTATCCCACTGGCTCAAAGAGGGTGACTGCAGACATTGCAAGCAGAGAGATGGAAAATTCAGGTTGCAGGAGAGTTGCTCACAGGTCTTGATTTAAAGAGGTCTCATGGCCTAAAATATCTGCAGGATCTCCTGACTGCCATGACACATCAAGCAGCTGCTGCATGGACCCTTCTTGTAGAACAGCACTCTGATATACAAAGTGGTCCATCGGTCCCGAAGAAGGTAAGGGTGTGATCGTGGGAAGTGCTTCCCAGTTCAACCTTTCCTTTTGCAGGTAAAGACTAAGGAAATGCAAATGATGGACAGCTCATTAGCAGCCTGCTGCCATCTTGTGTTTCCCCAACTGATGTGCCTGTAATGTGGATACCTCTGTGAGCAGAGTTTATCTGTTTATCTGTGGTGATGTGAGCATGGAATTTCAGAGAGTGGAGGTATGTGTGATGGGTGTTCATGCTGAGATGCTTCTTTGCTGGTATTTTATTTATTTATATTCTCTTATATACTGTGCTATTCTGCATCAGTGTGGTTTACAATGAACAAACTGAAATTACATTGAACAGGGCATTATAACTTGGAGATAAGGGGGGAGGAGTGGTCTAGTGGTTAGGAGGAGGGAGGAGTGGTCTAGTGGTTAGAAGAATGCACTTCAGGCTGGAGGGTCAGGGGTTCAAGTCCCACCTGGGGACAGCAATCTCAGGCCAGAGGGACTGGGATTTCTAGTCCTATTGGCACTCCTTGTGGTCTTGGGCAAGCCACTTATTTATTTATTTATTTAACATTTTCTTCTATACCGCGCTATTAAAATCAGCGCGGTGTACATCGAACAAGAATACTGCAATGTATACAAATAACATTGAGTTTACAAATAACAGGGAATTGAACATGGGGGAGAAAACGGGGAAACTAAATACATATTAACTCAAACTATGTACAATGCTCTAATGTAACTGGGTGTTGCATTAGTTTTGTGAAGGTTGGTAGGGTTTGGGGGACTACCTGTTATTTGTGGTGTTGACGTGCAGGGGAAGTTTGCAGGTTGTTAGTTGTGCTTCACTTCACTTAACCCTCCATTGCCCATGTTGCCTGCATGTATTAGTGTGTGTGTCTTGTATCCCCTCATGTTAAATGTATCCCCCAATTGACTGCTTTGACCTGGTGAAAAGCAGGATATAAATAAAGATAACTATTTTATAGGGAACATGGGCTATGGAGGGTTAAGTGGCTTGCCCAAGACCACAAGGATCACCTGTGGGACTAGAAACCCCAGTCCTTCCAGCCCAAGGTTGCTGCCCTCTAGTGGAAATTGAACCCCCGACCTTGCAGCCTGAAGTACCTTGACCCAACCACTAGGCCACTCCTCCACTCAAGTGATGCTGAGAGCTGTGTGTAGATGCTGAGAGCTGTGTACAGTATATGTATGTCTGTGTGTGTGTGTGTGTGTGTATTAGAGGCTCTGTATGCTATCAGTGAGTCAGGTCTTCTGCATGGGTACCTATATATTTCTGTGTGTGACAATGTGAGTGCTGATACTACACCTTGGGGCTGCGTTATGTTTTATGGATATCATATGGTATGTTTGGATGCAAGCATCATGGGGGATGTTGACTCACCAATCTGTTATATTTTTTTGAAGGTGTGAATAAACAAGTAGATAATGGCAAGCCGGTTGATATGGTGTATCTGGATTTTCAGAAAGCCTTTGACAAGGTCCCTCATGAGAGACTCTTGGGGGTATGTTTACTAAACCGTCTTAACGTGCACCCGGCGTTAGTGTGAGGCTGCCATAAAAGGAGTGGGCGTTTCAGTCTTAACGTAGCAAAACGGAATTATTGCACGATAATGTGCGCTGTGCACATTATCGTGCAATACAGGGAGCAGCGTGCGTCAACGCACGTTAATCTTAAGTAGGCGCGCTGACTAGCAAATACAGCAACAGAGCTGTAGCATAATGGTTAATACATTGTCTGATGGTTCAGGGGTCATGGGTTCAATCCCCCAGTGGGCTTGATGGATACAGCTGTCTGAGGCATTACTGTTACTCACTGTTGTCTGAGGCATTTTTGTTTTTATTTTAAATCTGTGCTGCCAGAAAACACACCCTCAAAGTGCCGAAACCTAAGATGCCACATAAGGCACCCTATAAGGCACGTCAGAGGGCACATTATAAAGTGCACTGTCTGCCAAGGCACCCTATAATGTTGCCTATAGGGCACCTTATAAGGTGCTTTATAGGGCGCCTAATAAGGTGCTTTATAGGGCGCCTTATGAGGCACCTTAAGGTTACAGCACTGTAAGGGTGTTTTTGATGGCAGCACTAATTTAAATTAAGAAAGAAAATGCCTCAGACAGCCCTATCAAATAACACCTTCGTGGGATCAAACCCATAACTTCTGGCTCCACAGGCAGTGAAGTAACCAGTGGGCTACATCTCTACAGCTGCTAGCAAGCCCCTGGCTGGCTACAGAAGGACTGCAGGTCACCACACAAACTGTCTGCTGTGGTTACCAGGATAGGGTAAACCTATCCGTACCCATGATGCACTGCACATGCAAATCAGCAGTCTACAGATGATCACAAGTTGGGGTATGCACCCCCACAGCACCTCAGCCTGGTAGAGGGTACTGACCATGTGTGTTACTGGAACAGAGTAGCTACAGACCGTCACATTGTGCAGGTCCTGTGCTCACCCTGAGGGTGAGGTGGGGTGCCCAGCACCAGGTCCGCAGCACCCGGCTTTGATGAGATAGGCTATGCTGCAGGTCCCCATCAGTGCCAGTGTGTGATAGGTAGTACTTGCAGACACTGCTAGGATGCGCCTGCGTCCATCTGTATTTCATGTTTAGCCCTTGTGGACTATGAAGCACCCAGAATAGGACATAACCTGTGTGGGTGCCATGGTTACATGATTTAAGTGAAGGGGTGGGTGTTTGGAACCATAGCTACATTGTATACCACCCACCAACCAACCCACCCTCTGGGGAACAGGATCTCCCACCAACAGATCCACATACTACCTCCCTGCAACGGTGGCAGTAGAGGGGACCATCAACCCCAGTCCTTCTGGGGAATAGACACTCTACAGGGCAGTCAATGCAGATCTGTCTGCATCCATAAATAAGGCAATGGCAGGCAGACGGAAAGCCTAGAAATGCTCAGCTACCACTCATAACTATCTGGCATTCTCCCACAGCAAGCACAGTGAGTCTCCAGCAACTGCACCCTACAAGGTGTTCCAACCATACACATACTAACTACAGACAGTCTGCTGGCTAGTCCATAGTACATGTTCCTGGAGGAGATGTGTGTACTCAAAACTAGGATGAGAGCACACCCACCAAGCAGATAAGTCAGTGATTGGGACCCCAAAAAGAGAACCCATATATATCACTTGAGAGAAACACTATGGGGGCACCTAGCCATGCCATGGTCACTAATCAGTCATGGTGAGAGTGACCTCCCAGCAGGACATGCTGTGGCAACCCTGTCCATGCAGGTGGTGTCCGGGCACTACAATGTCCCAGCCATTGCCCTATGCCCTGTGCAGATGCATCCTGCCCAAGCTGCCCTGTCAAGGCCATACCCACGGTACCTTGCTCCTCATTATGCACATTGGCAGGCTAACACTGGAAATAGTGCAAGCAGTGTGGGCTGAGGAAGGTGTTAGCAGCCACCACACACAGGATAGACAGACACACACTCCCACACTTATGTCAGCATTGTGCAACTATAGAGGTGTTTGGCAGCCCTGACCACTACACCAGTCCTGGGCACAGTGCAGGCATGGCTATGGTACGCAATACGGTAGGAGTCACTCCCCAGGGTGGTAAACACTGTCAGACACAAGACCTGTAGAACACTCCACAGACATCAGAAAGGTTTCTATGATGCAGCTCAATCAGCAAATTGTGCTGAACTTAGGAATTGCTATCTGCCAGTAATCATAGCAACCTTTTGATAGATGTGTACTGTATTCCCAGGTTTAGGGTGGCATTGCTAAGGTATGCAAGTTCTAGTATTAGGAGATGCACACAGGGCCCAAAATCCTGCCTCTCCAGGTGGCTTTGGATGATGGAGCCTGTGGGTGCGGGTGTGTCTGCCCCTATTGGCCGCTGCTCTAGGGCAGAGGTTCCCAACTCCGGTCCTGGTGGGCCAAACACTGTTCGGGTTTTCATGCTGTTCCTAATGAATATGCATGAGATACATCTGCATACCATGGGGGCGGTGCATAGAAATGCAGCACAGCCATATTTATTGGAGACAGCATGGGACCTGAATGGTGTTTGGCCCTCCAGGACTGCTTTTGGGAGACTCTGCTCTAGGTAATGCACATGTTTATGGTGTCTGTGCTCTGTAGGGTAATATGTAGACATTTTGGGCATGTTTATGTTATCTGCACTAAAGGTTCTGTCTGTATTACCACATTTTAGTAGTGGGTAAAATATGGGGACTGGGTTGGCAGGAACCACAGGTGGGACTTGAACCTGTGACCTTCTGCTTCTGAACATACTGGCTGTGTGCACTGCACCACTGTGTTGCCACAGCAGTGGTGCATTCCCTGGGGATTCCATGACTGTTCATCAGACAGGGCCTGTCTGTTGCAGTGCATGGCACCCACCTGAACAGGGCTAGGCCACGGTCTGCTGTGGGCAGCTGCCACTTCCCCCTCCATCACCAGTACCCCTCTGCCACCATGTTGACATGCCCTTCTGCTGGTGGTACTGGTGGTGTGCCATCTCAGGCCATCCAGTGTGCGGGTAGGTGGCTGCCTATGGTGCAGGTTCTGGGGTAGGGGTGCCTACAGAGCTGTCCACGCATTCCCCCAGCACTGCCTGCCAATGTTCTGTGCCCTTGGGGGTACCTGCTGGGTACTATCCCCTGTGACACTGTGGGAAACACACTCGTGCCCATGTTGGGCCTTCATCAGTTGCTACCTGGCTGCTGTACATTTTCAGCATTCCTATGGGCCACCTAGGCATAACCCTAGTTCGCACTGTGGCCCAGATGCACCACAGCATGTGCCGCCTGCAGCCCTCTGTGTCCTGTTTTCCAGCATCAGTCCAGTTGCCCATTCTGACATGCCCGCCCTGCTGTTGCGGAACATGTGCATGCAGGGGCGGCCCAAGGGGGGTGCGGGGCCATGTGCGGAGACTCGGTGCGGGGCCTAATTTGCATAAGTGACCTTATTTGCATAAATATTTGCATAATGTTACCATACACAAACTTTTAGTAAACGTGTCTCTTAATGAGTGTATGGATAAAGAAAGACTAAAAGATTTCTACATTACTATAATCCAGTGCCAACCGCCAGGCACATTACGAACTACTACAAACGCTGCCCATTTAGAACCCATAGCAAACCCGCCATATCCTGACAGCATTACCAGGACTCACAAAGCACCATACCCTACCTATCAAAAGGCAACACTGCAAATATTAAACCAATACATTTCAGAGAATACTGGGGAAAGAGAACAAGTGGCAATGTCAAATAGGAATTACATAAACAGAATACCTCAGCTCAGTTACACATGCAGAACATAGACCATCACCAAACAAGGAATCACAATTTAGAAACAGGAAGGCATTAATTAAACTGGGAGCCCCAAAAGCCAAACTTGGAACGACAACAACACTGTAGAAATAAAACTATAAATTAATTTGCTCTTGTACCAAACAAAGCACAGACGTTAATGATGCACATTTCCCAGAGCTTTCATATTCCAGTTAATAAATTCAAAATAAAGAGATATCTTTCTACCTTTTGTGCATTTTTTTCAGTTGCAATTGCTCCAGCCACTTTCTTCTGGTTTCTTCATGTTTTCTGCTAACTGTCCATCGTCTGCTGTCCATTTGTTCTTTCTTCTCTCTTCTAGTTTTTTTTCCATTCTCTCTCTCTACATCTGCTTTAACATACTAATCTTTCTCCTTTTGCTCTTTCCTCATTCCTATTTCATCCACACAAATTTTACCCCTCCATCCTCAATCCCCACTTACTCTCCCAATACCCGGCCAATTGTAGATTTTTCATCCCTCCCACACAAAATATTTTTCCCCTCTCCATTTTACTCTCGCAGCCCCATCCCATTCTAATCCTCCCCCAACATCAGCTCCCTTCTAGTTCCAGTCTCACCCAGCATCCATTCCCCTTCTAGTCCCTGCATCAGCCCATTTCCAGTCCTAGCCCCCCATCAACCCATTTCCAGTCCTAGCTCCCCCATCCATTTTCAGTCTGAGTCCCTTCATCAGCTCATTTCCAATCCTACCCCACCATCAGCCCATTTCTAGTCATTTCCTAGCCCCATCATCAGCCCATGTCAAATCCTAGCTCCCCTCCACTCAGCCCAATTCCAGTCCAAGCCCCCCCATGAGCCTACTTCCATTTCTAGCTCCCCCATGAGTCCATTTCAATTCAAGCCCCCACCACAGCCCATTTCCAATCTTAGCTCCCCCCAACAGCCCATTTCCAGTCCTATCCTAGCTGCTCCATCAGCCCATTTTCAGTCCTAGCTTCCTTCCCTCACAGCCCATTTCCATTCCAAGCTCCCTCCCCATCAGCTATTCGCAGTTCAAGCCTCCCCTTCCACTCAGCCCATTTCCAGTCATAGCAACCCCCCAACCCATTACCAGTCCTAGCCCCCCATCAACCCACTTCCAGTCCTAACCCCCCATCACCCCATTTTCAGTTTAAGCCCCCCCCCTATAACCCATTACCAGTCCTAACCCCCCATCAGCCCACTTCCAGTCAGCCCCCCACAGCCCATTGCCAGTCCTAACCCCCCCCATCAGCCCATTTCCTGTCCTAGCCCCCCCATAGCCCATTATCAGTCCTAACCCCCCATCACCCCATTTCCAGACAGCCCCCATCAGCCCACAGCCCATTACCAGTGTTAACCCCCCCATAGCCCATTACCAGTCCTAACCCCCCCAACAGCCCACAGCCCATTACCAGTCCTAGCCCCCCCATAGCCCATTATCAGTCCTAACCCCCCTAGCCCATTACCAGTCTTAACCCCCCCTAGCCCATTATCAGTCCTAACCCCCCTAGCCCATTACCAGTCTTAACCCCCCCTAGTCCATTAGACAGCCCCCATCAGCCCACAGCCCATTACCAGTCTTAAACCCCCCCTCCTCCCTAGCCCATTACCAGTCTTAAACCCCCCCTCCTCCCTAGCCCATTACCAGTCTTAACCCCCCCTCCTCCCTAGCCCATTACCAGTCTTAACCCCCCCTCCCTCCTCCCTAGCCCATTACCAGTCTTAACCCCCCCTCCTCCCTAGCCCATTACCAGTCTTAAAACCCCCCCTCCTCCCTAGCCCATTAGTCTTAAACCCCCCCCTCCCTAGCCCATCACCAGTCTCAACCCCACCCCCCTCCCTAGTCCATCACCAGTCTCAAACCCCCCCCCCCATCCCTAGCCCATCACCAGTCTCAACCCCCCCCCCATCATCCCATCCCATCCCATCCCATATCGGCTCATGGCAAATTCAAGAGGCTGATGGCATCACGAGTTTCCTGTTAAATTTGCAAATGTGTTTTCCAGTGGAATTCTTTTAAATGGACTGGAAACTCCTGTAAGTAAGGCGCTTACCCTTCGGCAGCCAGGTTGCTGTGGAATAGACCCCGCGAGCTCGAGCCCCCGTCTCCCCGGCGAGGTTTGCGCGTCCTTTCGCTCCCTGCGAGTGGATTGCTGAGAGACGCTTGTCCACCTCTGTCCTTTTGCAATAGCTTCGCGAAATCCCCCTCTCCGAGCCCGCTGGGCTGCAGACAGGAGGCCGAGGGAGGGATCTGAGGTTTCTCTGGTGACAGGGGATGGAGATCAGCAAACCTGTGGCTGCTCGGTGCTTGGCAGAAGTGTCGCCTACGCATTACTCTCGTGTAGATTGCAAGCAGTGTAGGGGAATAACTTCTGCCTCAAGAGACCTCTCAAATTCAAAAAGCTGGCTCTGGCTGCTGCCGCGGACGCGGCAGAATGTAGTGTCCCGCGGGGCCCCCTCCGCCCGCTGAGCCCCTCTGCAAGGGCTTTCAGATTCGCGAAGGGAGAGAGTATCTCCCTCGCGTCTCTGTTAAGCCCACAGGGGCTAATGGGAAATTTCCCATCAGCCCCTCGCGTCTAAAGGGGCTGATGGGAAATTTCCCATTAGCCCCTGCGGGCTTAATAGAGACGCGAGGGAGATACTCTCTCCCTTCGCGAATCTGAAAGCCCTTGCAGAGGGGCTCAGCGGGTGGAGGGGGCCCCGCGGGACACTACATTCTGCCGCGTCCGCGGCAGCAGCCAGAGCCAGCTTTTTTTTTTTTTTAAATTGTAATTAAAAAAAAAAAAGCAGAATGTTCTTTGCGCGGGGCCCCCTGAAACGCGGGGCCCTGTGCAAAAAACATTCTTGCTCAATGGACGGGCCGGCCCTGTGTGCATGCCATAGGACACCTGTCCAATGGAGAGGGAAACCCTGATCAGCACTATTAGACTGTGGGATCATTCACCTTGTATGGGGACAGAGTGTAAAAAATGCAATGTGTGCTTTTGAGTCAGTCCTGACTCCTGGCGACCCAGATGCCCCTGGGTTTTCTTGTCAGTGTCACCAGAAGTAGATTGCCAGGCCTGTCTGGACAGAGCATAGACCCTTCCAAAATTCATATCTTTGTTCTGATGTTTCCCATTAATATCACTATTGTCCAGCTTGGTTATGTTTGTTTTATATTTTGTTGGGGTCACTTTCAATGTTTCTTTGCCCTTTTATTTATTTAACAATTTTTATATACCGTCTTTCTACGAGTCAAGACGATTTACATAGAACAAAAAGCAGTGTAAATTCAACTGTTTACATGGAACAATTAACAGGATACAGAATAAAAATCAACAATAACAACAAAATTGTATGATTCAATTAATTATCTTGAACAGTGAACAACTATTTACATATTTACAAATGTATGAGCAATGCTACGGATGGGAGTATTGTAAATAAGGAATAAGGGGCAGGGGAGGAAAATAAGGGGGTTTAGGTATTAAGGTGGGAGAGAAAAGTGATCGAGGAAGAGATGTGTCTTTAACTTTTTCCAGAATTCAGTATGGCTCACGCAGTTGCGTAGCTCATGCGGAAGGGAGTTCCAAAGGGAAGGAGCATAGAGGGAAAATGTCCTATTACATACGGATTGTTTGTAGTGTTTTTTAGTTGAAGGTATAGTAAGTAAGTTTTTAGTGATAGAACGATGAATTCTAGTGTTGTTGGAGAAAGCAAGTAGAGGGGAGAGGCATGGAGCTGACTCGTTAGAAATAATCTTGTGTATTAGAGTAAGAACCTTGAATTTCACACGGTGATGAATTGGGAGCCAGTGGAGATCATAGAGGATAGGTGTGATATGGGCTCGTCTAGGATTGTTTGTTATGAGACGGGCTAAAGTATTCTGGGCTAGTTGGAGGGGTTGAATAGAGTTCTTAGGAAGGCCCTGGTAGATCAGATTACAATAGTCAAGCGATGGAGTTGTAAGGGCCCGACAGATAGTACGAAAGGAATTAGGGCTTAGGAGAGGCTTGAGGTTCCTTAGAGTGTGTAGCTTAGCATATACTGTGTTAGACACTTTCTTTATTTGATCTGAGAAAGATAAATTCTGATCGAGTAAGATTCCAAGATATTTCACCTGGCTTTTTATAGAGAGAGTGAGATCGTCAAAGGTGAGGGTTGTAGGGGGGATGTAGGAGGGGTTAGAAAAAACTTGGAGTGCTTCAGTTTTGGATTGGTTGATTATCAAATTATGATGGGAGAGCCATGATTTAAGACTGGTTAGACAATCATTTAGCTTAGAGAAGTTAGGGTTAGAGAGGTTAAATGAGGTGAAACACATCATGTCGTCTGCATATATCTGATACTGGATGCCATAATTCTGGAAGATCGTGCATACAGGTTGGAAGAAGATGTTAAAAAGTAAAGCAGATAGACTGGAATCTTGAGGTACACCCTGTTTTAGTGTGAAAGGAAGGGAAGTATCATTACCAATACAGACCTGTTGGGTTCGGTCATCTAGGTAGGATTTAAACCATTTTAGGGTTGTGCCTCTCAGTCCAATATCATGAAGTCTGTGTAGGAGTTGAAGGTGGGGGAGGGAGTCAAAAGCAGTTGATAAGTCTAGGAAAATGAGTAGACATCCTTGGTAAAAGTTCTGGGTGTGCGCATATAGGGAATCTAGTAAGGAGGTGAGGAGGGTTTCAACACCATGATTTTTTTTGAATCCATGTTGGAATAAGTCAAGAGGGGAATGTTCATCAATATAGTCCTGAAATTGGATTTGGGCAAGTTTCTCAGTTATTTTTGCAAGGAAGGGGATACTAGATATGGGTCTGTAGGAAGATGGAGAGGTGAGGTCTAGTTTTGAACCTTTTAGGATTGGACGGATAGAGGCACTCTTAAGAGAAGGTGGAACGAAGCCTGACCGGAGGGAGGTTTGTATGATATTCAAGATGTAAGGGGAGAGGGAAGTTCTGGTAGATTTAATCCAGGGGACAGAACAAGAGTCAAGGGCAGAAGTTGAGACATTCAGATCTTTAATAACATCAGAAACATTGGCTAATGTGATAGTATAAAACTCATTCCATGAGTCTGGAAGGGATGCCTCATGAATTTGAGTGCCAAGAGTAGAAGTAGGTTGGGGGTTATTGGTTAAAGGTGGGTGGGATTTTGATGTAAGATGGTTAGCTATAGTTTGTGTGGATATTTTTGGTGATTGGTCATGTTGAAGAGGCTCATTAATTAGGGATTTGGTAATAGAGAAGAGTTCTCGAGGTTTATTAAGAGCTCTTTGTATGATATTCTCATTATACTCTCTTTTGTGAGAGCGTGTTTCTGTGCAGTAGGATTGGAGTTTAGAGGTGCAGGCTATACATATATTGGGGTCTTGAGTACATCTCCATTTACGTTCAAGACGTCTGAGATCCCTTTTAAGGTTCTTCAAGTTTGTAGAGCACCAATGGGTTCTTCTTTTGTGTTTTTGAGGACGTTGCTTGGGAGGGAGTAGGGAGGCTGCGGATAAGATTTCATTCCAATTAGCTATGAAGGACTCTTGGTTTAGGTTGATATTGACTAGCTGGTCAAGTGAAGGGATTGTTTGCTCCAAGAAGTTGGCTGCATTAAATTGCTTGAATTTACGGGTATGTTGGAGTTGGCTGTGTGGTTGGTTTCTATGGGCAGAGTAGGGGACAGAGAAGAGGATGAGTGCATGATCAGACCAAGGTATGGGTTGAATGGAGTGTTGGATTTGGTCATTGAGATGAGGATGTTGTGGGATAAATATAAGGTCAAGGATGTTTCCTTTAGAATGTGTAGGGAGTTGGAGTATTTGAGTGAAATTAAGTGATTTCATTGCTTGAAGGAAGGAGGATGATTGCATTGAGGATGTGGAGTGCAGGTTTAAATCTCCTAAGATAATTAGGGGGCGTGAGGTAGGTTGAGGAGAGCAGGCTATGTCTAGGATTATGGAAAGATCAGATGAGTCAGCCTGGGGAGCACGGTAAAGCAAGTACAATGAAAGCATGGAATTAGAGACAGTAATTGCATCCATACCTGAGGTGGATGTAGATTCTACAGAGGAGAATTGTAAGTTTGATCTGGAGATAATAGCTACACCTCCTCCTCTTCCATGAAGTCTGTTGCATATATTGATAGAAAATTCTTTGGGACATAGTTGATTTATTAGAACTGTGTCTGAGTCTTGAAACCAGGTTTCAGTGAGGCAAAGAATATCAAGGTTGTGGTCAGTAATAAGGTCAGTACGTAAGGGGATTTTGTTCCTAGCTGAACAGGCATTGAGTAGGGCACATTTAAGGGGGGGAAGAGGAAGCTCAGATGAAGAGTGAGATTTAAGGTTTGGGTTTATAGGGATGACCTTAAGTTTGCATGGACGGTGGTTTGTATGGAAGTTATAATGGGCATAAGGGAGAGGTGTTATGGGATATAGGTGCCTGTGTGAGTAGATAATTGGACTGGGGGTGCTATGGATTAAAGAGAGTACAAAAGGGAAGGTAAACAAGAAGAGGTAAAGTAAACAGAGGCCAAGCCAAAGAGTGGGTGAGCATGATTTGGGAGTAGCCATTTTGGGTGGGAAAAGGAGTAAGAAAGGCAGTTTAGATAAGGAATGTGGAATGATTGGATTATAGAAGAGAGAATCAGCAACAGTTGCAACTAAAACAATTGCAAAGTAAGATGTGGCAGTTAGAAATTGTACATTGTTAAATTCTGTACATTAGTTGAAGCAGATAAGTTTGTAACAAGTAGTACAATTGTAAGGTATAACAGTGGCCAGATACCTATATGTAGGGCAAGAGTAAATAATTATATAACAGAATACAGTTGCAGTGTAAGGAGCAGATAAGAGAGTATAAGACTAGTGTCCATAATAGGATATGGTTAGCATACTTGCAGCCTGTAGGTAGGTAGAAAACAAATAGTTGGAGGGTTGGGATCTCGAGGCACTGAAGCAACTATCTTCTGGGGTGGTGGGTGAAGGATATCTGCTTATGATTCTTGTTTACAGAATATTGTGTACTGCAAATTCTCCCCAGGCTGCATTGCGTGGTGTGTTTCTTGATCTTACAATGGGAGATGCTCTGGTCAGAGTGTGAGATGGTTCAGTCTTGCATGAGAGGGAGATGAGAACAGAAGTATTTCACACTGCAGTGGCATGGTGCTTAAAATTTCACGTGGAAGATCAATTAGGAAGGAAGGTAACTAGCTGGTAGCAGGAGGATCAAACACCAGGAGAGGGGATCCGATGCTGGTAGTAGAAGGAGTATTGGGGTTGTGATTGTGCTGAATCGCTGCTGTAATTCTCCCGTGGTAACTTCAATTGGGATGGAGGCTTCTGGAATCCACGACTCCGCACAATAAGGAGACATGATCTACAGTAAAGAGGACCAGGGGTAGTGTCAGGAGGAGTGATTGCCGAGGACACTGCACTCTTACAGAAGAATCGGTAGGGGGGGGGGGAGGATCTTCTTGCTCGTGTGTAGAGGACAGACTTAACCGGAGCTCTGGCAAGATGAGATTGAGTGTTGAGGAGATGTTTTAGAGGGCCGACGCCTAAGGGCCACGCCAAAGGGCCCTCTAGCGAAGCCCTCAGGCACGAGCCCGCAAGGCGCAGGCGCGCCTGCTGGCGGCTTCCTTTTAAATGAAGAGCTCAACCCCTGATTGGACAGAGCACGTTGCGGCGGTGTCACGATGGCTCGATCCCTCCCAGGGAGAGCTAGGCAACGTGTGGATGGAGGGCTGCACAAAAAGGGCTGAAAGCCCGCTGGCGGCTTCCTTTTAAATGAAGAGCTCAGCCCCGATTGGGCAGAGCACATTGCGGTGGTGTCCCGATGGCTCGATCCCTCCCAGGGAGAGCTAGGCAGCGTGTGGATGGAGGGCTGCACAAAAAAAAAATGTTCAGTGCACATGTATCACACTTATCACTTTTTTTAGGTTTCCCTAGTTTTGATATATATTGCTGACGGAAATGGTTTCTTTTCCCTTTAAATCAGCTCTAACGCGAGGGTTTCACTGTCGTTAGTTTTCAGCCTCGGATTTCACAGCGTTAGTGTGCAGAGATCCTCTCCCCTCCCACTCTCCACCCATTGACCCCTTCTCTCCGCCGCTGGGGAGCCTTTCCCCGCCTTCAGCACTCGTTTGCGCCACTGCGTGTGTTATCGCGCGATAAGGTACCTTATCGCCTGGTAAAGCACCATTATTGCATGATAAGGTACCTTATCACGTGATAACGTGGCACAGTGCACATTAAGACAGTTTAGTAAATATGCCCCTTGGTGAGATTAAAAAGTCATGAGATAGGAGGAAGTGTACTATTGTGGATCAGGAACTGGTTAAAAAACAAAACAAAGAGTATAGCTAAATGGCAAATTTTCTCAATGGAGTACCCAAGGATCTGTGCTGGGCCCATTGCTTTTTGAGTTCATACAATTTTATTGGAGTTATACAGTAACAAAACAACACAATGAAAAAATATCAACAAGCAACCCAACGGGGTCACAAACAAAAAAGGAGCAGCATGTGACAACAAAAAGAGATCATGCGGACCAGAAACTAAATGGTCACAAAAGCCAAACCAGAATAATTCGCTTGAACAGTAAAAGTCTGTTAGGAGCAGGAGCTGAGGTTTAGAAGGTAAGTTTTCAGTGACGTCCACATTAGTAGTCCATGCAAAAATCAAGAAACCGGTCTATCCGGAGTGAAAAATAATCTTTATAGTCAAAAAACACTCCATTCAAACCTGTAACTTTAGTGATAAAACATTTCTTATCAACTCAACGTTACTCTTCATCTACATATATATACTTAATATTGCTTTTGCATTTGTCTATCACCAGACCACACCAGGGCGGACTCCTGGAATCCGAAATGTTGACTTTGTTGTTTGAATATACCACTGTACCAGGAGGTTTCAGACCAGATGCCGTGCTTAACACATGCTTATGTAGTAAAGCAACAGCGCACTGATTACATCAACAACCTTCCTGGATTTTTGTTCATTTTTATATATTTTTCAGTGGTTAATTGTCACACCAGGTTTCTACCGCCACCAAACTTTCAGTGAAGAACAAAAAGCTTAACTTATAGCTTGTATCTTCTGCGCCTCAACGCCTCTCCTGGTACCGTATTCGCGTTTCACTCCAAACAGGAGTTTCCTCAGGAGGATCTACAAAAATAGAAACAATGTAACGATGTCTTCTAGAAATACCCACTATGGTTGACTGGAAAGTAGAAAAATCATTTACATTTCTGTACATAGTCAGGAAAAGCTTATTGTAGAGATCTTTTACTCACTAAATTATTGCTGCCCGCGTTGTATTCATGTGTCTTGAAGTAACTCAAAAAACGCCGCGCATGCGCATTTGTCACATCCGGGTGTAATTTATACTCACTATCTAATTTCCCATCTGGAACCTCTCTATTTTCATCAATTAGTTTACAAACACACTTGCCAATCGATCGAGGAATTTAGACCTCTTGGTTGAAGAGTGTTAACCGAAAAAATCCAGCGCTGTTCATAATAAAAAAGAGTCTCATCTAGGGTCTTTCCTCTCATCGGATGTTGGATGTGATCAATACAAAAACACCGCAATTGTTGAACTATGGGGGCAGTCAGTATTTTACAATGGAGACGACTCTTATGTTCCAAAATACGAGTTTTTGACGTACTTATCGTCTGAAACAAGCTACAACTTGCCAAACTACTTCAGTTATTTATGCCATAAGATGCCCTTGTCAAAAGCTCTATATAGGGAAAACTATTCGGACACTAAAAACTCGTATTTTGGAACATAAGAGTCGTCTCCATTGTAAAATACTGACTGCCCCCATAGTTCAACATTGCCTAGAAGAAGGGCATGAGTTTGAACAATTGCGGTGTTTTTGTATTGATCACATCCAAAAATCCAGGAAGGTTGTTGATGTAATCAGTGCGCTGTTGCTTTACTACATAAGCATTTGTTAAGCGCGGTATCTGGTCTGAAACCTCCTGGTACAGTGGTATATTCAAACAACTAAGTCAACATTTCGGATTCCAGGAGTCCGCCCTGGTGTGGTCTGGTGATAGACAAATGCAAAAGCAATATTAAGTATATATATGTAGATGAAGAGTAACGTTGAGTTGATAAGAAATGTTTTATCACTAAAGTTACAGGTTTGAATGGAGTGTTTTTTGACTATAAAGATTATTTTTCACTCCGGATAGACAGGTTTCTTGATTTTTGTATAGTTACACAGATGGCAGGTCAAGATGGATGGAAAGAGATTTTGAGCTTTTCGTCGGATTTTATTTCCACTTTATGTCAGGAAAAAACACTTTTCGCCTCTGAACAGATGGGAGAGAATGACAGCTCCGTGTCCCTTTGGGAAACTTTACTTAAAAAACAAAAACAAGTAGTACGATCAGAACTCCACTGTCTATCGATGATAGAATACATAAGTCGACAACAAATTCCGAGAGGCCTTCGGGTCTATAAAGAGCCACGGATGTTTACCACAGATGAAGAGTTTGTATGAAAATGGAATTGTGTATTAAACAAATGTTCCCTGGACCTCATGGTCCTTATAGCTGAAACGACAAAAATGGCGTTGGATGGTTATGTTAAAGAAGCTGAACAGTTGATAACGAAGCTGAAAAAAGCCGAGACAGAGGAAACTTTTAAACTCAAATGGGAGAACACCAACAAACAATTGGAAGCACTCCGCCAGGAAGTTAAATTAGGGAAAGTAAAAAAACTTAAACGAGATCACGAAGATTACACTAGTGGTTATGTGTACCCATGGATGGACCGTAATAAGAAAAACCGGCGGTCAAAGCGGAGAGTAACTTTTGAAGATACCTCTGATGACATCAGCAGTTCGGATTCCGGCAAAACAGCTCGGGGGGATTTTACCAACGCAACAACCGACACCAAGAAGAAGAAGAAGATTCTGACACGCAATCGGCAATGAATGAATCGGGACCAGAACACGTTTCACATTTAGTATTGAATCTCTCTGGCCATGAGTTGTCAAGACCTCAATGTCAGCTGTTAGACAGAGGTTTGTCATTTGTACCGAACATTCAACATGACCCATTTCAATTTCGCTTGGACTTGGAAGCCCTCCTCAGAAAATTGAGTCTCAAAGCTTACTTTGCTCAACAACCAGTAGATCACATAGGTGATCTGACAGTAGAGGATAGCACCCCTACTAGGAGAATGATGCTTCCTTTGAAATCCACTTGGACGCCTCCGGGTCCTCTCCCCCCAGCATTGCAAGTATTTAGAGACATCATTCTCAAGGAAGTAGGTCAGTTAGAAAGTCGTTATCGGCTATTTACGAATGTTCTCCCCCAAGCTGAACGCACCGCTTTACGAGAGCTTCAACAAAGATCTGATATTGTTATCCATCGAGCGGATAAAGGGGGAGCAGTGGTGGTGCTCAGCCAAAATGATTATCTCGAGGAAGCATACCATCATCTCATTGATAATCAAGTTTATGAAAAGATGGTGATAGATCCTACTGCAATGTTACAAGAAGAAATTCGTCAAATCACCCAGGTAGCGTCACATAATAAAGTCATCACTAAAAAAGAATGGGCATTTCTCAATACAAAAACTCCTAGTATGGCCCGTTTTTATCTCGTTCCCAAAGTGCACAAACGTCTTGAAAAACCACCAGGGAGACCGATTGTGTCGACGCGTGGCACAATTTTGGAACCCCTGTCAATATACCTCGACTCTTTTTTACATCCATTAATGATAGATATACCATCTTATATCCGAGATTCGGCACATTTTTTAGAGAAACTAGTTCTACAAAACGAATTGGCACATGAAGCAGAAATTTTATTGATTACTCTCGACATAACCGCACTTTATACCAGCATACCTCAAAAGGACGCTTATCATACTGTGGAAAAGCAGCTAATCAAAAGAGGTGATTTGACAAGGGCTTAGTTGTCCTTTCTGATGGATTTAACACGGCTTACAGTGTTTCATAATCATTTTATGTTTGAAGCTACAATTTACCATCAAAAGTCTGGGGTGGCGATGGGGGCCACTTGTGCCCCTTCCATTGCCAATTTGTTTATGGCAGATTTTGAAAACCAGTGGTTGACCAGTTCCCCCTATAGTTCCAACATAAAATTTTGGGTTCGTTTTATAGACGACATTTTTCTGTTATGGAAAGGAACAGAAGATTCAGTATTACAGTTTGTTCATTGGCTGAACGGGCGTAATGAGGCTATTCAATTTACTTATTCCATTACCAACACACAAATCACCTTTTTGGATTTATTGATTGAAAAAGATTCTACAGGTTGGAAATCCTTAATTTATCAGAAACCGATAGCACGGAATACATTCTTGCAGTATTCGAGTGGTCACCCGCTCAAGTTAAAAGACAGCCTTCCTTTGTCTCAATTCCTCCGCTACAGGCGCAATTGTTCAGACACGGCTGATTTTAAGGTTCAACCACGAAAACTCTCGGATGATTTTGCGGCTAGGGGATACCCCCGAAAAGTCATCAAGACTGCATATAAGCGTGCGTTATTTAATGATCGAAATTGGCTTTTACAACCTAGACCCAAGTCAGCCTTAAGGGAAAATACTGATCATGTTAACTTCATCACCAAATTTTCACCTCTAAGCCATAACATCCAGAGAATCATGTCTAGGTATATGTATCTTTTACACACTGTTCCAGGACTGGAGGAGAAATACATCCGCTGTGTTTGGCAACGCAATGCTAATCTTAAAGAGAAACTGAGTCCAGCGGTCCTACGATCTGTAGAGGGACGACAAGGTCCAGTAGGTCATGTTCAATGTGGTTCATGTGTCATTTGTTTTATGTCAGAACCCATTACTCAATTCACATATTTAGAACATACTTATCGTCTGAAACAAGCTACAACTTGCCAAACTACTTCAGTTATTTATGCCATAAGATGCCCTTGTCAAAAGCTCTATATAGGGAAAACTATTCGGACACTAAAAACTCGTATTTTGGAACATAAGAGTCGTCTCCATTGTAAAATACTGACTGCCCCCATAGTTCAACATTGCCTAGAAGAAGGGCATGAGTTTGAACAATTGCGGTGTTTTTGTATTGATCACATCCAACATCCGATGAGAGGAAAGACCCTAGATGAGACTCTTTTTTATTATGAACAGCGCTGGATTTTTTCGGTTAACACTCTTCAACCAAGAGGTCTAAATTCCTCGATCGATTGGCAAGTGTGTTTGTAAACTAATTGATGAAAATAGAGAGGTTCCAGATGGGAAATTAGATAGTGAGTATAAATTACACCCGGATGTGACAAATGCGCATGCGCGGCGTTTTTTGAGTTACTTCAAGACACATGAATACAACGCGGGCAGCAATAATTTAGTGAGTAAAAGATCTCTACAATAAGCTTTTCCTGACTATGTACAGAAATGTAAATGATTTTTCTACTTTCCAGTCAACCATAGTGGGTATTTCTAGAAGACATCGTTACATTGTTTCTATTTTTGTAGATCCTCCTGAGGAAACTCCTGTTTGGAGTGAAACGCGAATACGGTACCAGGAGAGGCGTTGAGGCGCAGAAGATACAAGCTATAAGTTAAGCTTTTTGTTCTTCACTGAAAGTTTGGTGGCGGTAGAAACCTGGTGTGACAATTAACCACTGAAAAATATATAAAAATGAACAAAAATCCAGGAAGGTTGTTGATGTAATCAGTGCGCTGTTGCTTTACTACATAAGCATTTGTTAAGCGCGGCATCTGGTCTGAAACCTCCTGGTACAGTGGTATATTCAAACAACTAAGTCAACATTTCGGATTCCAGGAGTCCGCCCTGGTGTGGTCTGGTGATAGACAAATGCAAAAGCAATATTAAGTATATATATGTAGATGAAGAGTAACGTTGAGTTGATAAGAAATGTTTTATCACTAAAGTTACAGGTTTGAATGGCACATTAGTAGTCCAGCAGGCTTGCCACCTAAGCAGAGAGCCATGCATCTTTCATATTTATGTATCATACACACTGTATGAGGTGTGACAAAAAAGAAACGAGACTGTCCCATAAATGTTTTATTACAAAATCTACAGAGAAATTATGCATTGTCCCCTTCAAAGTAATTCCCCCCCCCCCCCGAGTTAATGCACTTCTGCATGCGCTTCTGCCTCTTACGGAAGCATTCGGTAAAGTCCTCCTCCTTGAGGTCCCTCAGCTCCCTCTTCACAGTGGCCGTGATCTCTTCTACAGAGGCGAAATGAGTTCCTTTGAGCATAGTCTTCAGCCTGGGGAAGAGCCAGAAGTCACACGGTGTGAGATCTGGGGTATAAGGAGGGTGGTCAAGAGCTGTAATCTGTTTGTTGGCCAAGAATTGCCTCAAACTGAGCACGGTGTGTGCGAGCACATTGTCATGATGGAGCAGCCATGACTTGTCTCTGCACAGAGCCCTCCTGCTGCACTGAATCCAGTCATGGAGGCGATTGAGGACCTGCTGGTAGAAGTACTGGTTGACTGTCTGACCCTCAGGCACAAACTCATGATGGACCACTCCCTTCTGGTCAAAGAATGTGATTAGCATGACCTTGATCCTTGATTTGGACATGTGCGCCTTCTTGGGACTGGGTGACAGTCAAGCCTTCCACTGCAAGCTCTGTCTCTTGTATTCAGGGTCGTACTGGAAGACCTAATTCTCATCTCCTGTAATGACTTGGCCAACAAACTCTGGATCTTCTCCAATCTTCTCTAGCAAGTCTCAACAAACATTGACCCAGTGCTCCTTCTGGTCATCCGATAAAAGTTTGGGCACCATCTTGGCGCACACCTTCTGCATCCCCAGCTCCTGCACCTACATGGTATGCAATGACTCCATATTCAGGCTGAGTACCTCAGCTATCATCCGCACTGTCAATCTGCGATCACTCCGCACCAGTTGGTTCAGTTTCTCAATGTACTCAGCCGTCTTTGTCATGGAATGCCATCCTGACTTGGAATCTTCCTCCACCTCCTCGCAGCCAGTCTTGAAGCATTTGTGCCACTCGAAGACTCGTGGCCTTGACATTGCATCTTCTCCATAAGCCTTTTGGAGAAGTTGGAGATACTCAGTTGGGCCCTTCTCCAATTTAACCAGAAATATCAAGTTGCTTCTTTGCTCCATATTTCTGCCACTTCCAGTTGCGTGACAAAGTGATGGAGCAGTATGCTACAAAAATTTATTTATTTAACATTTCTTTTATACTGCCTTTCATGATATCAAGGTGGTTTACATTGAACAAACTGAAATGACTTTGAACAGGGCATTATAACTTGGAGATAACTATTTTGAAAATCAACCGGGCAGATTTCATTTCACAACTTTGACATGCAAGTATCACCACTTACACATGCATGCCGGGTAATTTTACAAATCTATGCGTATAAATGTCACTATTTTTTATTTCAATTTGAAGGAAAAAAATAAAATGGGATTAATGAGGATAACACTTCTAATCCCTCTTATAAAGGGCTGACCAAAACAAGCAGTTAAGAACAGAAACAAGCCATGGAGCAGTGTCAAACCTAAAGTGGACAATTATGGCCAACCTCAATAAGATTCTCAAGATTTGACTTTTCCAAGCCATGGTATTTTCAATAACGTCATATAGATGTGAAAGTTGAACAGTGAAAAAGATAAGACAGGAAGAAAGCTGAAGCCTTAGAATTATACTACTGGTGAAGAATACTGTGTATACCCTGGACTGCCCGAAGGACAAACCTGTCAGTACAGTCAGCACAGGGCCGTGACAGCCTGGTTGGAATTCTCCACTAACTGTCCGTGGCGTGTAAGGGGAGCAAGTTTGGGGTAGAGAGTGGATGGAGAAAGTGTCTTGCAGTCAGTGTGTCTATGGTAACATCAAGGTGGTCAATTACTATGGATACAATTACCGCCACCTCAATATTTGGCTGATGCAGAAAGCGGGGGCTGAAGTCGCACGCTATTAGCTATCTACGCCTCTATGCAGCACACCAACAGTGTGTGACTGCAGAGCCAGAATGCAGACGGAGGCACATATGCAAATTAGCCACATGTTACTGTGGTACAAATCTCAGCGTTAAACTGGGAAAGCAAACGAAACACATGCACACATGAGTCGGTGCAAGTGTGGCATGCTCTCCCAGAGAAATAGGGTCATCTGAGGGGAAGTTTGACACTTCACCTCAGATAATCCAGGCATCAGAGAAAGCCCCTGATTCCATCAAAATACTGTTGTGGGCTGGTGCTGATATTTGCAAAACAGTTTAAGACATTTATTTTATTTATTTATTTATTTAACAGTATTTCTAAACCGCCTTATCTTAATAATCAAGGTGGTATCACAGCAAGCAATCAGGTAAGGTGTGTGTGTTGTACATGCAGTGAGGATAAAACTTAGATGTGTGAGGGATGTGTTGGGTGCTTGATTTGTTTGAGCTATATACAGGGTGGGCTATTTACATGGCTAATTTATATACGTGCCCCTTTCTGGATGCTGGTGCAGAAGTCTCACACTATCGGAGTGCTGCGTAGAGGCATACATAGCTAATTGTGTGTAACTTCATCACCAGCTTTCTGCATCGGCCCCCTATTGAGGAGGTGGTAATTGCACCCATACTAATTGGCCACCTTGCAGTTAGCACAGGCATGTGACCGCAAGGCACTCTTTCCACCCACTCTCCACCCCAAACCCACCCATTTGCTTCCCCTTACGCACCATGGATAGTTAGTACAGAATTCCGACCATGCTGTCATGGCCCTGTGCTAATGTACTGATTGGGTGGGTGAGGGGATCAGGGCCACTGGGCCAACAAGGGATTTGGTTTCTGTCGGGGAGTCAATATTGGGCACTGGCCCCCCAACAGTATTTTGATGGCATCGGGGGCTTTCTACGATGCTGGATCATCTGAGGTGGTGTGAAACATCCCCTCAGATGACCCTATTTCTCAGATGACCCATTTCACCTCATATGATCCAGACATCGGGCAGAGCCCCCGATTCCATCAAAACACTGTAAGGAGCATGCTCAGGACGTTTAAGCCACCTCAGACCCAGGCATATAGAAATAGGTGCTTCGGCTGGTTATGTAATCCTCTACGCGTTTCTCTGCATCGGAAGCAGACAATATTGGCATGCCATATTAATACCTGCAGCTCATCTGTCTATAATTTAAATACTCTTGGGGTATGTTTACTAAACTGCGGTAATGTAATTCACGTTACGTTCCGCGGTAAGGGTACAAATGCCCATATAAAGGCATGGGCAGGGCATCATTATGGCAAGCCGTGTCAGGTAACATGCGTTATAAGGCACCTTATTAGGAAAAGTACAAGGCACGTGCCTTGTACTGTGCCTAATAAGGTGCCTTGTAATGTGCCTAATTAGGAGCCTTATAACACCTTATAGGGATTGATGGCAACTGTGGTGAGGGTATTATGGGCTGGCAGCACAGATCTGCAAAGATATGACTGTCACAGGCAAGCAAAATATCTGCCTTGGACAGGAGGGAACAACAAGGAATTGAAACCATGACCTCCACCTAGAATGTCAGTGTACTAACCAGTAGGCTATACCTCTATGGCCTGTTGCACAGCAATGGCTGGGTACAGAAGGACGGATGGTCACTGCACAAACCGTCTGCTTTGTGTGTCAGGATAGGGTAACCCCACAGCACCCATGATGCATTGCACATGCACAACAGCGGGCTACAGCTGACCACCAAATGGGGTCTGCACCTCCCCGGTACTGCAGCGTGGTAAGACGGACTGACAGTGCATGATACTGGCACAGAGTAGCTACAGACCATGCCATTGTGCAGGTTCCATGTTCACCTTGAGGGATAGGATGGGTGCCCAGGACTAGGTCCACAGTACATGTGTTGCTAGAGATAGGTCCTGCTGTACATTCTCAGCATTGCTAGTGTGTGACATGTGTTCCCAGCAGTGCAACCAAAGGTACATCTGTTCCAGCTGTATTCTACAGTCACCTGTGGGACTAGACACCACCTAGATTAGTGCATATCTGGTGTTAAGGTCTGGCTACCTGTTATTTTATTTATTTATTTATTTATTTATTTAACTATTTCTTTTATACCACCCCTTCCAGAGAACAAGGGCGGTTTACATATAACAGATTAACAGTCTTGTACACAATTTGTATACATTTTACATAGAACAGTAGAAATCAACTATTTACATTGAACAGTAAATATAAACTTTGTAGGTATTGTAACAAAAAACAACTTGAAGGTAATAAAGCAGGGCAGTGGGGTGTCTAGACTCGTATGAGTGATGTAGCACTGCCACTATGGGTCTAAGTGGTATGTTCTATATACCCCAAGGGGCCTCAGACAACCCACTAACCAGTCCTTTGTGTATGCTCACAGGGAAACCCTGTGCACCCAGAGGTGGAATGCACAGCACAAACACCAAGCATGTATCTCCATGATTGGACCCCAAAACCAGGAACACACAGATATCACTGGAAACCAATAATGTGTGGCACTATGTGGGAACATAGACATGCCATGGTCACTGCTCGGTCAGAGTGAGAGTGACACCCCCCCCCCCCCCCAGCATGACATGCTGTGGCCACCCTGTCCATGCAGGTGGTAGTCGAGCACTACAGTGTCCAAGCATTGCCCTCCACCCTGTGGAGATGCATCCTGGGCGATCCACCCTGTCTGGGCCATACCCATAATATCTTGCTCCTCATTATGCACATTTGCAGGCTAACACTGGAAGAAGTGTGAGCAATGTGGTCTCAGTGAGGTGTTGGCAGACACAAAACAATGGAGAGACATACACACACTCCCACACCTATCTCAGCATTGTGCAGAGATGGAGGTGGTTGACAACCCTACCCGCTGCTCTGGTCCTGATCATAGTGCCGACATTGCTAATCTGTGCAGGGGGTAGTAGTAGTGCTCTGGTGATAACTGCAACTCTGTGCTGGGGCTAACAGCCTGACACTCCATGAAGCTGTAGATAGTGGAGCCCTTGTGAGTGGGTGTCCATACCCCTGTGCACCACTGCATTGGGGTTTGCCCATGTTGTTGTTGTGGCTGCATTGTGGGCTAAAACTATGGGGAGATGCTCTGCAGGATCCACAGATGGGGCCTGAACCTCTGCTCTTGGACATGCTGGCTGAGTGTATGGCACCAAACTGTTGCCACAGCAGCATAGTGGTCCCTGGGGCTACCCTTATGTTCCGCGGCCAGACCTCTTCTGTTGCACTGCACACCACGTACTGGTACAGGTCATGGCCTAGATCCACTACAGGCGGATGCCACTGCTCACTCCAGCACAATCACCCACCCCCTCTGACATGCCACCATGACCATATGCTGTCGGTGCCGGTGGTGCACCATCCCAGGCCATCCAGGGGGCAGGTATGCGGCTGCCTAAAGTGTGGGTTCTGGGGTAGGGGTGCCTACATAGATGTCCACGCTCCCCCCGGCACAGCCTGTCAATGTTATGCGCCCCTTGGGGTGCCTGCTGGGTAATGTCTCCTGGATGGGACACTGTAGGACACAGACTCATGGGCATGTCTGACCCTGGTCAGTTGCTATCTTGCTGGTTTCCATTTTCTGCATTCCTATGTGCCACCTCGGCAACTGCCTAGTCCACCCTGTGCGCCAGTAGCCCCCACTGCATGTCCCACCTGCAACCCCCATGCCCTATTTGTGCCATCACCATAGTGGCCTTTCATACCAGGGCACTATGCTGTTGCTGCTAATGGAACACTACTATCACCTTTCTAGGGCTCCCTGCCTATGCTGTACATTGCTGACACTGAAATGGTTTCTCTCTCTTGCAAATGTGTGCTAACGCCAGGTTTTCAGTTGCGTTAAGATTCAGCCCTTAATTTCTCTGTGTTAGTGTGGAAGGGGCCTCTCCCCGCCCACTCCCCGCCCATTGACCCCTTCTCTCCATCCTCTCTCCACCCTCTGCGGGACTTACTGCGGCTGGGAATGTTAAGGTGCATTATGTAACGTTAAGGCGCGTTAATGTTACGTTACGTTACATTGACGCACCTTAATGTTACATGACACACCTTAACGTAGCCGCTGCTACGTTACCGCAGTTTAGTAAACATGCCCCTTGGTGTTACTGTGTGCGCTTGCTTTTCCTTTGGAGTTTACGCGTGCTTCAGTGTTTGTTGTGCATTTGACATATCGGAACTTGTGTGTATAAGTTGTGTTATCTGCGTGCAAAGAACATGTTAGTCTTTCTGCATCGGCCCGTAAGTGAAGGTAAGTGTGCCTGTGTTTACGTGGCCCATGTAGGTGGACATTGCTGTGCGTTAATTGATAGGAAAATACTTACCAGGCCCCCAACAGTTAATTCAGTGGTGTTGCACCAAAAGTGTCACAGTTTTGTATAATATTTGTGTATTAGATGCAAATCACAATGGCTAGTGTCGGGGCGTTACGGAGCAGAATGGAGGTGGCACCCTGGAATAACTGGCTATTGGCGATATTTAGCTACTAGGTGGTTATACTGAAGTGGTGAAATTAGCAATCTGAAAGGCTCACCTAACTTTCGCTGCTGTAGCTAACTGGTAGCAGCTTAATATCACCATTATCGGTTAGCTATTCATGTCAGAACTCTAAAGATTGAGTACAATATATGATATTTTTCTCCATTTTATTTCAGACATTCAAACTCCAATATCAGCAACTTTTCGCAGTCCATGGTGTAACTGTCCAATAACCCAAACTGGAATGATTTCCTTGTCAGAATGACAGAATCAATAATAGTTTACTATATTATTCATTGATTATTTGTTAGTTCTTAATAAAAATATTTCCCTGCCTCCCAGTCTGATGTAATAACAAGAACATGGAATCATTCAAAATATTGTGTCTGTCAAACAGGTTTAATGGTGAATTTTATTAAGTGCAAAAAAGTTGCTCCAACTTTTTTTTTCCAAAGCTTGTAAATTGGAGACCATCTTCCTTGATATTAAGGCTACAATTACTGAAGGGGATCAGAAGCACCCCCCCCCCCCCCCACACACACACACACCTTCCCTGCAGTTACTGCAGAGCTCCCATGCTTGAAAAGCGACCCACAAACACGTTACTGTCTGGAGCTCAGTAAACATTCCCACAGTGTGCAGACACCAACATAAATATCCTCAACGATGCATCTGTTGGGTATGAATCTAAATGTAATGGCAGAACAGACAATCAAATCCTTGGTTAATGTGACAATCTTTCCCATTCTTTTATGAAAACAATGCTATCATTTCTAGACATTTAATTACTACATCTCTTTTTTTTTAAGTATTTGCTGCTGTTCATCTCAGGTCTCAGCAGAATCATGTAGCATTTTGGGACAAAAATACTGCCCAGCAGTCCTGCGCTGGAGGCCAGAATAGCAAATATCTCCACTGCCACCATGTACTTGCCCCTGGTGCTCATGTAGGTTGGGATGAAGGAGACCCAAACGCTGCAGAACACCAGCATGCTGAAGGTGATGTACTTGGCCTCATTGAAACTGTCAGGTAGATTTCTTGCTAGGAAAGCTATGATGAAGCTGATACCAGCCAAAAGTCCCAAGTAACCCAGAACAGAGTAAAATGCAATTACTGACCCTTCATTACATTCAATTAATATTGCTCCAGTTTCTGACTGAATGTTATAATATGGAAATGGGGGATCAGTGCTCAACCATACGAGGCACAGAAGGGCTTGTAGAAGAGAACAGCAAATGACGATAGAGTTTGACACAGTGGAACTCATCCAATTCCGGAGCTTGCTTTTGGGGTTGGTGGCCTTGAAAGCAATGACCACTGTGATTGTTTTTGCCAGTATTGAGGAGAGAGAGATGGAGAAAGTGATCCCAAAGGCAACCTGTCGTAGAATGCAGGTCAGCTTATCAGGATGGCCGATAAATATCAAGGAACATAGGAAGCAGAGCATGAGGGAGACAAGGAGAATATAGCTGAGGTTCTGGTTGTTGGCTTTCACTATGGGAGTATGCCGGTATTTAATGAAGATTCCCAAAATGACAAGAGTGATAAAACAGAAAAATATGCTGATGAGGGTCAAAGCAATCCCCAGAGGCTCTTCATAGGACAGGAAAGTTTTCACTTTTGGAATACAGGCATCTCTCTCCTGATTGGACCATTGGTCCTCTCGGCACTTTATACAGTTATCCATATCTGAGAAGGAAGAATATTGTCTTAGTTTCACAAAAATATGTGCAATAATATTTTAATGATAAGAATGTAGATGTTTTGATACATATCGTCTAGTCGCTTAGAGATAAGAATGAGTGGTATAAAGATATCTTGTTGAAGATAGTTTGTGTGAATCTCACTGCACTGAATTAAATGCCAGAGCAGCTTCCACCTTTACTCACTTATCACAGCAATTTACCCACGTCTGTTTTTGACTTGTGTAGGCAACAAAAGAGGATCACAACAGAGGGAAGTGGGAAACTCTATTCCATTGGGATTTATTTTTCTCATTCTTATGACGTAAGGTCATGGAAGTACTCAGTTACTATCAGGAGACAATAGTGAAAAGGTTTTAGCCAGTTAGAAGGCTTATTGCTGTTTTGAATGTGTATTATCTGGCTTGTTTGTTGCATGTGTGCATGCGTTCGTCTGTGTATGAGACGTGAGAGAAGGTAAGAGGGGAGGACTGTTTGACAGGTACAATTGCTTAATTGCTATTTAACAGGGAATCAATTAGTATACTGAAACTGCTTTTCCTACAGAAGTGTATTGAGGCTTTTTTGGGGAAGGGGATGAGAGGAGGGGGGAAGATTTACTTTGCCTTCCATCTCCCTCCACACCCAGAATTTAACTTGTTCAGCATAGGAACTTGCCATAGCTCACCTGCTCCCTTTCTGTGACTAGAGCAGCATTCCATACGCTTCTGACATTAAAGCTTTGTATTATTAAAAACATTTTGGTCAAATTGAAGTTTAAAAAGAACATTGAAAAAGGAAAAATGACAGCAGATAAAGACCATGTAGCCTTTCCAGTCCCAATATTCAAAGACATTTGCATGGTTGGGACTGCTGAATATCACCGATTAACTCCACTACTCACCCTAGGGTTGCCAATCGGCCAGTTTTCAGCCGGCCTGGCTGTTTTTTCTATGGCCAGGCCAGCTGCCGGCAGAGATGTAAAACCAGCTATTGAAAAGTCGGTTTTTTGCTCTGGCCACAAGATCGGGAGCAGCCAGAGCAAAAAAAATGTATTTTCTCCCGACTGCCGAAGTCCTCGGGGGAGGGAGCCGGGGAAGCCCGAGCGAGGCCCCGGCTCCCACTGTATAACCGCCAACGTGAAGATCTTTTTCCTTCACGCTGGCAGCTGTTTATGTGAAGCCGCAATTGCTGGGAAAGGTTAAAGGCAATGCCCTTTAACCTTTCCCAGCATTTGCGGCTTCATAGAAACAACCGACAGCGTGAAGGAAAAAGATCTTCATGCTGGTGGTTGTACAGAGGGAGCCGGGGCCTCGCGTGGGCTTCCCCGGCTCCCTCTGAAGCACCTCAGACAGTCGCGGGGCTGGTCGGGGGGGGGGGAGGGGGAGGCCAAGGACTGGATGGGCTGTGATGGGATGTACCTGGACTGGAAATGGGCTATGGGGGGGGGGATCTGGACTGGAAATAGGCCTTTTAGGGGGGACTGGACTGGAATTGGGCTATGGGAGGGTGTACCTGGACTGGAAATGGGCTATGGGTGGGGGGGACCTGGACAGGAAATGGGCTATGGGGGGCCTGGACTGGAATTGGGCTATGGGGGGGGACCTGGACTGGAAATGGGCTATAGGGGGGCCTGGACTGGAATTGGGCTATGGGGGGGAGGACCTGGACTGGAATTGGGCTATGGTGGGGGGAGGGGGAACCTGGACAGCAAATAGGCTGTGATTAGGGGGGCTATGACTGCAAATGGGCTGTGATGGTTGGGGGACGGACGGACTGGAAATGGACTTTGATGGGGGGCTAGGACTGCAAATGGGCTGTGATGGTGGGGGGACTAGGACTGCAAATGGGCTGTGATGGTGGGGGGCCTTGTGCTGGACATAGGCTGTGATGGTGGGGGGGGCGCTAGGACTGGAAATGGCCTATGTTTGGAGGGATAGCACCGGAAATGGGCTGACGAGGGGGCTAGGATTGGAAATTGGCTGATGGGGGGCTGGAATGGAACTGAAAAAGAGCATATGTGGGGCTAGGACTGGAAATGGGCTGATGAGGAGCTGGAATAGGACTAGAAATGGGCTGATGGGGGGAGCTTGGACTGAAAATGGGTGATGGGCTAGAATAGGACTGGATATGGGCTGATGTGGGGGCATGGGAGAATGGGAGAATGGGACTAGAAGGGTTGATGCTGGGTGGGTCTAGAACTAGAAGGGAGCTGATTTTGGGGGACTAGAAGGGGATGGGGAATGAGAATGGAGAGGGGAAAAGATATTTTGTGTGGAAGAAAAGTCTACGATGGGCCGGGTATTGGGAGAGTAAGAAGGGATTGAGAATGGAAGGGTGAAATTTGAGTGGATGATAAAGGAATAAGGAAAGAAATGGGGGAAAGAGCAAAGGGGAAACGATCAGTATGTTAAAGCAGATGTAGAGCGAGAATGGAAAACATCTAAAAGAGAAGAAAAGACGAGCCACAGGTGTTGGGTTTTTCTCGGTGAAAAAGTTGGCAACCTTAACTCACCCCAATGCTAACCATGTATCATCGCGGTGTGCCGTGGGCATTCCGGGAAAGAGTGGAGGTAGCACCGACCTCTAAGCAGGCAGCGGCAATATTACACCCCTGTCCAGTTAACTTCTGTGGCATCTTTGACTGTGCGGTGACCGTCAATATTCAATGCTAGGACTGCATATGACCCTGGCATTGAATATCCAGGGTAAAGGTTTGGCAGCAACGTCTAAGCGCTGTAGAGGCACATAGACATTGCAAATAAATATCAGGCCCAAAGTTTAAAAAAAAAAAACATCACCTATGCAGTCTGCTCTTCCATACCAACTACTACACTTTCCAGTCATTTCTTCCACTTTGAGATCTTCTGTGTTTGTCCCATACTTTCTCTATTACCTCCCCTGAAAGATTATTCCATACATCTACCACATTTTCCATTAATAAATATTCCCTGAAATTATCCTGAATTTATCCCATCTCATCTTTGTCATATGCCCCCTTATTTCAGAGCTTTCAATTGAAAGAGGCTGTTCCTCAGTGCATTTATACAACAGAGGTATTTAAATGTCTCTATCATATCTCCCCTCTCCTGCCTTTCATCCAAAATATACATATTGAGATCTTTAAGTCTGTCCCCATATGTCTTATTCCGAAGTCCACTGGGCATTTTGGTAGCCACCCTCTGCACAACTCTATCCAGTTTATACCCTTTAGAACAGGGGTCTCAAACACGCGGCCCGCGGGCCACATGCGGCCCGCGAGAGCATCTTGTGCGGCCTGCGAAGCACCGGCGAGTAAAAAAAAAAAAAATTCCAAACTTGCCGCCTCCCACCATCAGCCAAATTAGATTTTAAAAAAATGTATATTTGCTGCTGCCGCAGTATTAAGCGTCCCGCGGGCCCCTCTGCCTGGTCCTCTCCTCCCTGCAGTATCAGCTCCAAAAGCGGCGGCTTTCAGAGCCGCGAAGAGAGAGAGTTTCTCTCGTGCGGTTCTGAAGAGCAGCGCGAGAGTCTTCAGAACCGCGCTTTTGAAGCTGAATGCTGCAGGGAGGAGAGGACCAGGCAGAGGGGCCCGCGGGACGCTTAATACTGCAGCAGCAGCAAATATACATTTTTTTAAAATCTAATTTGGCTGATGGTGGGAGGGGGGTTAGGACTGGTAATGGGCTATGGGGGGGGGGCTAGGACTGGTAATGGCCTATGAGGGGGGTACCTGAAAATGGGGTGATGGGGTAACACTGAAAATGAGGTGATGGGGGGGTTAGGACTGGTAATGGGCTATGAGGGGTAAGACTGGAAGTGGGCTATGGGGGGTTAGGACTGGTAATCGGCTATGGGGGGCTAGGACTGATAATGGGCTGGGGGGTCTGCTAGGACTGGAAATGGGCTGAGTGGAAGGGGGGCTTGACCTGCAAATGGCTGATGGGGAGGGGGGCTTGGAATGGAAATGGGCTGTGAGGGGAGGGAGCTAGCACTGGAAATGGGCTGATGGGGGGGAGCTACGATTGGAAATGGGCTGATGGGGGGCTAGGACTGAAAATGGGCTGATGCAGTGACTAGAAGGGAGGGGGTGCTGTGTGGGACTGGAACTAGAAGGGAGCTGATGTTGGGGGAGGATTAGAATGGGATGGAGCTGGGAGAGTGAAATGGAGAGGGGAAAATATTTTGTGGGAGGGAAGACAAATCTACAATTGGCCAGGTAAGTGGGGATTGAGGATGGAGGGGTAAAATTTGAGTGGATGAAAATAGGAATGAGGAAAGAGCAAAAGGAGAAAGATTAATATGTTAAAGCAGATGTAGAGGGAGAATGGAAAAAGCTAGAAGAGAGAAGGACAAATGGACAGCAGACGATGGAGAGTTAGCAGAAGGCACGAAGAAACCAGAAGAAAGTGGCTGGAACTGAAAAAAAATGCACAAAAGGTAGAAAAATATCTTTATTTTGAATTTATTAACTGGAATATGTCAGTTCTGGGAAATGTGCATCAATAACGTCTGCGCTTTGTTTAGTACAAGAGGAAATTAATTTATAGTTTTATTTCTACAGTGTTGTACATTCCAAGTTTGGCTTTTGGGGGTCCCAGTTTAATTGTCTTGTTTCTAAATTTTGATTCCTTGTTTGGTGATGGTGTATTCTGCATGTGTAACTGAGCTGAGGTATTCTGTTTATGTAATTCCTATTTGACATTGCCACTTGTTCTCTTTCCCCAGTACGTCATGTATTGTTATTCTCTGAAATGTATTGATTTAATATTTGCAGTGTTGCCTTTTGATAGTTAGGGTATGGTGCTTTGTGAGTCCTGGTAGTGCTGTTAGGATATGGCAGGTTTGCTATGGGTTCTAAATGGGTAGTGTTTGTAGTAGTTCCTAATGTGCTTGGCGGTTGGCACTGGTTTATAGTAATGTAGAAATCTTTTAGTCTTTATCCATACACTCATTAAGAGGCATGTTTACTAAAAGTTAGTGTATGGTAACATTATGCAAATATTTATGCAAATGATGCCCTTATGCAAATGAGGCCCACGCCTTGTGCGGCCCCCGGGTTACTCTACAAGTCCTCATTTGGCCCTCAAAGCAATTTGAGTTTGAGACCCCTGCTTTAGAAGGTGTGTTCTTCAGAACTGCACACAAAACTCCTAATGAGGTTTCACCACACTCAAACCCCCACCGACACCCTCCCTGAGACATCAATGGACACCCCCTTGATGCCACTCAACATACACACATACACCTACCACTCCTAACAAACATACACACCCATACTGATATATACACTGGACACTTGCAGACACACAGACACCCTGCCCCCTGGCCCGTGCTGCCAAAACACATGCACCCTGCTCTGAAATATAATCTCAAAATGTACATTCATCGTCAAAACATAATATGCATCCATTACACATAGATACCTACTCCCCCACTCTCTGACATCCTACCTTCACACCTTCACAGAAAACAACTAAACTCTCCCTCTGGAACTAGATGCACATATTATACTTGTGATTTACACCTACATGTGTACCTTACATACACCATCAGCCACTATGCACGTGATACCTAGCTGCCCACTCACACATCCCCTGTGCCTGTAACAAGACACTGTGCCATTGTGTTATACTATCAATGCACACTTTTCAAACTTGTTTAATTGTGCAGAGATGGAATTCTTCGGTAGGCGAGCCATGACACTATCTGCCTTCTACTTGACAATGAAATGAGAAACAAAAGGAATTTTATTCATTTTTCTTTCATTCCATTTTCAAAATGAAATGAAAATAATGTAGGAAAATGTGCTGAGATTTCCTCTTTCATATGAAATAAAAAGCACATGTCCATTGTTGGATAACTCTGAACACTGAAGTGAACTGTCTGATGGAACGGAGCGGAGAAAGAGCTTTGTCATCTGCAAGATTGCTGAAGTAACAGGACAAGTGCAGTAATATACAACGTGATGCAAGCTGCCGTGGCTGGGAATTCTCTGGGGAAATGTGGCTCTGCCTCAATCATATGATATATGTGGACAGAGGAAGCACTCTCAAGGTGCATCTGACCTTCAAAATGTAATATATCACCCACCGCTTTGGTTGGAGATCTCTCCGGCTGGACATGGAACACAGTCATAGCAGCAGATGGGCTTTCCTTCCCTGGTTAATTTCCTAAAGCCCGGTGGACAGCTCTGACTGCATCTGGACTGTGGAGGTGTCTATGAAATGGGAAATAAATGTGGACAACTGAAAAATGTTTTTTAATTGCAGTGTTTGTTTTCTTTCTACTTCTGGCCCAATTCAGATCTTTTATCTTTAAGAACTTATTACCAAGAGCTTCAGTTATGAACCCTATTTAAAAAACATAATTCTGAAAGCAGTTATTCAGTGAAATCTGTGTGGACATATTCAAAGCAATTTACATAGTTTGCAGACCTGTAAACCACGTAAATCTGCTTAGTGGGATATTCAGCGGCACATACCTCATTTTTCCCACTGAATATCCCCACATAGCCCAGTTACACCCCAACACTAACCACTTTGCATCGGAGCATGTGCAAGTGGGAGCAATGAAAGTTTTCCCGTTAGTGGATGTGTTGAGCCAATGCTCAGCTAACCTAAAAAAGCTAAAGATAGGCAGAAAAAGGACTTTCCTAACTTTAGCTGGTTTGGGTATCTGCTCAGAGGCTGAATATCACCATTGACTGGATAGCTAAAAAGTTATCTGATGAAAATGTTTAAGAAGAAAGAGAAGCAACACGGCAGCAAGATAGCTGGAGGATGTAGTAAAGGATGTTAGTGAAGCTGGGTTTAAAAAAGGTTTGGACAAGTTCCTGGAGGAAAGGTCCATTAACCATTAAAAAGGGACCCAGGATATCAATGCTTGACCTAATACAAGCATTGTGGAACTTGTGTCTTTTGGGGAAACTGCTAGTTACGTATGACCTAGATTGGCCACTGTTGGAAGCAGGTTACTGGGCTTGATGGACGTTGCTCTGACCCAGCATGGCATATCTTATGTTCTTATGTTCTTATGACACTCCTTAAGACATAAGATGAGAACCATGATAGCGCCAAGATGAGCTGGAGTGCCCTAAAACACATGTAGAATGCCAACACAGCAGCTAGTAGCTGCAATAATACGTAAAGAGTGCCAGCAATGAAGCAAGATTGATTACAAGGTTCCAAAACACCCAAAGATGAGTAGAGAGAACCTCAATTGCTGTAATACACAAAGAGAATCAGAACAGTACAAAGATCATCTGCAAGGTCTTAAACATACCAAGAGGACAAACACATCATCAAGATGAGTTGCAAGGCCCAGCAACATAACAGAAGCATCTTTGATGCAAAGCCCTAAAATATCCAAAGAGGTCTAACACAATATATCGATTGGCTATAAGGCCCTAAAACACACCAAGAGGACCAGCAAAGCACCAAGATTGGTTACAAGACTCTAAACAAATAGAATTGAGAAAACACTTCAGCAGAAGAGGCCCCTTGAGCCCAGCTAAGCAGTGGAATCCTGGCACTGAGGACTTTGGGCCCAGCATAGTAACCCTAGGTACAGAGGAGGAAACTCGCATGGACAGCACTGATCATATGCTGAGGTACTTAAAATAAGTATAAGAGGATGCATCTTAGGGAAGGTTCCACAAGCAGTGGCAACAGGGCAGCAGCACTAGTGGTGACAGCTTAGAAGAGCTGAGGAAGGTCAATGCAACAGCGGGATAGGCTGGATATTCCTATGAAAGGTTAATACTTGTGGCAGAAGACCGATAGTTGACAAGTACAATAATGAAAGAGGTTACAGTAGCTGCTGTTGCAGACCAAAGGCGAGAAAAATTGTTGCCCAAAAAATAATTTCACTGTAAGTAATGGCTGTGGGATGAAGTAGATAGATACTGTAAACTGTCCTTCCTATGCCACTGCCTACTTTAAATCTTGAAGAAATTATCTGTCTACACTAGTACATAGTGAGGGCAAAACTTTCATCAATACTTTCAATTAGGAAAGTAAGCATGTGGCAGCTGGTACAATAAATAAATACATTTCCTAGTCTCTCTTTGATTTTTTTATCCCTCTTACCACCCCCACAGATACAGATCTGCTAAGCTTTTAAACCCCAAGTTCAAAAACCAGAGATAACAGCTCTCCAAAATTAAAACGGTCAAGCAGGAATGCATTTTGTTCCCTGAAAGAATTTGGGGAGAAGGGTTCAATCTTTTTATTCTCCTTTTACGTTACCTATTTGTCATTCACACAAAGTCATACACAAAATGGTTCTTTCAGACTTGTGCATGCAGGTGTCTACCAGCCCTGTAATGACATCAGGGAATTTGCACAACACAGGAAGAGATGTTTCTTTGACTGCTTGCCAAGGATTTTCCAATCTGATTGAACAAAGGTCTTTGTACTGCTTGCTGTTTACGTCTCCTTGACCTTTTTCCCTTCCCAGATTGACTTCAGGGTGTCTGGCTGTGTGCAGGCACATGAGGAAAATGAAGTTTACAAATGATCTTTAAAAAATTTCTATTATGTGCAGTCAATTAGTTGGACCCTAAACTAATCAAATTTGTCAATTTTCATTGATTTTCTCATTTGTATCAAATTATTCATACAGTCCCCTTCTCTCCAGGAAATTTCCAAAATATAATTGAGGAACATGTTAGAGATACCAGAATATATTACTACTAATACTACTACTTGTCATATATATAGTGTTTCAAGGCTTATGCAGCACTGTACATACAGATGTAAACCTCAGTCTCTGCTCTACAGATTTTACAATCCAAACAAGATGAAGAATATCACAAAACTAGGGATTAGAGTCTGGTAAAATACACATAAGTGGTGAACAAGAGTGTGAGGGGCATCAGGATCCTTGAATAGCAATAGGGGTATGTTTACTAAGCGGTCTTAACGTGCGCCCGGCACTAGTGTGCAGGCTGCCATAAAAGGAGCGTGCGTTTCGGTCTTAATGTAGCAAACCTGGATTATCGCGCAATGACGTGCGCTGCGCAGATTATGGTGCGAGCTGCCACTAAGCACGTTAACATGCGGTAATCTTAAGTAGGCACGCAGACATGCAAATACAGAAACAGAGGTGTAGCACAATAGTTCATAAACTGACTGATGGTACAGGGGTCATGAGTTCAATCCACAGAGTGTCTGATGAATAAGGCTGGCTGAGGCTTTACATTTAAGTATTGCTTTTTGAGGCATTTTATTTTTATTTTAATTATTGCTGCCAGCAAACACACCCTCACAGTGGCGTAACCTAAGGTGCCGCATAAGGCACCCTATAAGGTATATTATAAAGTGCACTATCTGCCAAGGCACCCTATAATGTCCCCTATAGGGCACCTTATAAGGCGCCCTAAGATTACAGTACTCTGAGAGTGTTTTTGCTGGCAGCACTAATGTACATTAAAGATAGACAATGCCTTGAACAGCCCTATCAATTAACCCCACTGGGGGTTTGAACCCATGACCTCTGGCTCCACAGGCAGTGAAGTAGCCAGTGGGCTACAGCTCAATAGCTGGTAACAAACCCCTGGCTGGCTACAGACGGACTGCAGGTCACCACACAACCATTCTGCTTATGGGCTATGATGCACCCAGAATAGTGCATAATCTGCATTGTTGCCATGACAACATGATGTAAGTGAAGAGGGGTGTTTGGACCCATAGGCTGATTATGTACCACCACCACCCAACCCACCCCCTGTGGCTCAGGGTGGGAGACAGGATTCTCCCATCAACAGATCCACGTTCTACCTCCCTGCAACTGTGGCAATAGAGGGGGGTCCATCAACCCCAGTCTTGCTGGGGAACAGACACCCTACAGCACAGCCAATGCAGAGCTGCACACATCCCTAAGGCAATGGCAGAAAGACATTAGGCCTAGAAATGCTCAGCTGCCCCCCACCACCATCTGACATTCTCCAGCAGCAAGCACAGTGAGTCACCAGCCACTGCACCCTGCAAGGTGTTCCAGCCATACACATATAACTGCAGACAGTCTGCTAGCTAGTCCACAGCACATGATCCTGGAGGAGATGTGAGCACACCCACCAAGCAGATAAATCAGTGATTAGGCCCCAGAGAAGAGAACCTATATATTTCATTTAAGAAAAATACAATATAGCGCTATAGGGGAGCCTAACCATGCTGTGGTCACTGCTCAGTCAGGGTGAGAGTGACCTCCCAGAAGGACATGCTGTGGCCGGGCACTACAATGTCCAAGCCATTGCCCTTTGCCCTGTGTTAATGCATCCAGGCCAGGCCACCCTGCCAGGCTATACCCACAGTACCTTGCTCCTCATTATGCACATTGGCAGGCCAATACTTGCAACAGTGCTAGCAGTGTGGGCTGAGGAGGGTGTTGGCAGCCACCACACACTGGATAGACAGACACACACTCCCACACCTATGCCAGCATTGTGCAACTATAGAGGTGTTTGGCAGCCCTGGCCACCGCACCAGTCCTGGGCACAGTGCAGGCATGGCTATGGTACTCAGTACTGTTGGGGTCACTTCCCGGGGTGGCAAACATTGTCCGACACCAGACCTGAATCACACTCCACAGACATCAGAAAGGTTGCTATGATGCAGCTCAATCAGAAAATTGTGCTTAACTTAGGAATTGCTATCTGCATTAATCATAGCAACCTTTTGATAAATGTGTACCGTATTCCCAGGTTTAGGGTGGCATTGCTTAGGTATGCAAGTGCTAATATTGGGAGATGCACGCAGGGTCCAATATCCTGCCTCTCCAGGAGGCTTTGGATAATGGAGCCTGTGGGTGCGGGTGTGTCTGCCCCTGTTGGCTGCTGCTCTAGGGCAGAGGTTCCCAACTCCAGTCCTGGTGGGCCAAACACTGTTCGGGTTTTCATGCTGTCCCTAATGAATATGCATGAGATACTTCTGCATACCATGGGGGCGGTACATAGAAATGCAGCACAGCCATATTTATTAGAGGCAGCATGGAACCTGAATGGTGCTTGGCCCTCCAGGACTGCATTTGGGAGACTGCTCTAGGTAATGCGCAAGTTTATGTTGTCTGTGCTCTGTAGGGTTAAATGTAGGTGTTCTGGGCATGTTTACATTATCTGCAATAAAGGTTCTGTCTGTATTACCATGTTTTAGTAGTGGGTAAAATATTGGGACTGGGTTGGCAGGAACCACAGCTGGGACTTGAACCTGTGACCTTTTGCTCCTGAACACACTGATTGCTTGCACTGCACCACCATGTTACCACAGAGATAGTGCATTCTCTGGGGATACCATGACTGTTCGTCAGACAGGGCCTGTCTGTTGCCGTGCATAGCACCCACCTACACAGGGCTAGGCCATGGATTTCTGTGGGCAGCTGCCACTGCCCCCTCCACCACCAGTACCCCTCTTCCACCATGCTGACATGCCTTTCTGCTGGTGGTGCTGCTGGTGCGCAGTCTCAGGCCATCCAGTGTGCAGGTAGGCGGCTGCCTATGGTGCGGGTTCTGGGGTAGGGGTGCCTGCATAGCTGTCCATGCATCCCCCCAGAACCACCTGCCAATGTTCTCTGCCCTTGGGGGTACCTGCTGGGTACTATCCTCTGCGACACTGTGGGAAACACACTTGTGCCCATGTTGGGCCCTCATCAGTTGCTGTCTGGCTGCTGTACAGTTTCAGCATTCCTATGGGCCACCTAGGCATCACCCTAGTCTGCACTGTGGCCCAGCTGCACCACAGCATGTGCCGCCTGCAGCCCTCTGTGTCCCCTTTTCCAGCATCTGTCCAGTTGCCTGTTCCGACATGCCCGCCCTGCTGTTGCAGAACATGTGCACATCATAGGAAACCTGTCCAATGGAGAGGGAAAACCCTGATCAGCGCAATTTCACTGTGGGATCATTCACCTTGTATGGGGACAGAGCATAGACCCTTCCAAAATTCAAATCTTATTCTGGAGCTTTCTCGGGAGTGTTTTTTGATGTTTCCCAATAATATCACTATTGGCCAGCTTGGTTATGTTTTTTTTTACATTTTGTTGGGGTCATTTTCAGTGTTTATTTGCCCTTTTGTTCCATGCACATGTATCACACTTATCACTTTTTGTCTTTTTCCCTGGTTATGCTGTACATTGCTGACGGAAATGGTTTCTTTTCCTTTTAAAACAGCTCTAACGCCAGGGTTTCACTGGTGTTAGTTTTCAGCCCCGTATTCCACAGCGTTAGTGTGCAGAGAGCCTCTCCCCTCCCACTCTCCGTCCATTGACCCTCTCTCTCCGCCCCTGGGGAGCCTTTCTCCGCCCTCCGGGAGGCTATCTCCACCCACAGCGCTCATTTGCACCACTGCGCATGTTATCACGCGCTAAGGTACCTTTGCGCCCGATAAAGCGCCATTATTGCATGATAAGGTTCCTTATCACACGATAACGTCGCTGGGCGCACATTAAGACGGTTTAGTAAACATACCCCATAGTTTCATGTGCCATTTGGTGCATGAGACATTAGTCCATTGGAGGGAAGTTTGGACATTCTAGCATATGCAGGACGCTGTGATGTACAGTATCCATATTTCTGGAAAACTCTCAGAATGTAATTGCCACATGGTCCATCTGCATGTTAATTTTAGTCAGGAGTATGACAGAAATCCAGCACTAAAGTTATTCTTCAAGCATACAGGAACAATTTCTTAAGTTGCTTAGCTGTTAACAAAGCATTTAGTGCATGCTAATAGACAAGGAGGCAAACATATCGAACAGGTGATTAATCCCAAAATGTCTAGTGCACATTATTTGAATATTCCTATAATCAGCACAGGTCTAAAGATATCTGACACCCTAGATGAACCTTCAGCTGGATGGATCCTAAAGTGACTGACTGGGTTAGAAATTGTTTGAATGGGAAGCAACAAAGACATCAGGTAAATGGAGCTCGCTCTGAGGAGAAGGATGTTACCAATGGTATGCAGCAGGGATCTGTCCTTGGTCCAATTTTTTTTTTTTACATTTTTATAAGTGATATTGTGAAAGGGCTATCATGTAAGGTTTGCCTCTTTGTGGATGATACCAAAATCTGCAATAGACATTCAGGAAGGTATACATAACATGAGCAAGAATCTAGCAAAGCTTCAAGAGTGGTCGAGAATTTGGAAGCTGTGATTAAAAGCTAAAAATGCAGGGTCATGAATGTGGGCTGAAAAAAATCTAAGGAAGTGGTATAGTATATTGAGTGAAGTACTTCTGTTCATGAAAGAAAAGCAGGACCTAGGGGCTAAATAGGTAGAAAAGGCGATGGTGAAAACCAGAAGGTTACTTGGTTGCACAGGGAGAGAAATGGTCAGCAGAAAGAAGGAGCTGATAGTGCCTCTATATAAGTCAATGGAGAGACCTCATTTGGATATCAGGGAGTTCATTTTAGAAGCCTTATTTGTGCTTTGGACATCTGAAATGTGCATAGACACATCTCCAGAGTCATTTTAGAAGCTGCCTCTGGGGATGTCCCCAGCATGAGGATGTCTGAATCTGAAAGGGGTCATAGGGAAGGCATGACCAGGACATTCCTAGGAACCTAGAGGCATTGTTAGGGTGTTCTCAGGGACCAGGACATCCCTGCCTGATCACGGAAATCTCATGGACATCTGGCATCACATGTAACCTTAGACCTGCTCCGAGGCAGGAAAAGCAATGAACAAACATCTGAAAAGTGCTCCTTTTAACTGAAAAACACATTTGTTCATTTCCACTACACAGTACATCAACCACAGCAGCATTTGACCATTAGGCTATCCTAGATGGGAGGACTCTGTAATCCTGTTCTGTGGATATCTAGGTAGACTCCCCCACAAAAGTCCATATAAGGCATGTCCAAGTTTGTGAAATCACATCCGCACCTGGATGTTCCTGCATTTATTTCAGATGTTCTGGCTTACATGTCCCAGATTTCACTTGGACGGATCTTCTAAAATTCCCCAGAAGATTTGTGCTACTGCTTCAAACTAGAATAAATATACAGTTCCACAAACAAAATTAGGCATAAACTTCCAGTTATCATGTTAGCCATATTTGTGACAAATTGATACGCTGTGATACTATCACAATAAAATATAAAGTAGTTGTATATTCCAAGGTGGGCTTTATGGGGTAATAGTTGGTGAAGTTGTTGACCTCATTGTGGAAATGTTTGAGGATCCAACTAGAGTCTTATCCTGTCTCCGTATGGCCCTTCCTGATGTCTTCTATGGGCAAATTCTCACTCAAATTTATTTAAATAAAATATTTTCTCTCTTATTGATATCAATGCCACTACTACTTAAAATTTGTATAGCGCTATAAGGCCTACATAACACCATACACAGAGTGGTGGAGTAGCCTAGTGGTTAGAACACTGGCTTGGTAATCAGGGTTCAATTCCCACTAGCACCTTTTGTGACCTTGGGCAGGTCACTTAACCTTCAATTGTCTCCAAAGAAAGGCCTGGCAATCTATCTCCAGTGACACTGCCAAGAAAACCCAGGAGCTTCTGGGTCACCAGGAGTCAGAACTGACTCAAAGGCAGACATTGCATCACAACACATAAAAAACAGTCACTGCTTAGAGAACTGACAATCCATCAGGACAGAAGTATACAACTAGCAGGGCTAATAGGGGACTAGGTTAAAACAAAGGAAAAAAGGTGGTCAACAGAAGAAAAAGAATTAGTCTAATTGGAATTATCCCTATTTGCTGATGGGTTATATTTATATTAAAGCAGAATTTATAGTTGTCAGTAACACTGTAGTAGTTTTTCTCACCACAGGACTGCATACATGATATTTGCATAGTTTTGTGACTTCCATCATGCTCTAATTTTGCTTATGTCTGACCTGAGTGAAGGCACTCTCCCACACAATCGCCTTTTCATTGATGGTGAAATCCTGGTTTGGTGGGGCGTAAGGGTTATAACTTCCAACAATCTCTGTATTCTCTGTCCCATTAGGTAGAAAGACTAGGTTTATAATATTATATCCAGTGGAGAAATCACCATTCTCATTGAAAAAGATCTCTTCACCCAGAATGTTCCTAAAGTGGACGTTCTTCAGATAATGATGAAGCTAAAGAATGAGGAACAGATTTTCAGTAATGTCCCTAAATGTGGGATATACATGTCAAGCTCATACAATACCTGCAGAACCAGAAGAGCTTCAGAGAAGGGTGACAAAAATGGGATCTTCAGCTTGGAGAAAAGGTGACTTAGAGGCGATATGCTAGAAGTTTATAGAATCGTGAATGGGGTAATTCAGTTAAAAAGGGAATGTTCCTTTAACATTTCAGACAACACAAAAACAAGCCCTACTCCTGCTGGAATTCTGCAAACAAAATAAAAAAATAGGTGCCAAAAGGTCTGAATTATGCAAAATTCTACTTCCTTTGTCAAAATAATAAAATATCTTGTTTTTGATTGATTCTTAATTTAAAATACACTGCAGAAAACAAGCAGCACAATTTTGTAAATATTGTGTACAGAATTACAGAAAGGCTAACAAGAGGACATACCATCAGAACATAAGAACATAAGATATGCCATATTGGGTCAGACCAAGGTCCATAAAGCTCAGTATAATTTGTCCAGCAGTGGCCAATGTAGGTCATACGTACCTAGCAGTTTCCCCAAAAGACACAGGTTCCGCAATACTTGTATTGGGTCAAGCATTGATATCCTGGGACCCTTTTTAACAATGGTTTATGAACATTTCCTCCAGGATCTTGTCCAAACCTTTTTTAAACCCAGCTACACTAACAGCCTTCACTATATCCTCCGGAAACAAATTCCAGAGTTTGATTATATGTTGAGTGAAAAAATATTTTCTCTTATTTGTCTTAAATAGTTGACCCTGTAGCTTCATTGCATTAGTCTTTCTATATTCTGATAACGTAAACAATCGATCTACGTTTACTTGTTCAACTCCGTTCATTAATTTATAGACTTCTATCATATCTCCCTTCAGCCATCTCTTTTCCAGGTTAAAGAGCCCTAACCTTTTTAGCCTTTCTTCATAGGAGTATCCTTCCATCCCCTTTACCATTTTGGTGGCTCTTCTCTGAACCTTTTCTAATAACGCTATATCCTTTTAAAGATACGGCGACCAGAATTTCACACAATATTCAAGGTGCGGTCACACCATGGAATGATACAGAGGGATTATAATATCTTTTTTTAAATTTTCCGTTCCTTTCCTTATGATACCTAGCATTCAATTTGCTCTCCTGGCTGCCGCTGCACACTGGGCAGAGGGTTTTAACATGTTGTCCACAATGATGCCTAAATCGTTTTCCTGGGTGGTGGTTCCTAATGTGGAACCTTGCATTGTGTAACCATAGTTAGGGTCCCTAGGTGCATAACTTTGCACTTGTCCACATTAAATTCCATCTGCCATTTTGATGCCGAGTCTTCCAATTTATCAAGATCCTCTTGCAATTTTCCACAATCCTCTTGGGTTTTAACAACTTTAAATAGTTTTGTGTCATCTGCAAATTTGATAACCTCACTTGTTATTCCCTTTTCCAGGTCAATTATGAATACATCAAAAAGCAGTAGACCCAGCATAGATCCCTGTGGTAAATCACTATTCACCTTTCTCCATTGGGAAAATTGGCCATTTAGCTCTACCCTCTGCTTTCTATCTTTTAACCAGTTCTTGATCCACAATAGTACACTGCCTCCTATCCCATGACTCTTTAGTTTTGCCAAAAATCTCTGATGAGGGACCTTGTCAAAGGCTTTCTGAAAGTCCAGATACACTATATCAACTGACTCGCCTTTGTCTACCTGTTTATTCACACCTTCAAAAAAACATTATAGATTAGTAAGACAAGATTTTCCTTGTCTAAAGCCATGTTGGCTGTCTCCCATTAAGCCATGACTATCTACATGTTCAGTCATGACTATCTACATCTTTATCAATTTTGTTCTTTATGATGGTTTCTACCATTTTTCCCGGTACTAACGTCAGGCTCACCAGTCTGTAGTTGCCCGGATCACCACTGGAACCCTTTTTAAAAATTGGCGTTACGTTGGCCATCCTACAATCTTCAGGTATTACAGATGATTTTAATGATAGTTCACAGATTACTAATAACAGGTCTGCAATCTCGTATTTCAGTTCTTTCAACAACATTGGATGTATATCATCCAGTCCAGGTGATTTGCTACTCTTCAGTTTATCAAATAGTTGTAATACATCTTCCCGATGTATCGATATTTCCTTCAATTCTTCCACACCTTTAAATACCACTTCAGTCATGGGTAACATCCCTACATCTTCCTCAGTAAAGACTGAAGCAAAGATTTAATTCAGTCTCTCCGCTATCGCCTTGTCGCCTCTTAGTGCCCCTTTAATACCTCTATCATCTAATGGACCAACTGACTCTCTTACAGGATTTTTGCTACGAATGTACTTGAAAAAGTCTTTATTATGCGTTTTTGCTTCCGCAGCAAGCTCCTCTCAAATTCTCCCTTTGCCTGCCTTATCAATGCCTTGCAATTAACTTGCCAGTGCTTGTGCTGTTTCCAGTTTTCGTCATTTGGCTTTTTTTTTCCATTTCCTGAAAGATGCTTTTAGGCAAGAACAGCCTCTCTGACCTCACCTTTAAACCATGCTGGAAGTTTTTTGGACTTCCTTCTACTTTTCTTAAAGCATGGAATACAACTGGTCAGGGCTTCCAGAATAGTATTTTTCAACAACACCCAAGCTTGATGTAAGTCTTTAATCTTTGCAACTGCTCCTTTTAGTTTTTTCTTAACTATTTTCCTCATTTTATAATAGTCTCCCTTTTGAAAATTAAAAGGTAGTACTGTGGATTTCCTTACCATCCCTCCTCCACTAATTAAATCAAACACGATCATGCTATGATCACTATTGCCAAGTCGCCCCAACACCCATATCTCTTGCACCAGATCTAGTGTTCCACTAAGGACTAGGTCCAATATGGCTTCCCCTTGGTCGGTTCATGAACCAGCTGCTTCAACAAGCAGTCATTTATTTCATCTAGGAACTTTATCTCCCTAGCATGTCCTGCTATGACACTGACCCATTTGATACCGGGGTAATTGAAATCACCCTTTATTATTACCATGCTGTTAATTTTGTTAGCTTCCTTGATTTCTCTGAGCATTTCATCATCCATTTTATTCTGGCCAGGGGGTCGATAAAACACCCCTACTGCCATCGTCTTTACCCTTTTACATGGAAGTTGAATCCATAGAGATTCTGCAGCAAATTTTGTTTCCTGCAAAACTTTAATCCTTTCTGACTCAATGCCCTCTCTAACATAAAGCGCAATGTCTCCACCAATTTGATCAGCTCTATCATTACGATATAGTTTGCACCCAAGTATAATAGTCTCCCACTGGTTGTCCTCCTTCCACCATGTCTCTGAGATTCCAATCATATCTAACGTCTCCTTTAGTGCTATATATTCTAAGTCTCCCATCTTATTTTTTAGACTTCTAGCATTTGCATTCAAGCATTTAGAGACTGCATTTTATTCATATTTATCTGGCTATTGATAGGCATGGGCAATTTGGAATCTTTAATCTCTGTCTGCTCTACACTCAAGGGCATTTGGGCTACTTTACTCTTTTTTGGAACCTCTCTGCTTTTGGTAGTATCCTTCAAGGATACATTTTACTGAACCATGCGCTCTTGTGTGACTGTTGGCTTTCCCCTATTATCTAGTTTAAAAGCTGCTCTATCTCCTTTTTAAAGGTTAATTCCAGCAGCCTGGTTCCATCCCGGTTAAGGTGGAGCCCATCCCTTCGGAAGAGTCCCTCCTTTCCTCTGAATGTTCCTCAGTTCTTAACAAATCCAAAACCCTCGTCTTTGCACTATTGTCTCATCCACGCATTGAGACTCTGGTGCTCTGCTTGCCTTTTGGGTCCTGGCGTGGAACGTGAAGCATTTCAGAGAATACTACCCTGGAAGTTCTGGATTTCAACTTATCTAGGTGTTGCGTGAGGTCCACTACCTTTGCACCATGAAATAAAGTTCTTGGATGATACTTGTATGTCATTGTTCGCCTATGGAAATGAGCTACATGAAATAGACCTACTTTTTGAGATCTGCTAGGTACTTTTGACCTAGATTGGCCATTGTCCTACAGATCCTGGGCTTGATGGACCTTGGTCAGACTCAGCATGGATTTTCTTATGTTCTTATGACTAGCACAATCTATGTAAGAAAAAGGTGAGCTAATAAAATAGAAAAACATTTTGGGTTGTTTTCTATAGTTCCCTCTTATACTATGAGGCCCGTTTTGCACTTAGTCAGCCCGATCCCAAAGGGACACATCCGGGCCGTCTAGATGGACAGTCACTGGATGGGCCGGACTGTACCCAATTCTGCATGGCGGGAGCAAGACGCTCCCACAAAAGCAGGATCGGGCACACAGATGGCCCAGTATGCCTCTGCTGCAGCTGCGGCCAGACCTCCCTTTGCTACCACTAATACGTTGGTGCCATGGTGTCCCATTGCCATGCCACTAGGACACCCAGCAGGAGCGGTGAAAACTGGACATTCCGCAGACCAGTTTACCTGCCACCCAACCCTCGGCAAGGTCTGCCAGGCCCAGGAATGGGCAATTGGGAATCACCTCCTGTGGCTCCGTTGCTTCTAGGTGGGCTGCTGGGCTGGAGAGCATGAGCACTCCATGCTTATTCTATCTCTGTGGTGGAATAAGCTAGGCATTCTACTGATGCTTCCTGTATGTACAGGGCCATGACCTAAATCGGCCCTGTACGTTCGGGTGCCTGGCCTGTCCATGCTACGCCCCGATGCAGGTCTCCCCGCACAGCGGCTCTGTGCATGCAGGAAGTCTTTCAGCATTCAGGTCAGATGGCTAGCGGGGTTGCACATCCCACTGGGACGTACAGCCCCGTTAGTTGCTTTACAGAATCAGGCTAGTGTGTATTTAGCATGAAAACTAATATATGTTAAGTGCCTTATAATAGGTCTGACCGGCATGTTCCCAGCAGTTAACGTACTGATGTGTACCCTTATCCACAGCACTTCCTCGATCTACTGCACATCCCTAACATTTTTTGCTGTAACTATCTTCTGCCTGTGTTACATACTTGAATACTACGTAGGGTTTGCATGTGCTTATCTAACTAAGACAATGGAAATGCAATCCATCATTCTCATAGTTATGAGGAGATTGTTTTCTTCATCTTAAATTGTTTGGAGATCTGGGGTTCCTTCTCCTTACCCAATCAATAAAATATGCTCTTCTGCCTCACTGTCTGCTCTCACTTCTTCATCTTTCTTTCAATCATATCAGCACACAGGCCCTGATCTAGGAATAGACAAGTCACCAGAGCATTGCTTCTATGCACTGATGTAAATCTCACCCAAGCAGCCCCCCACGATGCGGGACGGGAGCCTGAGCAGAAAGAGAGCCCACACAGCGGTGATGGCAGCAGCGCGGCAACTTACTTTAACATGTTTGCCGCATTACTCTGCTCTTGTAAGTTTGCCTTTGGGAGCAGCATGGCAAACATGATAAAGTAAATTTGCTGTGCAGCTGCTTGCGCCGCCACATTAGGGGTGGGGGGCACTGCATAAATGGGTTGTCCTGCATGAGGGGGATGCACCACTGCCGCAGCTATAAGGACTCTCAGCAAAACTTTACTTCAGGGCCCCTCATTGTAACGCAACTGCTTCTATGCCTCAATCCAAGCCTGTTCTCTGTTTTTCCATGCTGACTAAAACACCTTGAACTGAAAAGAGCACAGGGCCTGCCTCTTTTTGCGTTATCATAGGCCCAGCTTTCCATAGTAGTATGAAACCCATGCGAGGGAAGGATTTGTGGCATCACTGAGCCTCTAAAAGATCGAAAGTGGCAATCAGCACAGGACAGTGAGAGGGAGACTGAAGGGAGGATCTAGGCAGTGGTGATCAGGTGGGGAAGGGGGCTGAAGTAGCAGTGATTGGGGTGGAACAGGAGGGAGCTGAAGTGATTGAGGAATACCTCTTTCCCCGCACACATATAATTGCCTATGTTGGTAGCTATAAAGAGGCAAACGGCAATCACCCAGACGTCAAACAGCCTGTAATACCGTCATTCCAAAGACGGGAACTGGGGAAATCCACCAGTCATAGCGGCAGTAATATTGCACATTGGCATTTTGTACAGGAATCCTCTTCAAGTACTGTACTTGAGACAGAGCTTGTCAGTAGATTTCTAAGCTGAAAACACAGTTCTGTGTCTGCTCTTTATTTAGTGGGACTTCCTGGATTAGGATTTGTGCAATATTACCGCCGGTATGACTTGTGGATTTCCCCAGTTCCTGTCTTTGTAATGACGGCATTACAAGCTGTCTGACGTCTGGTTGATTGCCTTCTGCCTCTTTAAAACTAAATTTACTATTTAATTTTCATTCTATTTTAGTATTTCACTTATATGCTGGTTGAACACATACTGGGTGATTTATTCACCTTTATAAAAGAATAAACAGGAAAGTTTGTAACAAGAGAGAATTTTTCCTCTCATGACAAACCTTCCAAAAAAAATTTAATAGCTGCCTGTTTTTGTGGGCCTATTTTAGTGGAATTCCATGTTGGTTATGACTTGTGGTTTTCTTTAATTTGATAAAGAGTAAATCCGGTGTTGTCAGCACAGATACACTTTACTGGGTATTTCCCTACCAGCTATATTCCTCTTCTAGCAGAGTTATCCAAGTCTGAACTGAATTCGGTGCTTGTGAGACTGGAGCATCTGTGTGAGAATAAGGCCCCACTTTCTCTACCCATGAAGACTTTCATACTGTGCTATGCAAAGCACTATTTTTTTCTGAACACAGTACTTCTAAGAAATGATGTTACCTTCCATTGCAAAGAATCTGGAACTTTCTGGCTTTGTCCACTCCATAGGATGTCTTCTCCATAGGTGGATGTAAGCATGTCATGCAATGCATGAGCCAGGGCATACACAGCATTGTAGACACTGTAGCTGCTCCCGAGGTATTTCATGTCACAGTGTAGAAAGAGGGACAGTGTCTCATCTGTTCTGCAGGATCTTCTGATGCTTGTGGGGCAACGGCCTTCACATAGATCCCTCCACCACAACTGAATAGCTTCATCACTTGGAAAGAGGGAAGGATTCACCTCACGAATAAATTCTGAGAAGCTTGGAATATTCTTCTTCACCACTGTGAATGCCAAGGTGCTGTTCTTCATACTTAAATCCAGAGAATAAACTGGGAGAAATTCCCATTCAGCTGTCGTGATCCATATTTTACCAGGTATCGTCATTATGTTTATGTGCCAAAATAAATTAAATATATGTTCTTTATTAACATAGACAATGTTCACACTAGATGATGATGTATGAATAGTCTCATTAATTATCTTTATCTTATCTGGTGATATGGGACTGTTATGAGAGAAAGTTTCGATGAATTCTACGCAGCCATTGTTCTCTTCAATCCCTTCTTTCAGGATCTGGACAGCTCTCATGCTGCTGTCATCATCAGATGCAATGATACCGACCCAAGTCCAGCTGAAATGCTTTAGTAACCTGATAATCGCATTGCAGAGGTGCAGCTCACTGGGGACAGTTCGGTAGAAATAAGGAAACTTAATAACATCACTCATAAAAAGATTCTGTGATTTGAAACTGATCTGTTAAAAAAAATAACAGATCCATCTCCATCTTTGCCATGGTAAGATTACATATCAAATAATGTGTAACATTTAAAACAGAATCTCAAGCAGACATTTGGAGAGCCAGAAGTGTGAGTTGAGGGAGTTGCGACGTAGCCTTGCTGAGCTCTTAGGAAGAGGGGCGTAGTCGTCTATTAGGCGTGTGCATTTTGGGTTCACTGGGCACCTAAAAATTCAGCATGTGTACAAATTGCTTCTGCACCCATGTATCTATGAATTAATGCATGCACAATCAAATTATGTGTGCAAACAAGCTGCACTTGCCCTATAATCTATCACAGAAAAGTAGTAGGAACAATTTTCATCCGAAAGGCCAGCACATAAAGATATCTGGAGAACTTATCTGGACTTTTAATGTGGATCTTCTCACAGTCTATCTGGATAAGGTGGTCTGCTGAATATGTGATCTTAAGCTTAGAAGGATAAATTATCCATAGGAAATTAGCACCATTATTTATGCAGTTTACTTATATGGACAAAAATATTATCTGTAGAGTGACTGTACATTGTCATTATCTGTCCATCTTTTAGACCCAGCCTGGGATTCCCCAAACCTGACTTAACCTATATGCATGTATTTTGACTTTATATTGACTTTATAGCCAAAATATAGTATGTTCATTCGTTTGCAGCAAATTTGTTGAAAGCTTTTATGCAGCTAGTATCCATTGCTGATTGTAGAAGTATTCTTGAATACTGACTAGTACTCTGCTGCCTCATTTAACTGGTAGTGATGGCTATAGCTCTGCATGGAGAGTAGGCAAGTTTAACTATATTGTCTATTTAATGGCAGATTGATTTTTGGCCTGCACACCTCTACAAATAATGTTATTTGATAGATATCCATTTACAGATTAAGAGGGCCATTCTGTTCCAAGAATAGCAGGTATGGATGTCCCATCAAGACGTCCATCCTTGCTATTCGTCCCCCTGCTTATCCCATCGATACCCTCCCCATTCAAACAGCAGGTTTATATGGGGAGGCCTAGATGGGAGCAGGAGGGGGCATTCCGGAGGCAAAGCGAGTGCGGGCTGTGACTCTGGATGTACAGGGCCGATTCAAAGGTGGGGAAATCAGATAGGAAAATTATTCCACCTTGAAAGTGGAATAAGTCCCACTAGATGGAGGAGGATCATGGCGCGGGATCCCGGGAACACAGGTGAGGGGGCACAGGGGGTTCCCCGTAGCTGGATCCAGGCCTTGAAAGGCCGAATTGGGGGTCAGGCTGTGGTATCATGGGTTCAATCCCCCACTGTGCCCAATGAATAAGGCTGGCTGAGGCACTACCTTTTATGTGTAATATGGCATTAGGAGGCATTTTAATTTTATTTTAATTACTGCTGCTAGCAAACACACTCTCAAAGCGCTGTAACATAAGGTGCTGCATAAGGCACCCCATAAGGTACCCTAGAGGGCACTTTTTAAAGTGCATAGTCCGCAAGGCACTCTATAATGTTGCCCATAGGGAGCCGCGGAAGGTGCTGTATGGGGCGCCCTATGAAGCACTGTAAGGTTACAGTACTGTGTTTGTTGGCAGCACTGCGCATGTTAATGCATGGAAATCTGAAGTAGGTGTGCTGATGTGCAAGCAGAGTAACAGAGGTGTAGTACAATGGATAATACACTGCAGGGGTCATGGGTTCAATCCCCCACTGTGCCCATTGAGTAAGGCTGACTCAGACAGTGCCTTTTACGTGTAAGAAGTGTTTTGTGAGGCAGATTAATTTTATTTTAATGAGTGCTGCCAGCAAACACACCCTCACAGTGGCATAACCTAAGGTGCCGCATAAGGCACCCTAGAAGGCACTCCAGAGGATATAGGAATTGCTATCTGCCAGTAATCATAGCAACCTTCTGATAGATGTGTACTGTATTCCCAGGTTTAGGGTGGCATTGCTAAGGTATGCAAGTGCTAATATTGGGAGATGCACGCAGGGCCCAAACTCCTGCCTCTCCAGGTGGCTTTGGCTAATGGAGCCTGTGGGTGCGGGTGTTTATGCCCCTGTTGGGAACCTCTGCTCTAGAGCAGTGGCCAACTCCGGTCCTGGTGGGCCAAACACTGTTCGGGTTTTCATGCTGTCCCTAATGAATATGCATGATAGACATCTGCATACCATGGGGGCGGTGCATTGACATGCAGCACAGCCATATTTATTGGAGACAGCATGGAACCTGAATGGTGTTTGGCCCTCCAGGACGGCAATTGGGAGACTCTGCTCTAGGTAATGCCCATTTTTATGGTGTTTGTGCTGTGTAGGGTAAAATATAGGTGTTTGACCCATGCTTATGTTCTCAGCAATAAAGGTTCAGTCTTTACTACCATGTTTTCTTCATGGGTAAAATATGGGGACTGGGTTGGCATGAGCCACAGCTGGGACTTGAACCTGTGACCTTCTGCTCTTGGACAGGCTGTCGGTGTGCACTGCACCACCGTGTTGCCACAGATATGCTGCATTCCCTGGGGAGTCCACGACTGTACATCCGACAGGGCCTGTTTGTTGCAGTGCACGGCACCCACCTACACAGGCCTGGGCCTGGATTGCTGTGGGCAGCTGGCACTGTCCCCTCCTACACCAGTACCCCTCTGCCACTTTGCTGACATGCCCTTCTGCTGGTGGTGCTAGTGGTACGCAGTTTCGGGCCATCCTGTGTGCGGGTAGGCGGCTGCCTATGGTGCGTGTTCTGGGGTAGGGGTGCCTGCATAGATGTCCACGCTTCCCCCCCCAAGCACCGCCTGCCACTGTTCTGTGCCCTTGGGGGTACCTGCTGGGTACTATCCACTGTAACACTGTGGGAAGCACACTCGTGCCCATGTTGGGCCCTCATCAGTTGCTGTCTGGCTGCTGTCCAGTTTCAGCATTCCTATGTGCCACCTAGGCATCTGCCTGGTCCGCACTGTGCCCCAGCTGCACCACATCATGTGCCGCCTGCAGCCCTCAGTCTCAAACAGCATTACCCCACTTTTAAAAAAGATCTAAAAACACACCTCTTCTCCACTGCTTTTGACCTCCCTTCCCCTTTTGTGAGATAACTTTCCCCTTCCCCTTTCTCTCACTCGTCTCTCTCCTTAGCTATGTCTATTTAAATGTCTCGGGTGCTTTCTAGTCGTTCATTGTAACTTCCTTTCCTTTCCAGCCCATTGGCCTTTTCTATATATTAATCATTTTTGTAAACCGCTGTGTTCTAATTGGAATAGTGGTGGTTGTTGTTGTTAAGTGCCGTCGAGTCGGAGTCGACTCATGGCGACCCTCTGGATAGCTATCCTAAATTGTGCATGAGATACATTTGCATACAATGGGGGTGGTGCATAGAACAGCAGCACAGGCATATTTATTAGGGACAGCATGAAACCTGAATGGTGTTTGGCCCTGCAGGACTGCAGTTGGGACACTCTGCTCTAGGGATTGCACATGTTTATGGTGTCTGTGCTCTGTAGGGTAAAATATAGGCGTTTATGGTATGTGTCATTTATCTGCAATAAAGGTTCTGTCTTTATTACCACGGTTTAGTACTGGGTAAAATATAGGGACATGGTTTGCAAGAGCCACAGATGGGATTTCTACCTGTGACCTTCTGCCCCTGAGCACACTGGCTGTGTGTACTGCACCACACAGGCAGATCATTCCCTTGGGATACCATGACTGTTCATCAGACAGATCTTGACAGTTGCAGTGCACGGCACCCACCTAAACGGGGCTTGGCCATGGTCTGCTGTGGGCAGCTGCCACTGCCCCCTCCACCACCAGCACCCCTCCGCCACCATGCTGACATGCCCTTATCCCGGTGGTGCGCAGTCCCAGGCCAGCCAGGGTGCTGGTAGGCAGCTGCCTATGGTGTGGGTTCTCGGGTAGGGGTGCCTACATGGACATGCGCTCTTCCCCCCGGCACCGCCTGCCAATGTTATGTGCCCTTGGGGGTACCTGCTGGGTAATATCCCCTGGGACACTATGGGAAACACACTGGTGCCCATGTTGGACTCTCGTCAGTTGCTATCTTGCTGCTTTACAGTTTCAGCATTCCTATGTGCCACCTAGGCATCTGCCTAGTCCACACTTTGCCCCTGCTGGACCACAGCATGTGCCACCTGCAGCCCCCTGTATCCCATTTACAGCATCAGTACAGTTGCCCTTTCCTATGTGTCCACTCTGCTGTTGCTGCACATGTGCACGCCATAACAAACCTGCCCAATATAAACCAAAGAAAACCCTAATCAGCGCTATTTCAATGTGGGATCATTCACTTTGTAGCAGGACAGAGAATAGACCCTTCCAAACATAATATCTTCTTTTTTATGCTTTGTCAGTAGTGTTGCTTTATGTTTATCATTAATATCACTATTCGCCAGATCGGTTATTGGGATTTCAAATGTGGTTCTGGTCATTTTATCTGTTTATTTGCCTTTTTGGTTCCTGCACATGTATCACTACTATCACTTTTCTGGGTTTCTCTGCCTTTGCTATACATTGCTGACTGAAATGGTTTCTCTGTCCTGCAAATGTGCCTAGTGCGAGGTTTTCACTGGTGCTAATTTTCTGAGCTTCATTTTGCAGCATTAGTGTGCAAGGAGCCACTCCCCGCCCACTCTCTGCCCATTGACCCCTTCTCTCTGCCCCTGGGGAGCCTTACGCCACCCTCTGGGGAGCCTTACTCCACCCTCGGTGCATCTTACCACCGCAGCAGACATTATTGCGCGATACGTGACATTATAGCGCAGTAATATCGTGTGATAACATCACGTATTGCGCGATAACGTCATAGCTGTGCTGTTAGCGCCATTTAGTAAACATACCCCTTTATGCCTGAGCCTTTACACCTGCCCCCTGAGGAGGCCTCCGATGTCTACAGCTTCCATCTAGCCGTGATTTCTGACCATTTACCCCTACTGGTTTATAAAGCTACATAGGCATCTTTATGAAATATTTATAAAATATACATGTAAATCACACCCTGCCCATGCTTGGTCCAAGCATGCCTACACATGGATTGTCTAACAATACACACCTTCTTCTCATCACGCACCTTTTGCATGTAGTACCTGGGGTAATATTATACAACCTTCTATTTGTGTAAAGAGAACTATAACCTTATCTCTTTAAAATCAATTTGCACATGCTAAACAGTTATAATATGCTTGAAAATATGTTTTTCAATATAAATGTGTGAAACAAATTGAAAAAATGCTAAAAGCTGAAGAAAAAGGCAACATAAATTTTGTTTTTTTCTGTGCACATGCCTTAAAAATATGATGTAATCCAAATTCTTGACTAATTTAGCAGGGAAGATTTCTCCAGTAAGAAGGTTTGAAGGATCTTACTAAACATAGCAACTAATATGGTCTTGGTCCTAGTTCCCAGATGAAATCATCTAACACACATGAGCTTTCATTGCAAGCAAACCATTGGCTAAAAAACACTCCTTTCACTTAACTTCCAATTTTAGCCAAGTAACTAAATTCCTGAGATCACCACATTCTCTAAACTGCCTAAGGTCTTCAAGCCAGTTCCAATTCCTGCCTCACAATTAAATCCACAGAAACAAAATCCAAATTCTGTTTTTCTATTAGGGTGTGGCAGAGGCGTGTCTGGGGAGGGGCAATGGATTTACAAGTCCCCCTTCAATCCCAGAAGCAGCAGATCCGTCTGCAGGCACGAGCATGTTTATTCCTGCCCCAGGCACAAATAGGGTTCAGGAAAGTGTTTGTTTTCACCTTAAAACATCCAGAGAGTGTAGAGAAGAAGGATAGTTAAGTGACTAGTTTCAGATTATAAGATCCCAAACTAGGATTTGAACCCTCATTGTATGCATTATCATTACTCAGCACTTAAGCTACTGTGGCAGGTGCAGGCCTGTGACCCACGGTGTCTGACATAGGCAGGCCAGCATGGCTAGCTTGACCTGTAAATGAGGCCTGTGGAGAGGCATATAGGATTGCACATCCCCCAATATGCTGCTATTGTAAGAAAGAACTCAGTAGAAATATTGAATTAGCTTAGATAAGCAGAATTGCAGAATTAAGAAATGGAAAAGTACAGAAAAGATGTGTTTTAAAGTTACTGATAAGAAAGAGTACATTTGCAGAGAAATATTGAGGAGTGCTGACAGATGAGTTACAGAACCTTGCTCTTCTGCACGCACAAATGGTCCCATAGCCTTGAAAGTGTGAAAGTAACAAGTTGATGAACTGACCATTGTAATTGGGACTAGAAGGGGGGCAGGCAGGTGTCATGCCTACAGAAGCCCACAGAAGGAACATAATTGGAGAAACTTATCAGTACCGGGACCAATAGAGGGGCTACGGGAGGTACGGGAGCGTACCGGGACCAATGAAATGTTTTTCTATACCTAGAATGGAACAGAAGTCTATAAAAGTTGTCGTAATGCTTGAGAACTTTGCTCAGCCATTTTGAAATTGCCTTGCTTGAGACTTGTGCACAAATAAATGATTTGGACCTTCTGAACAGACTCCTGGTATCATTGGTTTGTCTGCGCTTTGCTGCTACATATTCCTTGGTGCGTTGGCCGGGAAGTTGTGGAATCAAAGTGTATATAGGGCAATATACCACGACTTTCCGCCTCTATAGGCTTGGTCCTGCCGGGATCGCGCCCTTCCGACGAGGGCCGCTCCCTGGCGCCGCCGGTCCCTTGTATCGGAGGGAGCTGGTCGGACCTCGGCGGGTGACGAGCCCGGCTGGAGTCAACGCCTCGAACCCGAGTGAGGGGAGTCCGAGGTCCAACTCATGCGCCTGCTTGGGAAGTTTTGAGGACCGGATCCGGTGAGTATAGTTTTGATTTTGGGTCTAGACAGAAATAGAAAGAGCAGTACTGCCATTGGAACTTGGAACTTGGAATTTGTAATCTCGAGATATTGGGAATTGGTAAGAGAGCTTGATCAACTCTCAAGGAAGAGCCGAGTAGCCTGGCATGGGAATTCGCTAGGTGAAACCCTCATCCTTTTTGTAATTGTACTTGGAAAAGACTAGTCAGAATAGATAGAAACGAATGCATTCTGGGATACGTTGCTAGCATGAGTGTGTGAACGAAGTATGAATGAGAGGTCTGGCAGCACGGACCAAGTGAAAGCTGACCCCTGATTAGCGCATTTCCTGACCGGGCGACCGCGTTCAGGTCGCGAAAAGGGGGAAGCGATTGTCGTCTTGTCTTGTTATTTGTATTCCCTGTACGTTTCCAGGGCCGTGAGGACCCCTTACCCACGGTCCGCCCACCTTTTCCCTTCTGTCTGTTGTTGCGCGCACACATCGAAATGGGAGGGGCGGAGTCTACTAGGAACACTCCATTAGAATGTATGATCGCACATTTTAAAGAGGGATATTCAGGAGATTATGGTATTAAAATGACAGCAGCCCGTTTGCAGATTTTGTGTACTAGGGAGTGGCCCGATCTAGACCCCATCTGGCCCCGAGAGGGAACGTTCACCGTAGAGATTATCCAGTCAATACATCGTAGGGTGCGGGTAGCGCACCCCGATCAGTACCCCTATATAGATTCCTGGTTAAGTATTTGTGAAGATCCGCCCTCCTGGGCGCAGCGCTGTTATGAGGAACAGTGCAGAATAATGTTAGCTAAAACAGATTCTAGACAGAGAAAGGAACAGCCTAGAATGAAAGAACAGGATAAGAAAGCCAAGAAGAAACCCATCTTGGCAGATCCCGATTCCCCAGAAGTAGTCCTCAGGCAGCCCCGAACCCCAGGTCCAGTAAGAATAGTCCGGCGGCGTCCTGCCCCAGATCCCCAGAGACCGCCGGAGCCGAGGCGGGACCCAATCCCTGACCCCCCTCCTCCTGGAGGAGAGGAAGAGAAAGAATTAGCGGGGAGAGAAGAGGAAAATGTAAAAAGTGAGCCAGAAGCGGAGCTAGAAGAAGAAGGAGAGGATCCCCCAGAAGAAGAAGAACAGGACAGTGTACAAATAATTGAGGAAGCTAGCGCTAGCACTAGCGCCCCGGTGAAAGAGAAACCCAAAGCAAAACCAGTTGTAAAAAAGAAAGCGACTCCTGCAAAGACAACGACAATAGCCCTTAGATCCCAGACCCAAATGACGCCTGGGACGACAGCCAAACTGTTTCCCTTAAGGCAAGTTCCGGGGGTGCCCGTAAAGAATGATAATGATGAAGTGGTAGCGGGACCCCTAACTTATGTGTATATCCCGTTCTCTACAACGGATTTATTAAATTGGAGGTCGCACTATGCCTCCTATACTAGCAAGCCCCAGGAGCTGACCGAATTAGTAACTAGTATTATGGAAACTCACCAACCCACTTGGCCAGATTGCCGTCAGCTCCTGACCACCCTATTCACTACAGAAGAACGAGCGAGAATTAGAAAAGCAGCTATCGAATGGATGGCAGAAAACCCTGCAGCTCCAGCGCAGGGGCAGAATATAATAGATCGTAGAGAAGCAGCTCAGAGAGAATTCCCAAATGAAGACCCCCAATGGGATCCAAATACAGATGAAGGATCCACCGCCCTAGCCCGTTTTCGCCAAGGCTTTTTACAAGGCCTGCGAAGAGGAGGCCAAAAAGCTATGAACCTTTCCAAAGTAACAGGAGTTATCCAAGGAATAGATGAGAGCCCAGCAGATTATTATGAAAGATTAACTGAAGCTTATAGAATGTATACTCCCTATGATCCCGAGGCACCAGGAAGTTTATGCATGGTGAATTCTGCTTTTGTAAACCAGTCTCAACCAGACATTAGACGTAAATTACAGAAATTAGAAGGGTTTGCGGGCATGAATGCAACACAGTTATTGGAAGTCGCTCATAAAGTGTATGTGAATCGTGATACTGAAAGACAGAGAGAATGTGATAGAAAGATGAAGAAGAAAGCTGATTTTTTGGCTGCGGCCATAGTTGAAAAGAAAAGGGGAGGTGTCCCTAATCGAAGGAGCAGAGGAAGAGGGCGGGGTCAAGGCGGAGGCCGGACCCAGAGACTAGGCGTGAACCAATGCGCCTATTGCAAAGAGGAAGGACATTGGAGAGATACTTGCCCGCAACTCGAAGACGCCCAGCAAGATGACGAATACGATCATCAGTGGCGAGAAGAAAGACGAGGCCGTCCCCGAGGCCAAGGAGGAGCCAATCGAGAACAATTCCAGCGAGAGAGGGGAGGAGGAGCCATCCAAGCATTGGCCACACAGGCCCATGACGAAGATGACGTGGATTAGGACAGACCGGGCTCCAAGTTTGCTTTAGGTCTCCAGGAGCCTATGGTCGAAATACAAATAGGAGACCAATTTATGAACTTTATGGTTGATACTGGAGCAGAACATTCAGTAATAGACAAAAAGATAGCCCCATTCACCAAGAAAGCAGTCACCATTATAGGAGCAACTGGTGCCAAAGCCACAAAGTCTTTTCTACAAAACCGAATATGCAGTCTAGGAGGACAGCAAGTAACTCATCAATTTCTTTACATGCCCGAATGTCCAGTACCATTACTGGGACGAGACATGCTAGCCAAGCTTCAAGCACAGATATCTTTCTCCGAGCAAGGAGAAATGCAAATGACAGTGAATTCTCAAGCCAAACCAGCAGGAGTAATGCTGCTGACAGTACCCCGAGAAGAAGAATGGAGATATTACATAGATGATTCGATTCAAGATACCTATTTTGAACAGACTTTAAAGAACATTCATGCACCACTTGAAGTATGGGCAGAAGGCAGTCCCCCAGGCCTCGCCAAGCATATAGCACCAGTGATTGTAACCCTCAAGCCTAGTGCTACACCAGTGCACGTCAAGCAGTACCCTCTCCCAAGAGCCGCAATTGAAGGCATTCATCGCCACCTACAGAGATTACTTGAGTATGGCCTACTGAAAGTATGTCAATCCCCATGGAACACCCCACTTTTGCCAGTGAAGAAACCTGAGACAGATGATTATCGACCAGTGCAAGATTTGAGAAGAGTAAATGATGCAGTTGAAACTATACACCCAGTTGTACCCAATCCTTACACTCTACTAGGATTGATACCCGCTGAAGCTACCCATTTCACTGTACTGGATTTAAAAGATGCATTCTTTTGCATAAGATTAGCCCCTGTAAGCCAAATATTGTTTGCATTCGAATGGCAGGACCCCATCTCTGGAAGAGGGGGCCAACTCACCTGGACAAGATTACCCCAAGGATTCAAGAATTCACCTACCATCTTTAGTGCTGCACTAAACCAAGATCTTTCAAGCTATCCAGTAGCCCCGGGGAGGAGAGTACTTCTCCAGTACGTGGATGATCTGTTGATAGCTGCCATATCAGAAAAAGAATGTATACGAGCCACCCAAGATCTCTTGCAGTTACTAAATGAAGCTGGATATAAAGTTTCCAGAGCCAAAGCACAACTATGCCAAACAGAAGTGAAATACTTGGGTTTTCGTATTACCCAAGGAAGCAGAAGATTAGGCAGAGAAAGAAAAGAAGCAGTATGCAGAATTCCAACTCCAACAACCAGAAAGCAAGTTAGAGCCTTTCTGGGAGCGGCAGGATATTGCCGAATCTGGATACCCAACTTTGCTCAAATTGCCAAACCACTGTATGAAGCCACAAAAGGAGAAGAGAAGTCACCACTGGAGTGGGGACTTGAGCAGAATACAGCCTTCCAGAAGCTAAAAGAAGAATTGATGTCATCACCAGCACTTGGACTACCAGATGTCCACAAACCTTTCCGCTTGTTTGTACATGAGACACAGGGAAATGCCCTAGGCATGTTGACTCAGAAACTAGGAAATTGGGAACGACCTGTAGCCTACCTATCGAAACAATTGGACCCTGTGGCCAAAGGATGGCCACCCTGCTTGAGAGCAGTTGCAGCTACAGCGCTACTAGTGAGTGAAGCAGACAAACTCACACTAGGACAGAACATACGAGTCACTGTGCCACATGCAGTCCTTGCCCTTATGGAACAGAAAGCAAATTATTGGCTCACCAATTCCCGAATGTTGAAGTACCAGAGCATGCTATGTGAAAACCCACAGATACAACTTGAAGTGAGCCATGCCTTGAATCCAGCTACCTTGATACCCATCAGTGAAGAACTCCCAGAACATGACTGTATCGAAGTCATGGAAACTGTGTTCTCCAGTCGACCTGACTTAACAGATGTGCCCATAGACAATCCCGACCAGATCTATTATGTTGATGGGAGCAGTCTCATCCTTGACGGACGACGCTGTGCCGGATATGCAGTCGTCACTCAACACGAAGTAGTTGAATCATCAGCCCTAGCCTCAGGCACATCAGCCCAGAAAGCCGAATTGATAGCACTCACCAGAGCATTGTTGTTAGGAGAAAAACTTGTGCTAAATGTATATACAGATTCCAAATATGCTTTCACTACCTTGCATGCCCATGGAGCTCTCTACAAAGAAAGAGGACTCATCACATCTGGAGGAAAATCAGTCAAATATGGTCCCGAGATATTGATGTTACTTGATGCAGTCTGGGCCCCAACACGTGTAGCTGTCATGCATTGTAGAGGACATCAAGCAGGAAGAGGAGAAGTTGCCCGAGGGAATAGATTTGCAGATGCCTCAGCACGACAAGCAGCTATGACAGGACAGATTGCCCCACAAGCTATGCCAATGCAAGCAGCATTGTTTCCAGTACCCTTGAATCTATGGACCCCACGATATACCACCAAAGAATTGGATTACTATTGTGACAAAGAAAATGGAGTATTGAAAGACGGATGGATTGAGCTGCCACCAGAAGAAGGCAGTCAACCTCCGGGAAGAATAGTAATTCCAGAATTGTTAGGACCATCCTTTGTTAAAGCTTTCCACGAAGCTACCCACTATGGAAAAAGTGCCATGGAAAAAGCACTCAGACCACATTTCTACATCCCTCTGATGACAACCATATCAGCCTCAGTAGCACGACAATGTCAAATCTGTGCCAAGAATAATGCCAAGCAAGGCCTTATTACAGCACCCCGAGTTCAGTCAAGAGGTGTGACCCCCATGCACAACCTCCAAGTTGATTTCACCGAAATGCCAAAAGCCAATGGATACCATTACCTACTAGTATTAGTTTGTACTTTCTCTGGGTGGGTAGAAGCATTCCCAACCAGAACTGAGAAAGCCCGAGAAGTTACCAAAGCCCTAATGAGAGAGATTGTCCCCAGATTTGGAATCCCAGCAGTAATAGGGTCAGACAATGGACCCTCATTTGTCTCTCAAGTTACTCAGCAGTTAGCAAAAGCTTTGCAGATACAGTGGAAGCTCCACACTGCATACAGACCCCAGAGTTCAGGGAAAGTTGAGCGAATGAATCGTACATTGAAAGCCCAAATGTCTAAGCTTTGTCAGGAGACACACTTGAAATGGCCCCAAGTGCTCCCCATAGCTTTACTCAGAATACGCTCAGCCCCTGTAAAGTCAACAGGATTTTCCCCTTTTGAAGTTTTGTATGGTAAACCCCCACCAATAGTGCAGGGAGTCAAAGGAAATTTAGCTCAGATTGGTTCAGAAGTAACCAGACAAGAACTCCTAGCTCTTAGTTTTGTTCTGCAGACTCTCCATACGTGGATCCAAGATCAGTTGCCTATCAACTTGACGGAGCCCTTGCATCCTTACCAGCCTGGAACTTCGGTGTGGATCAAAGATTGGAAGAAGATACCGTTGGAACCCCATTGGAAGGGACCGTACACCGTCATCCTGTCTACCCCAACTGCAGTAAAGGTAGCCGAGATCGACGCCTGGATCCACCACAGCAGAGTCAAGCCCGCCGCCGATCCTGAACCAGAGCGGTGGACAGCAGAGCAGCACCCTGATGTACCCTTGCGAGTTACTCTGAGACGGCAACCAGCAGCATAGACACTTCATCACAAGTGCTTTGCAGTAGCCAAGTCTTTCGAAGAGGATTGCTGTTTTCCATGCAGCAACAGTTTTGTTTCAACGAACCCAATTTGTGTGTATGATTTGACACACTACCTTGAGACTACATTGACTAAGCCAGACTTCACAAGCCGACTGAATTGCTAAGTTGGTTAATGTGTGCTGGACATCTTGAGGATCTTCAATCAACACTCAGCACCCGTTAAATTGCTTCATTAGCAAACGGGACGAAGAATAATAGACCGTCGTGATCAAGATCAGCAAGCTGAGGATTCAGAAGAACTCCAATCAACATCAACATGTATCTTTGCTTCTGCTTTGCCTTGGTTGCCTTCTTTGGAGGTTTTGAACAGACTTATGCTCTACCTCCATGCACCGCTTGCATTACCTCTACTAGAACTGGACTGAAAGTAACTCAGACTTTGCTTTACCATTCTTACTATACCTGCAAGGGAACAATAACTCGGTGTATCTATAACACCACTGAACTAAATGTTTGCACTCATGGCAAAATTAAAGCATGCTATAATCCGCATCAGAATCCATCCTATTACACGTTGGAAATAAGATGGAAGGATGCAGATGGACCTATATTAGCTGCTACACCACCACTTAAGGACATTACTAAACCTGCTGTTCTGAATTTTGATGCATGTAATGCTATTAATAGAGATAGTCAGTCCACCTGTGGTACATGGGAGAAAGCGTATCGAAATGACCATAAGTATATGTGTCCGGAAGGTGCCACAAATTGGTGGAAGTGTACAGGTAAAACAGGATCAGGGTATAGTACTGCTACAGCGGCAGACTACTATTGCCCGTATTGGGAATGTGTTTTCTATGCTACCTGGAACACTGGTATAACTAATGAGAAAATAGATAAGCGAATGGCTACTCTAACCAAGCCAACCACAAATGATAAATGTCAGAAAGATGCTTGCAACCCCTTACATTTGCGTGTACATAACCCCCATGCATGGAAACAAGGATATAAGTTTGGTTTACGTATTGCTGGAGGAGGAACAGATCCAGGGACCATTGTGTATATTAGATTGAATACCCAAGTCCACAAGTCATCTAAATATCATATTCATAGTACCTTTTATGAAGCTATGCATATAAATAAGTTTGAGATCCCTCACCCTTCACAGAATTTGTTTCTAGAATTAGCCGGAGCAGTAGTATCTAGTCTTAAGATCACAGATTGTTATTTCTGTGGCGGAACCCAAATGGGAGACCAATGGCCCTGGGAAGCCCAAGAATTGAATTATTCCATGATTTACAATCAGACTGAATTACACAAGACAACCAGTGAATGGGTGTTAGCGCACTCAATCGTTGGACGTCTTTGCTATGCCAGAACTGGACCCCAGTTCACTCAAAAGGTAGGACAGCTGGTCTGTCTTAGCCAGAAGTACTATAATGCCACGACCAAGAAGGTAGCATGGTGGTCAGGAATCAGACATCCTGAACCTCCTAACCCATTAGCCAGATTTCCTGAACTTGCAGGTCTATGGACTAATCTTGCCAAAGTCCAAGCCTGGCAAGCCCCACCTGGCCTATATTGGATCTGTGGAAACCGAGCATATGCGCAACTCCCACCGCAATGGGGAGGAGCATGTGTCTTAGGAACCATCAGACCTTCTTTCTTCTTGTTAAACACTGAACATGGAGAACAATTAGGATACCCTGTATATACCACCCACAAACACAAAGGAGCATCTAGACAGAAAAGAGAGGCCTTACAGATAGGCAAGTGGGAGAAATGGCAAGGTGATGATTGGCCACCAGAAAGAATTATTGCGTATTATGGACCTGCCACTTGGAATGATGATGGTATGTGGGGCTACCGAACCCCAGTCTATATGATTAATCGTATTATTCGCTTACAAGCAGTAGTTGAAATAATAACCAATGAAACTAGTCATGCTCTTACGCTCTTAGCTAGACAAAGTACTCAGATGCGCACTGCTATATACCAGAATCGCTTAGCCCTTGATTATTTGCTAGCAGCTGAAGGAGGAGTATGTGGTAAACTGAATTTAACTAATTGCTGTTTGAAAATAGATGATAAAGGTCAAGTAGTTGAAGAAATTGCTAAAGATATGCAAAGACATGCTTATGTGCCAGTACAGACTTGGCACGCCTTGAAATTTCCTAATTGGTTTGCTAACCTCTTTTCCTGGGTGGGAGGATTTAAGACTTTCATTATCTTAGTACTAATCCTTGTTGCTGTTGTCCTCTGCTTACCATGTTTAATCCCATGTTGTATGCGTTCCCTTCATAGTACTATTGATAATACAGTAGAGCGGAAGACCGCAACTAGAATAATGGCTCTATACAGAGCCAGCCCTAGTGGAACTAGTAAGAATCCTTTAATCAGGATTTGAATCCTCTGGAAAGTGATTTAATTCTCACACCTTATTTAAGTAATAGGGTGAGATTAATCAAAGGGGGGAATGTGGCAGGTGCAGGCCTGTGACCCACGGTGTCTGACATAGGCAGGCCAGCATGGCTAGCTTGACCTGTAAATGAGGCCTGTGGAAAGGCATATAGGATTGCACATCCCCCAATATGCTGCTATTGTAAGAAAGAACTCAGTAGAAATATTGAATTAGCTTAGATAAGCAGAATTGCAGAATTAAGAAATGGAAAAGTACAGAAAAGATGTGTTTTAAAGTTACTGATAAGAAAGAGTACATTTGCAGAGAAATATTGAGGAGTGCTGACAGATGAGTTACAGAACCTTGCTCTTCTGCACGCACAAATGGTCCCATAGCCTTGAAAGTGTGAAAGTAACAAGTTGATGAACTGACCATTGTAATTGGGACTAGAAGGGGGGCAGGCAGGTGTCATGCCTACAGAAGCCCACAGAAGGAACATAATTGGAGAAACTTATCAGTACCGGGACCAATAGAGGGGCTACGGGAGGTACGGGAGCGTACCGGGACCAATGAAATGTTTTTCTATACCTAGAATGGAACAGAAGTCTATAAAAGTTGTCGTAATGCTTGAGAACTTTGCTCAGCCATTTTGAAATTGCCTTGCTTGAGACTTGTGCACAAATAAATGATTTGGACCTTCTGAACAGACTCCTGGTATCATTGGTTTGTCTGCGCTTTGCTGCTACACTACTATTACTAAACATTTTTGTTCTGAAAGACTCTCCTGGGAACATCTATATAGACATTTGATACAGGTGCATATCAGGTATGTCCACGTTTCTGCAATTGTGCCTGAACTTCCACGTGTCTGCCTTTCCTTTCAAATGTTCTGGCTTTGAGGTCACGAGCCGCGAAACACATTTATTTATTTATTTTTTCAAAATAAAGTTTTAATAAAGAAAAGAAAAACGGTCTAAGAATTCTCTGTCTGGAATTGTGAGGATTATGAGGTCATCTCACAGACTGAGAATTCCATTTCCCCAGGATGAATGTTGGAGGTGTGGATGGCATCTTGGCCACCACCTCCTTAGTCCTCTACTCTCCAATAGTTAGTGGAGTCTGAGCAATCGTCTGGTCTCTGGAACATAAAAATGGAACTGGGCATGTTCCTGACTACTGGACCTCTTGGTTTATTTTGATTTTTTTGTCATCTTCCTGGATGCTTCCCTTTCTGGGGGTAGACATTTGGTTGGTTCTATTGCTCAATGCATCCATTTTGCAACAAGTAATAGGGTGTGTATGTGCATGTATTGGGGAGTCTTGGGGGGGGCCCAGAGTGTGCACACTGATATTTTTACTGTGAAATGTCCTTCCTCTAGTGTCTGTCATTGGATTCCCTTTTAATTCATCATGCCTTTCCACCCAAGCACTTGTAAAGGCAAATTTCATACAGTATTTTAGAAAAGAACAATTATAATCAGGCATGTAGGCAACTCTACAGAGAGCCATAATCCACGTCTGCACATGCAAATGGCATTTCTATGACTAAATGCTGGAATTTCCAAATGGAAGTTGTGAATACGGCTTCTAAAATAACTCCCTTAACCTCTTTATTTCAGTTCCAGTCCCAGTGCCTAAAAATCACAGGATTCAGAATGAGCACCTGTTGTGCATTTGGACCTACAGCCTGAATAAAAAAAGATTTTAAATTCTAGGATCAAATTTTTCTCTAGCTTGGAAATAATCTGACGAGTGTATAGTTTATTCCTCTCATAATTATTCTCTTGAGTGGATTTCATTTTTGAACTTCAGATTTTGCTTCTTTATTAAAATCATCTGGTCTTCACATTTTCTTTTATTAGAGATGATATTCTGTGGATATGTATTATTTAGCAATGCACTGTAGTAACACAGAGAAACCCTTTACCTGTGGGTAGTGGTATATCCTGAACACATTGGATATCTGACTTGATTCCTCTGCTGAGAGGCCTTCAATTATAGCAGCAAGGGTACCAGATGTTCTACAGTTGTAATTAGGGATCCAGGTATTCATTCCTGTGAATATATGCAAGGCAGCCCAAAACACAAAGATGGGATTGTTGTAAGAGTCATAAATCTGGAATCCCAGTGTGAGGTTGGGTAAGAGCTCTGAGCTATTGTTGATCTCCTCCACTGCATAGACAAAGGCCAGGAAGTCATAATAGTTTTCAGCATAAAAGCTGAAATGACATTTAAATTCAGACAATGTAAAATCACATTAACTAAGGGATGTAGAAACACAGGGTCCAATATTGAGCTGGCCAGTTTATAATCTTAAGTTAAGTGTCAGCACCAGGATGCTGGATGCAAGGACCTTTGGTGTGACCCAGCATAATGCTTAAATTATTCTTATATTCCTATATTCTGTCCCCTAGACTCTGTTGCCTTAGGGGTATGTTTACTAATCCGGGCTAACGGTTAACCCGTGCTATCTACCACTAGGTCCCATATTATTCAATGGGACCTAGTTGCAGATAGCCTGGGTTAACCGTTAGCCCGGTTTAGTAAACATACCCCTTAGTGTTTCTCTCCATCCATATGCATCTGTCCTTTATTTTTTTATTTTCATGGACAGTAGGGATGTGCATAGGAAAAACATTATAAGTTTGTTTTCAGAAATTGTTTTCCTGATTTTCATAGATGGTTCCAGTTCTTTTCACAAGATTAATTTTAAAAAAGAATTATTGAACACATGTTAGACATTTTAAAAAACAAAACTCATTAGCATCCACTCAAATTATTAATAACACTTTTGATCAAATCAATATTAACTTTCTACAAAAGTGAACAATTGAACTGATATCTACCAAAATAAACAAATTAAAACTCGGCAAGATCTCAAAACAATAACAGAGCTATATAAGATCGAAGACTGACCTTCTAGCATAACGGCCCAAGAAGGACCTGTATTAGAATGCTCTCATTTCGTCATCGAACTTGCAAAGATAAATCAAAACAGCCTTAACAGAACAGTTCTTATATCTTTAAACATACATTCAAAGTTCTCACATTACATAACACCTGACACAATATTGCATTTCGATAAGTAATACCACAGTTATCTACATCAGGGGAAACCTCTACAAGACTGGAATATACAATCAGTTCAAAAGCTCCTTCATATAAAGAGCTCACCTACTAAGTGGAGGCTAATGAGTTTTGTTGTGATTCATGTGGTACCTCTGTGGTTGGCCTTACATTAAGACATTTTAAAAAGACATAAGCATCTTCTATCCAGATATGTCCTGCTATTACAGATGTTTGGTGGTACTAAGCACTATTGAGTAATAGAATATAGGGACAGGCTATGAGGTGTACAGGTGCTAAATATAATATGTGCAAAGATCTAGTGAGACACTCTCTTAAATCTAACATATCATTCTATAGACAAAATCTAAATGAATGTTAAACAGTTGGAGACAATTCTAAGGAGGATCTGCAAAGAAATGCATGATATGTACTATAAGACATATGTTGAGGAACAGGGAAAGGAAGATATGATGTAAATATTCAAATATGTTGAAGGCTCCATTAGGACAAATGTCAGCAGTATTTTCCACAGAATAAAAATCAGGTCATCAATGGTCATCAGTAGTATAATGGGTCATCATTTCAAGGGAAAAGGAAAAGATTAAAAAAGGAATCTGAGAAAGTTTTTTCTCTGTAGTGGTTTGTAGGGTCTTAAACAATATTAAATTCAAACATGCATGACCCAAACTGAGATTCAACAAGAAACAAACATCAATGGACGGATTGTGTGAACTAAGTGATCAATATTTGTGGACACCAGGTATGTTTCTATGCTCCAGAAAACAGGATTTGCCAAGAAATTTTTAAAAAAATGTTAACAGTTTATAAAATCTATTCAGATGGTTGTTAAGAATTGAGCTGTTATCGTTTCTCATCTCTTTTACAGCACGTAAAGCCCCTTCTTTGGGGTGGATGAGTAGCCTAGTGGTTAGAGCACAGCCTGGTAGCTAGAAGATCATGGGTTCAGTTCTTACTGATATTCCTTGTCACCTTGCTCTCCATTTCCTTGGAAGAAAAGGCCTGGCAATCTGCTTCTGGTGAAGGATTCACAAGAAAACCCAGAGGCAGCAAGGTCACCAGGAATCAGCAATGACCTGACAGCATTAAAGTAAAACTCCTTCTCACAGTCACAATCTATACCTCCATTTCACATCTATGACAACCCACATTAAACTCAAAATTATGTCTTAGAAATAAGTTTAGCCTCAATGCTACTCACCTTCTATTTCCAGTGAATATAGGATAACTTGCAAAGTTTAATATTTGAAAATCGTTAAGTGTTAAGATTCCCCCAATTATGATGTCCCCATCCCTGAGGAATCCTCGGGGTGACTTCCATTGCATTGGTGGACATTGGTGCTCAGTGGTCTTCCACAGGATGCTGCAAAGTAGCAATAAAATCAGAATCAGAGGAAATCCCATCTTTGAAGTTGTAAAGCAGGCTATTGTATAAAGCACCTGCTTTTCCTCCTCTGTGACTGCATTTAATTTTTCATTGGCATATGCAGATCTTGGTGATCCTACCTACTTATATCTTTCAATAATGAGCAGATAGATCACATAGGTAGACCTCTGCATCGGCACAAAGGATATTGAAGGTACCATGTGGTCCTTATATAGCTCTGCTCCTGAAAGGTTTACCCTTATGGGATATGTCATCCTCATCTGTATATTTAATGTTAAAAATAGGCTGTTTTTAAAAGTATAACCTTAAAGAAATTCAACCATCATTAACTGAAAGACAAATATTAATTTGACTAAAGGTTTCATGAGTTGCATAATATTGCAACAGCACTGTTCATTTTGTTTATAGTGAAAAGAAAACTGCTAAGGGTGAACAAGTTACTTCATGACCAGAATTAAGTAGACATATGAGCGGTGTACTGAAAAGGTTTAGCATGGATAGCATTCCCAGTGAGAGAGGGATTCAGTGAGACATAGAGGTTTAGTGCTGCTGAATTTCCCCTTCTAAAGCCGCCGCATGACCCGATGCTAACCCAGGGGCATTTCTGGGCCACTCTTCAGTAAACCAGGCATTTGTGATATTTAGCCATTGGTGAGTTAACGTTACCCAGCTAAAATTGGGCACAAAAAAGGCCAGCCTAACTTTAGTTAGTTTAAATATGAGGTACATTTCTCAATGGGACGTCCAAGAGCAATCTGAGACGTCACAGCCAGAAAGTTCAGAAAAAAAAACAGGCACGTGCAAGCTCAGGCGCGATTTCATAAACGTGGACATGCCTGATATGAACTGAGATGTCTAAGAGCATAATAGTTAGAGTAGTGGCTTAAGAGCAGAGTGGTCAGGGTTCAAATTCCAGTGAGGGCCTTTGTGATCTAAGGTGAGTCACTTAATTCACCTTCTTGTCTATGCTCTCTGGATGTTTTAAGGTGAAAAGATGCACTTTCCTGAGGCTTATTCGTACATGGAGCAGGTATAAACATTCACATAGCTGCAGGCGTTTTTGAGATTGAACAGGGACATGTAAGTACATTGCTGCTCTCCAGACAGGCCTCCACCACACGCCATGCCTGCTTGGACGTCCCTGTACTGGAGACGCCTCTGAACATCATTTGTGGAATGGCTAGAGAGATGTGACAGTGATTTCGATGTCCACTTGCACGTCTTCAGATGCTTCACCTGCCTAGGGGAGCACTTCTTCTCTTCCAATATATCATATGATGGGCAAGAACTCTCTTCCTCTAAGGAAATCTCAACTACAGATGGAAAATAAATTTACCTGCTGCTGTGATTGTCCCTATCACCTTGGGTTCCTAAAGCAGTGAAGCACATGACACACAGGGCCGGCGTGACCATTAGGCAAACTAGGTGGCTGCCTAGAGAATCAGTAGTCCAGGGGCAGTCCATTGCCACCGCCGCCTCCCCTTTGCAATAACTGCAAACAGCTCCATAATGCTTACCTTAAAACTTTGGCACTGCGGGGCTGTTTACTTCTCCCCCTCGTACCACCCGATGCTATAGCTCACTGGTTTCATTTAGACCTGCCAAAAGGCAATCTTAAATTGAGCTACTGAGCTATGGGGTCGATTCTGATTTGGCCCTGGAACAGTATTCATTCCATTGTGCTTCCCACACGTACAGAGTGTTTGTGCAGTTAGCGCTGGATGGGGGTGGGAGCGGGCAGGACAGAGGTGGAGCGGCAGCAGAGCTATGCACCAGGACATACAAATGCCATTCAGGTCAGGAGTCTGTACATCCCTGGGCACCAGGATGGATGCCCACATTATTCCCCCTGATAGTGGAATAAGTGCCGGGCAGTGAGGCGAACATGTGCTGTAACCCCCCACAACCACATCATGCCGCTGCGGGAGCGTGTCAGCTTCCAGATCCCGGCCATGGGGGCCCCCAGTATGGGTCGGGCAGCAGGGTGACGGGGCAGCTTGGGGTCCGGCAATTCTGTGCATCCAGCGGGACATGTGGCTGCCATGGTGACAGGGAAACGTGGCACTGGCATGCCTTCAGGAGCACTGTGCGGGATGGACGGGAGCCCCCGGGGAGTCTCCAGGAGCTGAATACTGTGCACGCCGGGCCATCCAAGTGCCCTGATTCCACAACCGTGGAAATGTATAGCTCCCATGGTTACAGAATTGGGTGAAACTTGGCCCTGTTCATCTTCTGGACATTCGGACGGGCCAGATGTGCACAGTATAGAATCGGCCTTTATATGTCTAGTGGTTTCATAGCACTATAATGTGGTTAGGCGGCAATGGAGAGTGAATTATACAGACTCACTGCCACAACCTGTCCTTACAGTGGCACTCAATATGAAGACGTCTTAGATGGCCCAGCTGGAATTTGTAAATGCAATTGGCACTGCCGCTGAAACTTGGCTCATGTTTTTATATTTCTCTGCTATAGCTATTTTTATTAAAAGTTAAATATTTGTTATCATTTCCATTTTCTTGCTTATGTGTAGTACAGCTATTGATTTGTTTGAACATGAAGTGGGTAATTTTTTAATCTCCCAAGTTAACGTGTGTACTTGAGGCCTGTTTTATAAAGTGAAGCTCGCACAAACTTTACTTTATAAACCAGGGCGTACGGACTCACCTTAACCTAGTCATGGTAATTACGCTTGCTCTAGAACAGAATCTGTAATCAATCTGTAAATAGTTCTGAGCTGACCACGTCACCCGTGACAGCTAGCTTGCCTGTACATAGTTACCCTGTCAGTCCCGTTTAGAAACCCCTGTTCATTGTAAGTCTAGTGTAGGTCCTACCTGCACTGCACAAGTTGTTAACTGTAAACTGCACTGATTCTAAAGAGCGCGGTATAAAACAGACATTAAATAAAATAAATAAATAAATAAACAGGTGTAAAGCATGTGTCTAGACTGGGCAGAAACATACCTATGTTATAGTATTCTGTAACTTACGTGCATAAATATAGGTCCCACCTAGGCTCCACCTAAGCTCCGCCCCCATGCACATCCCATCTAAAAATAGGCACAATGGGATTTATGTGCAGCTCACAGAATAACAGATACCAAGGTATATGCGTGTGCGCTTCTTCATGTGCTCATTCCTTAAACTAAAGACTTATGCACTTTACTGGTGCAGAACTTTCCACACTCCCCTTAAAGAATCCTCCCCAGAAAGAGTAATTTTATAAGGCATGTCTAGGTTACTACGCACTGTAATGCACTATTTCATACCTGTACTATAGAAACATAGAAACATAGAAAAATGATGACAGATAAAGACCATATGGCCTATCTAGTCTGTCCTTCCATATGGAGAACTACAACAGTCCCCCTTTTCCCTTTAGACAGTCCCACTACAACAACTACAACAACTACAATAGTCCCCCTTGTCCCATGCTTTTTTGAATTCAGATACTGTCTTCATCTTCACCTATGATCTGGATTGGCTGCTGTTGGAAACAGGATACAGGGCTTGATGGACCAGTATGGTATATCTTATGTTCAAATTTTATTTTGGTGCTTCAAATAGTGCTTTGGTTCTTGCTTTTTCTTTTTGAACATAATTATGCATCCCAAGAAACCCTTTTCTCAACGATGAGTGCAGAGCTCAACTACGACATTTCAATCAGAACTCAACATACCAAAAATAACTTCTGATTCTGGTCATCTCAGTAATAGCAATATAAACCCTCATCAGTATTGGGCATATTGCAAAGTAATACAAACCTTACAAAAATGACTCAAGATCTATAAAGAAAATATAATATATTGTAACAGCATCGACTTCCAAAACTGAGCTTACCCAGAAAAGAGCAGCATTGTAAATATTGCTGTGGGCTCTGGAACATATATACACTATGGGGTACATTCAGAACCCCGAATAATGGGTTTGGATGTCCAAAATGGATGTCCAATCTCCAAACAGGCCATGGAGCAATACTGTAGCCAGCGCGACCCGTACATATGAGGGGACCACTGGATGAGAGCAGGAGGGAGTACTGGAGGCGGAGATGGGGTGGAGCGGGGGTGCTGACAAGATGGACTCAGAGTTTACTCCTCCTTCTTACCATCCAGTCCTCAAAACCCCTCTTGTTATTGCATCTACCTGTTTTCAACCCTTAACATAGCCCTCCTATTCCCTATTCTCTTATCCCCCAGTCTAGCTCTCCCATTTCTCTCTTCCTCCTCCTGCGTCCAGCATCTGTGCAGGGCTGGCAGTAGAGTTGGCTCAATATTTTGGTACCTTAGACATACTTTATGTCTTATTGTTTAGCTTTGAGTCCCCTGCCCTTTCCCCCCATTTCCCGAAACTGCCCATAAAGTGAAGGACGCACATATTTTACTTTATAAAATGAGGGTGAAAATGGTGGGATCTGTGAGCCAAATCTAGGCGTGATCACATACACCAACCCTAGACATAGCGGTATGTTTACAAAGTAGTGGTAGCAGACTCTGTGCGATATCGGAGCTGCAGCCCCACTGAAATCGAAGCAAGTTCAGAAAACTACTAAGCTACTTAGCTATGGAGTCGATTCCGATCGCCAAATAGTGGGGTTAGACGTCCAACCCCTGTTCCACCCTGCAACGGTATCCAGTCCTTTGTGCTCCCTACACGTACGTATTAAGGATTCAATGGGCCCGCAGCTCTGATATCACAAGGAGGCCACTACCGCTGCTTTGTAAACATACCCCGTAGCGTAGATGTCCATGCCTAGATTTGTAAAGAACATGTATACGTTAGAGTCATTTATAACTTTGTGCCGTCGAGTTGATGCAGCCGTATGTGCATAAATTTGCTCTTTGCTTGTACTCTGCCTGGGGCGCCCACCTAAGTTACACATGTGAAGGCTCATATGAGCGCATATATCATTGAAAAAACTTACTTGGGTGTGTTGATGGCACATAATTGTACACGGTTCCTTATAAATTTACCTCCATATTGCTATTGCCCCGGTTGTCTTATTTTGCCTTGGCTAGTATATAGGGGCCTTACCTCAGATTTGTTGCTTCTATAGTGGGTCAGATCAAAGGTCCTTCTAGCCCAACATCTTGCCTCCAACAGTGTCCAATCTGGATAAAACATATCTGACATATTATCATGAATTATTTCCGTTTCTTATTGTTCATACACAGAGATAAGTGATGGCTTTGCATGTTTACTTGATGACTTTTCACCCAGGAACTTGTATAAATCCTTTCTAAAACTAGCTATAATAACTAGTACTGGTAATGGGCTATGGGGGGGGGGGCAGGACTGGAAATTTCCCATCAGCTCCGGCAGGCTAACAGAACTGCGAGAGGGAAACTCTCCCTTCGCGGCTCTGAAAGCTGCGCCGAGGAGAGTGATTGAGGCGGGCTCTGCCGGGCAGCTGGGGGGGGGGAGGGCCCACGGGAGACACTTGACTGCGGGAGACACTTCATTTTGCCGCTGCCATGGCAGCGGCAGCAGCAAGTTTCTTTTTTCATTTAAGGTTTCCCTGGGCTGATGAAGGTAGGGGGGTTAGGACTGGTAATGGGCTAGGGGAGGGGGGGCTAGGACTGGTAATGGGCTATGGGGGGCTAGGAATGGAAATAGAGTGATGGGGGGTTAAGACTGGTAATGGGCTATGGGGGGGTTAGGACTGGTAATGGGCTATGGGGGAGCTAGGACTGGAAATAGGGTGATGGGGGTTAGTACTGGTAATGGGCTCTGTGGGGTTAGGACTGATAATGGGCTGGGGGGTTGCTAGTACTGGAAACGGGCTGAGTGGAAGGGGGGACTTGAACTGCAAATAGCTGATGGGGACGGGTGCTTGGAATGGAAATGGGCTATGGGAGGGCTAGGACTGGAAGGGTGATGGGGGGTTAGGACTGGTAATGGGCTATAGGGGGAGCTAGGACTGGAAATAGGGTGATGTGGGGTAGGGCTGGTATTGGGATATGGGGGGGGCTAAGACTGGTAATGGGCTGATGGGGGGATTAGGACTGGAGGTGGGATGATGGGGGGTTAGGAATGGTAATGGGCTATGGGGGGGCTAAGACTGAAAATGGGGTGATGTGGGGCTTAGGACTGGTAATGGGCTATGGGGGGCTAAGACTGAAAATGGGGTGATGTGGGGCTTAGGACTGGTAATGGGCTGGGGGGTTGCTAGTACTGGAAATAGGGTGAGTGGAAGGGGGACTTGAACTGCAAATAGCTGATGGGGACAGGGGCTTGGAATGGAAATGGGCTGAGTGGAAGGGGGGGCTTGAACTGCAAATAACTGATGGGGAGGGGGGCTTGCAATGGAAATGGGCTGTGAGGGGAGGGAGCTAGGACTGGAAATGGGCTGAGTGGTGGGGATAGCTAGATTGGAAATCAGCTGTGGTGGGGGCTTGGGTTGAAATGGACTCATTTAGGGGCTAGAACTGGAAGTAGGCTCATGGAGGGCTTGGATTGGAAATGGGCTGAGTGGAGGGGAGATAGGATTTGACATGGACTGATGGTGGGGCTAGAAAAGGACTAGAAATGGGCTGATGGGGGCTGGGATTGGAAATGAGCTGATGGAGGGACTCGGATAGGACTGGAAATGGATTGGGGAGCTAGGACTGGAAATGGGCTGATGGGGGGGCTAGGACTGGAAATGGGCTGATGCGGGGACTAGAAGGGAGCATATGCTGGGTGGGGCTGGAACTAGAATGGGGCTGCTGTTGGGGGAGGATTAGAATGGGATAGAGCTGGGAGAGTGAAATGGAGAGGGGAAAATATTTTGTGTGTGAGGGAAGAAAAATCTACAATTGGCCGGGTATTGGGAGAGTACGTGGGGATTGAAGATGGAGGGGTAAAATTTGAGTGGATGAAAAAGGAATGAGGAAACAGCAAAAGGAGAAAGATTAGTATGTTAAAGTAGATGTAGAGAGAGAATGGAAAAAAACTAGAAGAGAGAAGAAAGGACAAATGGACAGCAGACGATGGAGAGTTAGCAGAAGACACGAAGAAACCAGAAGAAAGTGGCTGGAGCAATTGCAACTGAAAAAGAAATGCACAAAAGGTAGAAAAATATCCCTTTATTTCAAATTTATTAACTGGAATATGTCAGCTCTGGGAAATGTGCATCATTAACGTCTGCGCTTTGTTTAGTACAAGAGGAAATTAATTTATAGTTTTATTTCTACAGTGTTGTTGTGCATTCCAAATTTGGCTTTTGGGGTTCCCGGTTTAATTATTGTCTTCCTGTTTCTAAATTGTGATTCCTTGTTTGGTGATGGTCTATGTTCTGCATGTGTAACTAAGCTGAGGTATTCTGTTTATGTAATTCATAGTAACATAGTAACATAGTAAATGACGGCAGATAAAGACCAGCATGGTCCATCCAGTCTGCCCAGCACAATGTCAAGAATAGGTACATCTGCCACACTGTGCAGGCCACCCCTCCCCATTTAGTTTAGGGGTAAATCCACCACTCCAAGTAGGATACCCCTATTTGTTGAGAAATTAGATGGTTCCGTTTATTTTGATATTTTCTTGTTGCTGTGAAGGGATCCAATGTGTCTGTCCCATGCCCTTTTGAACTCCGTCACTGTATTTGCCCCCACCATTTCCATCAGGAGCTCATTCCAAGCATCCACAACCCTTTCAGTGAAAAAGTATTTCCTGACATTGCCTTTCAATTTACCATCTTGCAGCTTCATGTTATGCCCTCTAGTTTTGCAACTTCTCCCTCTTTGGAAGAGGTTTGTTTGTTCATTATTTCTCTTTAAATATTTAAAGGTCTGGATCATATCTCCCCTTTCCTTCCTCTCCTCCAAAGTGCACATGTTTAGGTCTTCAAGTCTCTTCTCATAAGGCTTCTGACACAGGCTCCAAATCATTTTGGTCGCCTTCCTCTGAACAGTTTCCAGTCTTTTTACATCCTTTGCAAGATAAGGTCTCCAAAATTGAACACAGTATTCCAAGTGAGGCCTCACCAGTGACCTGTACAGTGGCATAAGTACCTCTTCCTTTCGGCTGGTAATTCCACTTCGTATGCAGCCCAACATCCTCCTGGCTTTTGCCACTGCCTTGTCGCACTGTTTTGCCACCTTGAGATCTTCAGAACTAATCACTCCAAGGTCTTTCTCCTGATCTATGCAGACCAACCTCTCGCCCCCTATCGCGTACATTTCCCTTGGATTTCTGCTACCCAAGTTTATGACTTTGCATTTCTTTGCATTAAATCTTAATTGCCAAGCATTAGACCATTCTTCTAGCTTTTGTAGATCATTCCTCATGTTAAGCACTCCCTCGGGGGGAGTCCACTCTGTTGCAGATTTTCGTGTCATCTGCAAAGAGACAGACCTTTCAATTCAGTCCTTCAGCAATACCACTCACAAATACATTGAACAGGACAGAACCCTGAGGCACCCCGCTAATCACCTTCCCTTCCTCCAAGTGAGCTCCATCTACCATCACCTTCTGTCATCTGTCAGTCAACCAATTTTTGATCCAGTTTACCACCTTGGGACCCATTCCCAAACTACTGAGTTTATTGATGAGCCTCCTATGAGGGACAGTATCAAAGGCTTTGCTGAAATCCAGGTAGATGACGTCCATCGCATGCCCCTGATCCAGTTCTCTGGTCACCCAGTCAAAGAATTCAATGAGATTTGTTTGGCAAGATCGTCCTTCGGTGAAACCATGTTGCCTCGGATCTTGCAACCCGCTGGTTTTGAGAAAGTTCACTATTCGCTCGTTCAGGAGCGTCTCCATTACTTTTCCCGCCACCGAGGTAAGGCTCACGGGCTTATAGTTTGACACTTCTTCCTTGTCCCCACTTTTGTGTAGAGGTACGACATCAGCCATTCTCCAGTCCTGAGGAACCTCTCCTGTTTCCAAGGATCTGTTGAAAACATCTTTTAACGGCCCTGCAAGAACCTCTCTGAGCTCTTTCAGTATTCTGGGATGTATCCTATCCAGTCCCATGGCCTTGTCCACCTTCAGTTTTGCGAGCTGCTCTAACACCTCATCTTCTCTGAATGGTGTGGTATCTACTTCATTCCCATTTTTGTATTTGGGAGTCACAGGTGGTCCTTCTCCAGGATTTTCTTTTGTAAAAACAGAGCAGAAGTATTTGTTTAGCAATTTTGCTTTTTCAATGTCATTTTCCACGAGTCCGTTCCCAGCACTTCTGAGTCCTGCAATTCCACCTCTGATCTTCTTCCTTTCCCGAATATACCTGAAGAAAGTTTTGTTGCCGCACTTAACATCCTTAGCCATCTTTCCCTCTGTCTTGATTGTGCTATCCTTATTTCTCTTTTTGCCTCCTTGAGTTTGATCCTGTATTCATTTCTGTGTTCCTCAGTTTGCAAGCATTTGAATTTTGCGAAAGCTGTGTTTTTTGCCTTTATTTGAGCAGCCACTTCTTTGGAAAACCAAATAGGTTTCCTTCTCCTCTTGTTTTTATTTACTTTTTTTACATATTTATCTGTTGCCCCATTTATTGCCCCTTTTAGTTTAGCCCATTGCAAATCCACTTCCCTTATCCCTTTCCATCCTGTCAGCTCCTCCTTTAGGTACTGGGACATTTTATTGAAGTCAGTGTTTTTGAAGTTTAGGACTTTGAGCTTGCTATGACTGGACTGCACCTTGGCTTTTATCTCAAACCACACCGTGTGATGATCACTGTTGCTCACAGGGGCACTCACCCAGACATTCGACACACTATCACCATTGGTGAGCACTAAATCCAGTGTTGAGCTTTCCCTGGTCGGTTCCATCACCATTTGTCTAAGTAACGCATCTTGGAGAGCTTCCACAAATGTTTTGCTTCTTTCCAGATTTGCAGAAGGAGTAATCCAATCCACATCTGGTAGATTAAAGCCACTCAATATGATCACTTCCCCTTTGTTGCTATCTTGGCAATATCTATAATCAATTCGTTATCTATCTCTTCAATTTGAGTCGGAGGTCTGTAGACTACAGCAATATGGATGGCAGTGCCATCTCCTCTTTCTAACATGATCCAGAGTGCTTCTTCTTTTCCCCATGCTCCCTGCATTTCAGTAGCTTTAATATTGATTTCCATTTTCTCTGTCCCTTCTGAAGAGATTATAGCCAGGTATGGCTATGTCCCAGTCATGGGATTCATTGAACCATGTCTCTGTAATGGCCACAATGACCAAGTCCTTTTCCACCATTAGGGCTTCCAGGTCCGGAACTTTGTTGGCTAAGCTTCGAGCATTTGTGCTCATTGCTTTCCAGCATTTAACTGGCTTGCATGCATTTTGCATTGATTTTGCTCTAGCAGCCTCTTCCCATTTGTTTTTGATGGGTGGTTTAAAAGTGTGGCTGTTTCTGATGTTATTCTGCTTTTGCAGGGGGTGACGTCCAGAACTTGACCTTCCCCATCTGTCACCTCCTTTTTCTAGTTTAAATGCATATCGACATAGTGCCTGAATTTTTCACTTAGGATTTTCTTCCCTGTGACAGAGAGATGTAGTCCATCAGCACAGTATAATCTCTTGTTGGTCCATCTGTTTCCCCAGTTGCCAATAAATCTGAATCCTTCTTGTTTGCACCAGGTCTGGAACCATGTATTAAAGCTGTTAATGCGATTTAGCCTTTTTGCCCCCTTACCTGGAAGAGGTAGAACTTCTGAGAATGCAACAGTGTTAACAATGGGCTTGCGTTTCTCGCCCAGAGATTGGAAGTCCTTTTGGACTGTAAAGGCACTGTTTTTAGCCAGATCATTTGTACCCATGTGGATGACAACATCAAGTTTGGTGTGTTTGCTTTCTGCCCTAAGTACCTCCACAATTTGGTTTGCATTCCTGCCAGCTGAAGATCCTGGGAGGCATTTGACTATCCTCTCTCCTTTGAACTGTGTACCCAAGTTGGTGCCACCAATAATGGAATCTCCAAGTAGTAGTAGTAGTAGTAGTCTGTTTGGTGAGGTTTTCTTCATATTTGGTGCTTTAGCAGGAGATTGTGCATTGACTGACTCATTTAAGGGCCTTTCAGTTTCTTTGGGTTGGGCATCCTTATTAGCCAAGGCAGAGAAGGAATTATGCAGGGATATCACTTGATGTATAGGATGTCTCTGTGATACAGGTCGCAATCTACCAGAACCCACTGTGATCCATTTGTTACCGGGGAGTTTGATTCTTTGTGGGAGCAGTGGTGGACTTTGTTCAGTCTGTACCTTAGATGAGGTATGCTTCATTGCAGCCAGTTCTTCCCTCAGTAGAGACAATTCTTTATGCATGGCAGTTAGGTCTTCTCTTAGTAGAGTCAATTCGGTATGCATGGCAGCTGACCTGAGAGATATAGGACATGCTCTTAGTCTCCAAATGATTAGTCTTTGAATGGAGGTACCACATATATTGCACTGAATACATGACCTGTTGGTTCAGAGAATGAGGGCGTAACCCACGTCAATGACCACTATATAGGCAGTGCAGCCCCCGGGGTGGGTGGGGTGAGGGGTAGGGTGGGCGGGAACCTAAGAGTCCCTGGCCCAGTAGGCTTATTTCTGAGCTGTGGGCCCACTCAGATATCTGTTAAAGCTACACAAGGAAGGCAGCAAGCAGTCTGAATATCCCCAAGCTTAATGTTTGACCAACAGTTAAAAACTATATAAGCAGTAATCTAATGCCTAAAACGTTTAACCAACAGTTACAAATCTATATTTGCAATAAGAACCCAGAAGATATAAGCTAGAAAGGTTTGCTTAGCTGTGTCTGTGTGAATCAGCAAAGATTTCTGCAGTCTGGCTGTGGCCCGAATGTGAGACCAGGTGCCTGATGATTAAAACTCGCCCCACCCTCAGCTTACAACAAAGAAGCAGAATTACCCAAAATAGTTCTATTTATCTGCCTCCTATGCAAAGGTCTCTGATACCTTTGCTTTTAAACTTAGTCTGGAGACACAGTTCCCCTGCAATGTAATATTTCTATTCCAAGAGGCTGATTATCATAAGTGTCCCTGGCCCAGTAGACTTATTTCTGAGCTGTGGGCCCACTCAAATATCTGTTAAAGCTACACAAGGAAGACATTTGACATTGCCACTTGTTCTCTTTCCCAAGTAGGTCATGTATTGTTATTCTCTGAAATGTATTGGTTTAATCTTTGCAGTGTTGCCTTTTGATAGGTAGGATCTGGTGCTTTGTGAGTCCTGGTAGTGCTGTTATGATACGGCGGGTTTGCTATGGGTTCTAAATGGGCAGCATTTGTAGTAGTTCCTAATGTGTCTGACAGTTGGCACTGGATTATAGTAATGTAGAAATCTTTTAGTCTTTCTTTATCCATACACTCATTAAGAGGCACGTTTACTAAAAGTTAGTGTATGGTAGCATTATGCAAATATTTATGCAAATGAGGTCCTTTATGAAAAAGAGGCCCCACACCGAGTCTCCGCACATGGTCACCCACCCCCCTTGGGCCGCCCCTGCAGGGAGCAGAGTTAATCCTAAAGTGGACAATTATGGCCAACCTCAATAAAATGTTCAAGATTTGACTTTTCCAAGCCATGGTATTTTCAATAACGTCATATGGGTGCAAAGGTTAAACAGTGAAAAAGATAGACAGGAAGAAAGTTGAAGCCTTGGAATTATGGTGCTGGCGAAGAATACTGTGTATACCCTGGACTGCACAAAGAACAAACCAGTCAGTACAGTCAGCACAGGGCCGTGACATCATGGTAGGAATTCTGCACTAACTGTCCGTGGCGCGTAAGGGGAGCAAGTGGGAGGGTTTGGGGTGGAGAGTGGATGGAGAGAGTGCTTTGCAGTCAGCGTGTCTGTGCTAACAGCAAGGTGGTCAATTAGTTTGGGTGCAATTACCTCAATAGGGGGCTGATGCAGAAAGCCGGGGCCTAAGTCGCACGCTATTAGCTATCTACGCCTCTATGCATCACACCGATAGCATGTGATTTCAGAGCCAGAATGCAGAAAGGCGTGCATATGCAAATTAGCCACGTGGTACTGTGGCGCAAATGTCAGTGTTAAACAGGGAAAGCAAACGAAACACACGCACACAGAAGTCGGTAAAGTGCGGCATGCTCTCCCAGAGAAATAGGGTCATCTGAGGGGAAGTTTGACACTTCACCTCAGATGATCCAGCATTGGAGAAAGCCCCCGATTCCATCAAAATATTGTTGGGGGCTAGTGCTGATATTTGCAACACAGTTTAACCCATGGCTAATTTGTACATGCGCCTCTTTCTGGATTCTGGTGCAGAAGTCTCACGCTATCGGTGCGCTGCGTAGAGGCATACATAGCTAAATGCCTGTGACTTCATCAAGGGCTTTTTGCATTGGTTCCCTATTGAGGTAGTGGTAATTGCATACTAATTGGCCACCTTATAGTCAGCACAAGCATGCTGACCGCAAGGCACTCTCTCCACCCACTCTCCACCCCAATCCCACCCACTTGTTCCATTTACGCACCATGGACAGTTAGTGCAGAATTCTGACCTTGCTCTCATGGCTCTGAGTTAATATATTGACTGGACGGGTGGAGGGATTGGGGCCACTGGTCCACCAGGGATTTTTTTTCATGGGTGGGTGAGGGGGTTAGGGCTACTGAATCACCAGGGATTTGGTTTCTGTCGGGGAGTCAGTGTTGGGGCACTAGCTCCCCAACAGTATTTTGATGGTATCAGGGGCTTTCTCCAATGCTGGATCATCTGAGGTGAAGTGTCAAACTTCCCCTAAGATGACCCTATTTCTCAGATGGCCCATTGCACCTCATATGGTCCAGGCATCGGGGAAAGCCCCAGATGCCATCAAAACACTGTAAGGGGCACGCTCAGGAAGTTTAACCCACATCAGACCCAGGTATAGAGACGTAGGCACTTCGGCTGGTTATGTAACCCTCTACGCATTTCTCTGCATCAGAAGCAGACAGTATTAGCATGCCATATTAATACCTGCAGCTCATCTGTCTATAATTTAAATACTCGGTGTTACTGTGTGTGCTTGCTTTTCCTTTGGTGTTTACGCGTGCGTCAGTCTGTTTTGTGCATTTGGCATATTGGAACTTGTGTGTATAAGTTGCGTTATCTGTGTGCAAAGAGTGCGTTAGTCTTTCTGCATCAGCCATAAGTGTAGGTAAGTGCGCCTGTGTTTACGTGTCCCACATCAGTGGACAGTGCTGTGCGTTAATTGATAGGAAAATGCTTTCCAGCCCCCCAACAGTTAATTCGCTGGTGTTGCACTGAAAGTGTCACAGTTTTGTATACTATTTGTGCATTAGATGCAAATCACAATGGCTAGTGTTGGGACGTTACGGGGCATTATGGAGGCGGCACCCTGGAATAACTGGCTATTGGCAATATTTAGCCACTAGCTAGTTATACCGAAGTGGTGAAAGTTAGCAATCTAAAAGGCTCACCTAACTTTTGTTCTTTTAGCTAACTTACAACTAACCACTAACAGAGCTTTTGTGTCTTATGCTCCCAAGTGCTGGAACAAACTCCCTCCCAGCATCAGATCTATCAGGGACATCACTCATTTTAGAAAGGCCATTAAGCACTATTTATTCACTTTGCACTTCAATCTACAATACATACCTTAGAATTGCCTCCCGCCTGTCACACTTAACTGCCTTCCACATAGCTACAATCCAGAACAGAGATATTAAAGATGTGGAAAGTGCTGCAGCTCTGTAAATACCAAGCCACAATGTTACCTGATTAATTGTATATAGTTCTCCCCTGTTCATACCCCGTTTCTATTCCCTGTTATCTGTTGTCACCCACCTATAGGTTCCCAGAGGCTTAAAGCATGGGAGCTATAGTGGGGCCTCTTCTTAAACAGCGGGGTTGGTATCAAGAAGGTATTGAAATGCCCCCTGGGAACTGTAGTCCCACAAGCTAATATAAGAATGTAGTTGTAGATGAATAGCAAGGCTTTAAAGAGAGGACTTTTTATTTTCCCTTCCCGGGTGAATTTTCAGCACATTAGAACAAAAGACAAAATACCATACTTCTGGTATAAAAATAAAGGTAAACTACTGGAACAAAATAAATGCTTGTATTTTCAGCTTGGCAATAAACAAAAGGTAATTCAAACAGTCCTTTTTCCTGAACAAACATGTTTCTTCACTTCTGTTTTCCTTAAACAGATTTTCTCTAGCCACTTCAGCACAGTGAAGAAATCTCATCAGAAATTATTAACGTACAATCCATGCAAGACTCAGAAGATGTTTCCTCACAGAAATCATACTGCATTTCTTCACATACTTCGTTGTTGTTAAACTCCCTAGGATTGTAACTTAGGCTATTTTTAAACAGTCCCTCTTCTCGGTTAAGAGGGCTCCCCTCCTCCTCTCTGCTAGAGTGAAATGGGAGGTTACCACACACAGTAGAGTTTCCTTCCTGAGAGTCACACACTCTTGGATAAGTGTAGGTAAAACTCTTACTTTCAGCTTCCCTTATACTAGAAGGAATAAGCCTACCTTCTGGCTTAGTTCTCACGGAGCTTCTGGGTACAGGGAACTTAACGGAGCTTTGCCAAGATGAAAGCCTTTCTCTTTCTGCTTCTCTTTGGGCACAAAAGTATCCTCCAGATAAAAACTCTTGCCCTCCTGCTACCTGTTCTTAGGAAGATTCTTTCCCACAGCTTTTCTCAGCCTGGTTCCAGAAATACCTTCGTGGCTCAGACCACTGGGCTTTTGTTCAGTCCTGCACTGTTCTCTGAGGCAAATCCCTGGTATTCTCTCCTGGGTTTCTTCCTGTAGAACTTTGTGTAAGACTCCGTGTGAAGTTCTGGCCCCCTGTCCAGCTCTCTGATCAGTTCTGCAATCAGCTCCCCAATCGGCTCTCCAACCAGCTCTGACTCTAACCTCTGGTGAGTGAATTTTAACTGCGTCACTCTTGGTATTTCCTTGAGCCCCACCTCCTCCCAGCTGTCCCTCATTACCTAATGGGCTGTGAGGTAACCTACTGCTTGGGCGTGCTCTCACACCTGGTAATTCAGTTTGTACCTGTTGCCTATAGCAACCCTGATCCATATGCTGCACTAGCCTGTCATTATTAGAACTGTTCTGCTCAGTTTTTCCTATTTCCGTAGGCTCAGGCTGCTCCACCTCATGACACTGTAAACCTATGTCAGTGTTATCTTGATAGGTATATGTTGTTTAATGTAAACCGCACTGATGATGAATAGTGCGGTATATCAAAACTGTTAAATAAAATAAATAAATAACTGGTAGCAGTTTAATATCGCCATTACTGGTTAGCTATTCATGTCAGAACTCTAAAAATTCAGTACAAAATGTGATATCACTGATAATTTTCTCCATTCAAACTCCAATATCAGCAACCTTTCGCAATCCATGGTGGAACTGTCCAATAACTGAAACTGGAATGATTTCCTTGTCAGAATGACAGAATCAATAATAGCTTACCATATTATTCATTTGTTAGTCCTTAATAAAAATTGTTCCCTGTCTCCCAGTCTGATGTAATAACATGAACATGGAACCATTCCGGTTTAATAAATAATGCTGAATTTTATTAAGTGCAAAAAAAAATTCCCCAGCTTTTTTTATCCAAAGCAAAATAATTAAGGCTACAATTACTACAGGGGATAAGAAGCACACCCCCCCCCCTTCCCTGCAGTTACTGCAGATCTCCCATGCTTGAAAAGCGACCCAGAAGTGTGTTACCGCCTGGAGCTCAGTAAACATTCCCACAGTGTGCAGACAGCAACATAAATATCCTCAACTATGCATCTGTTGGGTATGAATCTGAATGTAATGGCAGAACAGACAATCAGATCCTTGGTTAAAGTGACAGTCTTTCCTATTCTTTTATGAAAACAGTGCTATCATTTCTAGACATTTAATCATTACATCCTTTTTTTAAGTATTTGCTGCTGTTCATCTCAGGTCTCAGCAGAATTATATAGCATTTGGGAACAAAAATACTGCCCAGCAGTCCTGCGCTGGAGGCCAGAATAGCAAATATCTCCACTGCCACCATGTACTTGCCCCTGGTGCTCAGGTAGGTTGGGATGAAGGAAACCCAAACGCTGCAGAACACCAGCATGCTGAAGGTGATATACTTGGCCTCATTGAAACTGTCAGGTAGATTTCTTGCTAGGAAAGCTATGATGAAGCTGATACTAGCCAAAATTCCCAAGTAACCCAGAACAGAGTAAAAAGCAACTATTGACCCTTCATTACATTCAATTAGTATTGCTCCAGTTTCTGACTGAATGTTATAATATGGAAATGGGGGATCAGAGCTCAACCATACGAGGCACAGAAGGGCTTGTAGAAGAGAACAGCAAATGACGATAGAGTTTGACACAGTGGAACCCATCCAATTCCGGAGCTTGCTTTTGGGGTTGGTGGCTTTGAAGGCAATGACCACTGTGATTGTTTTTGCCAGTATTGAGGCGAGAGAGATGGAGAAAGTGATCCCAAAGGCAACCTGTCGTAGAATGCAGGTCAGCTTATCAGGATGGCCGATGAATATCAAGGAACATAGGAAGCAGAGCATGAGGGAGACCAGGAGAATATAGCTGAGGTTCCGGTTGTTGGCTTTCACTATGGGAGTATGCCGATATTTAATGAAGATTCCCAAAATGACAACAGTGATATAACAGAAAAATATGCTGATGAGAGCCAAAGCTATCCCCAGAGGCTCTTCATAGGACAGGAAAGTTTTCACTTTTGGGATGCAGACATCTCTCTCATGATTGGACCATTGGTCTTCTGGACACTTTATACAGTTATCCATATCTGAAAAGGAAGAATATTGTCTTAGTTTCACACAAATATGTGTAATAATATTTTAATAATAAAAATGTAGATGTTTTGATACATATCATCTAGTCACTTGGAGATAAGCATGAGTGGTATAAAGATATCTTGTTGAAGATCATTTGTGTGCATCTCACTACACTGAATTAAATGTTAGAGCAGCTTCCACCTTTACTCGCTTATCTCGGCAATTTGCCCACTTCTGTTTTTGACGTGTGCCATTTCTAAAACTCAACAAGTTACATACTGTCCACTACTGCAGTCCCCTGGTCAGACCACATGTTAATCATGTTCCAAATATCTCTACCCAACCAACTCCAAAAGAGTGTTGATAAGGCCAGCAGCCTCAAAACAGCTCCACGCAGGTTTATAGCTTTTGACAAAGACCAAATCTTAAACCATACCCGTACACTCTTTGACCTAACATCCCATGACCCTGAGGTGTTAGTTTCCACTTGGAATGAAAACTTCAGTTCCATTGCATTACGACTACCATCAAACAAGCCTACCAAGAAGAGAAGAACAGCAGCTTGGTATTCCACTGAGTTTAGAATGTCACTCTCCTGCTTGAGAAAACTAGAAAGACGCTGGCGCCGTACTCACTCCACAGAGGACCTAAAGACATACAACACTCAATTAGAAAAACAATGCTAAGCAGTATCTGAAAGCATGAGGAGATTCCACACTGACACTCTAAAACGGTCCCTAAACAAGCCACACGACCTCTTCACCATGATAAAGAACCTAGCAAAAGAGCCAGTACCAGAGCAACTTAGTCAAATCCACCCTCAGGCCTTCGCCGACTACTTAAAAGCAAAACTGTGCCAAACTAATAAATCCCCCACACATACCATGGCACTCGAGACAAGATCTTCAGCCTAACTGTCTGCCTTCTCTAAGCCATCTGCCAAACACATTGAGGACATAATTGCTGGAATAAACACAACAACCGCACAAACCGACCCTTGCCCAGTGTCCTGGATAAAAGAGTTACGACCGACAGCCCTTTTATAGCAAAGCTAATGGATTGCTCATACACGACAGGCACCTTTCCCCAATCCCTCAAACAAACCTCAATCGGGCCACTCCTCAAAAACAACAAACTGGACCCTAAGAAGCCCGACTCGTATAGACCAATATCCAGCATAACACTGTTGGCGAAAATCGTCGAGAAAGACGTCCAAAGACAAATTCAAGATCATATTGACGCATCAGGCACCACTTGATCCATGTCAGCACGGCTTCAGAGCCGCACATGGGGTTAAAACTCTCCTCACCATCCTCTTCAGTACCATAATTGCAGGAATTGACAGCATACGCCGAGGATACGTACTCATATTCTTGGATATAGCGGCGACCTTTGATTCTGTTTCCCATGACATCCCCTTACACCACCTCAGAGAGAAGGGGATTTGTGACTTAGCACTCCAATGGTGCAAGTCATATCTCTCGGATAGATGGCAACATGTAAGATCAGATGAAGCAACATCAGAACCTTTCCACCAGAGCCAAGGGGTCCCACAAGGATCCTCTCTATCTGCCCTGTTGTTTAATATTTATATGCAACCGATCTGTGAGATCGTCCAGTCCTTCAAGGTGGAATGCCTGTTATACGCAGATGACATGCTCCTATATATGCCTTTTGCAACGGAGAACCCCGAACTCTCACCGCTCACGGACTGTTTCAACGCAGTATCCAGATGGCTCCAATCACAAAACCTGCGAATTCAACATAAGAAAACCGAAGTCCTTTTCATCACCAGAGATCCGAAATTCATCACACCACCGTGCTTAAAGGTCTTAGATGCAGAACTACTTACCAAACCCTCTATTAGATATCTAGGAGTCACACTTGACCAGCGACTCGACATGAAGACCCATATAGGCAATGTAGCAAGAGCTATATACCATAAAATCCGATCACTTAGACACATACGCGCCTTACTGGAACCTGGCAACTTCCGCACAGTATACCAAGCCTTGATCATATCACATCTTGACTATGCAAATGCCATACTCCACGGTCTCCCGCAATCCACGCTACACCCTTTACAGCTTGCAATAAACTCTGCTGCAAGAGTGCTCCAGGGCGCTTCCAAGTGGGAACACATTACACCCATCCTTAAACAACTCCACTGGCTCCCCATAATTCTGACCTTCAAGATCATAAATAAGCTCGCCCCACCAGCCCTAGCAGACCTCATTCAGAAAAAAACCCTGAACAAACCTAGAAGATCCCCTGAGGACAATAAACTAATAGTCCCAAGAGAAACAATCAAGTGCTGCCAGACAACAGTGAACAGGGCTTTCAAATTCTCGGCACCAAAATGCTGGAACAGCCTCCCTCCTAGTATACGGGCAATCACTAATTTAACGCAGTTTAGGAAAGCTCTGAAATATCACCTTTTCCTTGAGCATTACCCGGAGGACAGCACCTCAAATGCTGCATCAGTAAACTAACCACGTCAAACAGACGTTCAGCCTGCTCTTTCTGTACAGTTCTAAATAGTTACCCCCTTGTTATCTATCCAAGTTCTGTTGCCTGTTAATTGTAAACACAAATCGAATGTTTTGAGATGTGTATTTAACTGGTTCTATGTAAACCGCACTGATGGAAAATAGCGCGGTTTATAAGTGCATGTAATAAATAAATAATAAATAAAATATCCCTGATTAACTCCGCTACATACCTCAGTGCTAACCATGTAGCATCGGGGCGTGCTGTGGGCATTCTGGGAAGGAGTGGAGGTAGCTGCCAAAACGCATGCACCCTGCCCTGAAATATAATCTCAAAATGTACATTCTTTGTCAAAACATACATATGCATCCATAACACATAGATATATACTACACCACCCTATTACATCCTACCTTCTGATGGAACGGAACAGAGGAAGAGCTTTGTCAGCTGCAGAATTGATGAAGTAACAGGACAAGTGCAGTAAGATACAACATGATGCAAGCTGCCGTGACTGGGAATTCTCTGGGGAAATGTGGCTCTGCCTCAATCATATGATATATGTGGACAGAGGAAGCACTCTCAAGGTGCATCTGACCTTCAAAATGTAATATATCACCCACCGCTTTGGTTGGAGACCTCTCCGGCTGGACATGGAACGCAGTCATAGCAGCAGATGGGCTTTCCTTCCCTGGTTAATTTCCTAAAGCCCGGTGTACAGCTCTGACTGCATCTGGACTGTGGAGGTATCTATGAAATGAGAAATAAATGTGGATGACTGGAAAATGTTTTTTAAATTGCAGTGTTTCTTTTCTTTCTACTTCTGGCCCAATTCAGATCTTTTATCTTCAAGAACTTATTACCAAGCCCTTCAGTAGAATACAGTGCTGAGTTATGAACCCTATTTTAAAAAAAGTAATTCTGAAAGCAGCTATTATCTCCAGGGGCATATTCAAAGGAATTTACATAGTTTGCAGACCTGTAAACCACATAAATCTGATAAACTTGCACAGTATTTATTTTCCTAAAACCAGGTGTGTATGTCAAAATTTTCATGCTCAATTTGTGTTTATCACAATATACCATGTTCCAAGGGTTGCAGAGCAGAGATGGCATCCATCTGTCCAATCTACTGGCTAATCTACTGAAGAGGGCTTTAAACTAGATTCGTTGGGGATGGGTGAAGAAAGCCCCCAGGTAGGTGAAAGCCCCCAGGTAGGTGATACATTAAATACCTTTATGGAAATGGGTAACAGGGGTAACATATGGAAAGCAGTGTGTATAAATGCCCGTAGCATGGGAAATAAGATCCCTGATGTTGAAGCTTTGGTGGGAGTGGCTGACTTGGATTTAGTGGCAGTTACAGAAACATGGTTCACAGAAAACCATGATTGGGATGTAACTATACCTGGCTATACTTTATTCAGAAAGGACAGGGTAGGAAGAAGGGGAGGAGGAGTGGCACTATATGGAAAAACTACTATTAAAGCTTTGGAATTACAGAGCTTAAAAGGGAGAGAGGATGCATTGTGGGTTAAACTAGAAAGAGGGAAAGAGAAATCTATTTTCATTGGTGTGATATACAGACCTCCCTCACAAGAGGAAGAGGTGCACAGAGTGTTAATTGAAGACATATGCAGCATTGCTAGGAAAGGGGAAGTGCTACTGATAGGAGATTTCAATATGCCAGATGTTGATTGGCACATTCCTACTGCAGTATCATCTAGAAGTAAGGAGATCCTGGATTCTATACAGGGAAAACTATTCAGGCAATTGGTAACAGACCCCACACGTGAAGGGGCCATACTGGACTTGGTGCTTACCAATGGTGAAAGTGTTTCAGATGTTGTAGTGGGAGATCATTTTGCATCCAGTGATCACCAGATGGTGTGGATCAGTATTAGGACTAGGGCTGTTAGAATCCATTCAAAGGTGAGGATCTTAGACTTTAGGAAGGCTAATTTTGCGAAGATGGGCCAATACCTCAGGGAGTCGTTAGTGGGATGGGAACAGCTGAGGGATGTAGAAAAACAGTGGTCAAAACTGAAAGGGGATATTTTAAGGGCAACCAACCTTTTTGTTAAAATGGTAAATAAAGGGAAAAGGAAAAGGAGACCGCTATGGTATTCGAAAGAAGTAGCTGAAAAAGTGAAGAAAAAGAGGGAGGCCTTCATGAAATACAAGAAATCACAGAGAGAGGAAGACAGGCATCTGTATTTTGAAAAACTTAGAGAAGCTAGCAAAGTAGTAAGGAAGGCAAAGATTCAAAAGGAGGAGGAAATAGCGAATGCAATAAAATGGGGGGATAAGACATTTTTCAGATATATTAGTGAGAAGAGGAAGGGCAAAAGTGGTATTATCAGACTCAAGGGTGCAGGGGAGATATATGTATAAGCTGATAAGGATAAAGCGGAATTGCTTAAGAAATATTTTTGTTCTGTGTTCACAGATGAAGAACCAGGAGCAGGACCTGAGGAAACACCCCAAACAGGAACAGAAGCAAGGGACATCTTGAACAATTTTCAGAAGACTGTGTTCGTGAGAAACTAGCTCAACTTAAAGTAGACAAAGCGATGGGACCGGATGGGATACACCCTAGAATACTGAGGGAACTTGGGGACATTCTAGCAGCTCCACTCACTGACCTTTTCAATGCCTCATTGGAGTCGTGAGTGGTGCCAAAGGACTGGAGAGAGGCTCATGTGGTGCCTTTACACAAAAGCGGAAGTAAGGATGTGGTTGAAAACTAAAGGCCGGTTAGTTTAACTTTGGTGGTGAGTAAATTATTGGAAACGCTGCTGAAAGAGAAAATAATGAGGTTTCTGGAGTCCAGCGGATTACAGGATCCGAGGCAGCATGGATTCACCAGAGGCAAGTCTTGTCAGACAAATCTGATTGATTTCTTTGACTGGGTGATCAGGGAGTTGGACCGAGGGAGAGCCCTAGATGTGGTATATTTAGATTTCAGTAAAGCCTTTGACACTGTTCCTCACAGGCAACTTATAAACAAACTGAGCACCCTAGGGATGGACCCGAAAGTTACTGCTTGGGTTAGAAATTGGTTGGGTGGGAGGCGACAAAGTGTACAAGTAAATGGAGCTCACTCTGAGGAGAAGGATGTTACCAGTGGTGTGCCCCAGGGATCTGTCCTTGGTCCGATTCTTTTTAACATCTTTGTTAGTGATATAGCGGAAGGGCTGTCCGGTAAGGTTTGCCTCTTTGCGGATGATACCAAAATCTGCAATAGAGTAGACACCCAGGAAGGTGTAGGTAACATGAGGAGGGATCTAGCTAAGCTTGAAGAATGGTCTAGAATTTGGCAGCTGGGATTTAATGTTAAAAAATCTAAGGTCATGCATTTGGGCTGCAGCAATCCAAGGGAGCAATATAGTATAGGGGGTGAAGTACTTTTGTCCACTAAAGAAGAGCGGGACCTAGACGTGGTTGTATCTGATGATCTTAAAGTAGCTAAACAGGTAGAAAAGGCGACGGCAAAAGCTAGAAGGATGCTTGGGTACATAAGGAGAGGAATGGCTAGCAGAAAAAAGGAGGTGATAATGCCTCTGTATAAGTCTTTGGTGCGACCTCATTTGGAGTATAGTGTGTAATTCTGGAGACCGCACCTTCATAAGGATGTGAACAGGATGGAGTCAGTGCAGAGGGTGGCTATCAAAATGATTAGTGGTCTTCATTATAAAGCATATGAGGACAGACTTAAGGATCTTAATATGTACACCTTAGAGGAAAGGCGGGATAGAGGTGATGTGATTGAGATGTTTAAATACCTCCATGGCATAAATGTTCAGGGAGAGAGCCTCTTTCAATTGAAAGCAAGTTCTGCTACGAAGGGACATGGGCTTAGCGTGAAGGGAGATAGATTCAAGAGTGATATGCGGAAATATTTCTTTACGGAAAGAGTAGTGGATCCATGGAATAGTCTCCCAGTGGAGGTGGTAGAGATGAGGACAGTAACTGAATTCAAAAAAGCATGGGACAAACACAGAGGATTTCTAAAGGTTAAAAGGGGACTGTTGTAGTTGTTGATATGGAAGGACAGACTAGATAGGCCATGTGGTCGTTTTCTGTCATCATATTTCTATGTTTCTATGTTACTGTTCAGGAGCTGAACTGTTTGTATTTCATCCTGTTCACAATGGAACACTGAGGCTTGCTGTATATTTTCAATGAAACCTGCAGTCATCTGTAACATCACTAGACACCATCAAATGTGTCATAATCATCCAAAGGCACCAGAAGAGAGGCAAAGAGCAGGATGAGTATCAGAAGGTCAAAATGGTACAAAGAGCAGAATGAACATCTCAAGATAGTGGAAGAGAGCAAATCAGAACCAAAGCACTTTGAGGGGAGTAAAATGGCACCGACATTAGCAGGAAGACTCCAAGACATAGAGAGTGGGATAACGCAGCAAAACACTGTGCAGAAAAGCCAAGGTAGTATGACTGAGTTAAAGCAGCAATAACATTGGTAGTAAAACATAAAAATACTAGAAAAGGACTGATACCTCACCAAGATCAACTGGAAGATTCTAAAGAATCTGAAGATAGCAAGATAACCAACACTCCTTAAGACATAAGATGAGAACCATGATAGCACCAAGATGAGCTGGAGTGCCCTAAAACTCATCTAGAATGCCAACACAGCAGCTAGTAGCTGCAATAATACCTAAAGAGTGCCAGCACAGGAACAAGAATGATTACAAGGTTCTAAAACACCCAAAGATGAGTAGACGAGAACCTCAATTGCTGTAATACATGAAAAGAATCAGAACAGCACAGAGATCATCTGCACGGTCTTACAACATATCAGGAGGATCAACACATCATCAAGATGAGTTGCAAGGCCCAGCAACATGCCAGAAGCATCTTTGTTGCAAAGTCCTAAAATAGCCAAGGAGGCCCAACACAATATATCGATTGGCTATAAGGCCCTAAAACACACCAAGAGGACCAGCAAGGCACCAAGATTGGTTACAAGACTCTAAACAAATAAAATCGAGAAAACACTTCAGCAGAAGGGGCCACTTGAGCCCAGCTAAGCAGTGGAATCCTGGCACTGAGGACTTTGGGCCCAGCATAGTAACCCTAGGTACAGAGAAGAAAACTCTCATGGACAGCACTGATCATATGCTGAGGTACTTAAAATAAGTATAAGAGGATGCATCTTGGGGAAGGTTCCACAAGCAGTGGCAACAGGGCAGCAGCACTAGTGGTGACAGCTCAGAAGAGTTGAGGAAGGTCAATGCAACAGCGGGATAGGCTGGATATCCCTATAAAAGGTTAATACTTGTGGCAGAAGACCGATAGTTGACAAGTGCAATAATGAAAGAGGTTACAGTAGCTGCTGTTGCAGACCATAGGTGAGAAAAGATTGTTGCCCAAAAAATAATTTCACTGTATGTAATGACTGTGGGATGAAGTAGATAGATACTGTAAAGTGTCCTTCCCATGCCACTGCCTACTTTAAATCTTGAAGAAATTATCTGTCTACACTAGTACATTGTGAGGGCAAAACTTTCACCAATACTTTCAATTACGAAAGTAAGCACATGGCAGTTGGCACACTGTAAATAAATACATTTCCTAGACTCTCTGATTTTTTTTTATCCCTCTTACTACCCAGAGATACAGATCTGCTAAGATTTTAAACCCCAAGTACATTTTGTTCCCTGCAAGAATTTCTTTTTTGGTGGGGTTCAATCTTTTTATTCTCCTTTTATGTTCTAAAGCCCACTACCTATTTGCCATTCATACAAACTCATACACAAAATGTTTCTCTCAGGCTTGTGCATGGAGGTTTCTACCAGCCCTGTAATGACATCAGGGAATTTTCACAACACAGGAAGAGATGTTTCTTTGACTGCTTGCCAAGGATTTCCCAGTCTGATTGACCGAAGCGCTTCGTAATGCTTGCTGTTTACTTCTCCTTGACCTTTTTCCCTTCCCAGATTGACTTCAGTGTGTCTGGCTGTGTGCAGGCACATGAGGAAAATGAAGTTCACAAATGATCTTTAAAAAATGTCTATTATGTGCAGTCAGTTAGTTGGACCCTGAACTAATGAAATTTGACAATTTTCATTGATTTTCTCATTTGTATTAAAACTAATGCACATTCCTACAGTCCCCTTCTCTCCAGGAAATTTCCAAAATATAATTGAGGAACATGTTAAAGATACTAGAATATATTACTACTAATACTACTACTTGTCATAGATGTAAACCTCAGTCTCTGCTCTTCAGATCTTACAGTCTAATCAAGATGAAGAACATCACAAAACTAGGGATTAGAGTATGGTTAGATACACATAGGTGGTGAACAAGAGTGTGAGGGGCATCAGGATCCGTGAATAGAAATAGTTTCATGTGCCTTTGGTGGATGAGACGTTAGTCCATTGGAGGGAAGTTTGGACATTTTAGCATAAGTAGGACACTGTGATGTACAGTATCCATATTTCTGGAAAGGACTCAGAATGTAATTTTCACATGGTCCATCTGCATGTTAACTTTAGTCAGAAGTCTGAGAGGAATCCAGCGCTCAAGTTACTCTTCAAACATACAGGAACAATTTCTTAAGCTGCATTAGCTTTTAACAAAGCATTTAGTGCATGCTAATAGACAAGGCGGCAAATATACCAAACAATTGTTTAATCCCTAAATGAACAAACACAATAATGTTTCCAATGCACATTTTTTGAATATTCCTATAATCAGTATAGGTATAAAGATATCTGACACCCTAGATGAACCTTCAGCTGAATGGATCCTAAAGTGGGTGACTGGGTTAAAAATTGTTTGAATGGGAAGCAACAAAGGTGTCAAAGGTGTCAGGTAAATGGAACTCACTCTGAGGATATGGATGTTACCAATGGTATGCATCAGGGATCTGTCCTTGGTCCAATTTTTTTTTTATAAGTGATATTGTGAAAGGGCTATCATGTAAGGTTTGCCTATTTGTTGATGATACCAAAATCTGCAATAGACATTCAGGAAGGTATAGATAACATGAGCAAGAATCTAGCAAAGCTTCAAGAGTGGTCGAGAATTTGGAAGCTGTGATTGAAAGCTAAAAATCTAGGATCATGAATATGGGTTGAAAAAATTCTAAGAAAGCAGTGCAGTATAGGGGGGTGAAGTACTTCTGTTCATGAAAGAAGAGCAGGACCTAGGGGCTAAACAGGAAGAAAAAGAGATGGTGAAAACCAGAAGGTTATTTGGGTGGATAGGGAGAAAAATGGTCAGCAGAAAGAAGGAGGTGATAGTGCCTCTATATAAGTCTTTAGTGAGACCTCATTTGGATATATGAGAGTTCATTTTAGAAGCCTTAATTGTGCTTTGGACGTCTGAAATGGGCATAGAGACATCGCCAGTCATTTTAGAAGCCTTCTCTGGAGATGTCCCCAGCATGAGGATGTCTGAATCTGAAAGGGGACATAGAGAAGGCATGATCAGGACATTCGCAGGAACCTAGAGGCATGGTTAGGGTGTTCTCAGGGACCAGGACATCCCTGCCTGATCACGGAAATCTCATGGACATCTGGCATCACATGTAACCTTAGACCTGCTCCGAGGCAGGAAAAGCAATGAAGAAGCATCTGAAAAGTGCTCCTTTTAACTGAAAAACACATTTGTTCATTTCCACTACACAGTACAACATCAGCCACAGCAGCATTTGACCATTAGGCTATCCTAGATGGGAGGACTCTGTAATCCTGTTCTGTGGATATCTAGTTAGACTCCCCCACAAACGTCCATATCAGGCATGTCCAAGTTTGTGAAACCACATCCGCACCCGGATGTGCCTGCATTTATTTCAGATGTTCTGGCTTGGATGTCCCAGATTTCACTTGGACGGATCTTCTAAAATTCCCCAGAAGATTTGTGCTACTGCTTCAAACCAGAATAAATATACAGTTCCACAAAAAAAATCAGGCATAAACTTCCAGTTATCATGTTAGCCATATTAGTGAAAAATTGATACGCTGTGACACTTTCTATCACAATAAAATATAAAGTTGTTGTATATTCCAAGGTGGGCTCTATGGGGTAGTAGTGGGGTGAAGTTGTTGACCTCATTCTGGAAATGTCTGAGGATCTAACTAGGGTCTTATCCTGTCTCAGTGGGGCCCCTCCTGATGTCTTCTATGGGTAAATTCTCACTCAACTTTATTTAAATAACATATTTTCTCTCTTATTTATATCAATGCCACTACTACTTACAATTTGTATAGTGCTATAAGGCCAACACAGCACTGTCTCAACGTGTAAAAACACAGTTCCTGTTCACAGAACTCACATTCTATCAGGACAGAAGCATACAACTAACAGTGCTAATAGGGGACTAGGGTAAAACAAAAGAGAAAAAAGGTGGTCAACAGGAGAAAAAAAAATGCCGTATATACTCGAGTATAAGCCGACCCGAATATAAGCCGAGGTACCTAATTTTACCACAAAAAACTGGGCAAAACTATTGACTCGAGTATAAGCCGATGGTGGGAAATGAGGCACCTACTAGTCAATGTAAAAAATAAAGATAGAGACCAATAAAATTACATGAATATTTATTTAAACGAAAAACAGTAAAATAGCTCTGTAAGTGGAAAATGGGGTCAACAAAAACAATATGGTATCAAAAATACCGTATCTTTAAAAGTACATCAACCTTAGCTTAATCAGCAACCAAGCTAACACACAAGAGCTAAAATCCTTCAAAACTGGAGTTCTCCTCCTCATCATCTGTATGTCCAAACAGAGCTTCAGCTGCTTCAGCTCCTGTGATGTTATCAGCATAAACATTGTCATCATCACTGACTTCACAGTCATCACCATCACTGCATCACTGATGGGGAGGGGGGCGTCATGCCCCGTCCCTCCTTTTTCTCCACTTGAAAAGTTTAACTTGCATTTGGCTTTATAAATCAACCCCTATATTACTTAGGTAGTCAGTACATTAGGCAGAGGTCAGTACATTAGGCAGTGGACAGTACGTTTTGCACTGGACAGTACGTTCGCTTGGCAGTAGACAGTACGTTCGCTCGGCAGTAGATAGTACATTAGGCACTGGACAGTATGTTCCCACTTAGGACAACCACCTTAAACATGGGCAACACAACTATCATGTTAAATAAAAATACCTGTAATATAGCACCTTTTAATTTTACTTTCCCCTTCCTCGTGGCTCAATCTGCTGAATTTACAGGGGCTATGTGTGTGTTTTCACTGAGAGGCTGGCACATACATACAGAGGAGGAGCTTGTGCCTCTGTGTGATGTGCCAGCCTCCTTAACGCTGCCTGTGACAGCCCGAGCCTGTCACACTGTCCAGGATGTGCTGCTGCGGGCTCGAGGGGGGGCCAACTCTGCTCCACTACAGGTACCTCTGCGTGGGGAGTCGGGGAGTGGGAGGGAGGGTCCGTGCTTACTACAACTACTTCTGCGGGTGGCAGGTGGCAACTTAGCACTCGCCGCTCGCACAGGCACAGCACACACTGTAGGAATGCCCAGCACATCACTGCAAAGGTTTCCATATCTGCAGCCGTGGTTATGGAAACCTTAGCTTTAGAAGCAGCGCCCCCTGCTAGACATTTGCAGACGTTGACTCGAGTATAAGCCGAGGGGGCCGTTTTTCAGCACAAAAAATGTGCTGAAAAACTAGGCTTATACTCGAGTATATATGGTAGTCCAAATATAATTTGCTGCTTGGTTATATTTGTATAAAGCAGAATTTATAGTTGTCAGTAACACTGTTGTAGTTTTTCTCACCACAGGACTGCATATATAATATTTACATTGTTTTGTAACTTCTATCATGCTCTAATTTTGCTTATGTCTGACCTGAGTGAAGGCGCTCTCCCACACAATCGCCTTTTCATTGATGGTGAAATCCTGGTTTGGTGGAGCATAAGGGTTGTAACTTCCAACAATCTCTGTACTCTCTGTCCCATTAGGTAGATAGCCTAGGTTGATAATATCATATCCAGAGGAGAAATCACCATTCTCATCGAAAAAGATCTCTTCACCCAGTATGTTCCTAAAGTGGACGTTCTTCAGATAGTGATGAAGCTAAAGAATGAGGAACAGATTTTCAGTAATGTCCCTAAATGTGTGATATACATGTCAAGCTCATACAACACCTGCAGAACCAGAAGAGCTTCAGAGAAGGGTGACAAAAATGGGCTCTTCAGCTTGAAGAAAAGATGACTGAGAGGCGATATGCTAGAAGTTTATAGAATCGTGAATGGGGTAGATCAGTTAAAAAGGGAATGCTCCTTTAACATTTCAGACAACACAAAAACAAGCCCTACTCCTGCTGGAATTATGCAAATAAAATTGCCAAAAGATCTGAATTATGCAATAAGCTTTGTCAAAATAATAAAATATCTTGTTTTTGAGAGATCCTTAATTTAAGCTAGGGGTATGTTTACTAAGCAGTCTTAACGTGCACCCGGCGCTAGTGTGCAGGCTGCCATAAAAGGAGTGGGCGTGTCGGCCAAAAGATAGCAAAATGGGATTATCACGTGATAACATGCGCTGTGCACATTATTGTGCAAGAAGCTGCTAAGCACGTTAACGCGCAGTAATCTTAAGTAGGCGCACAGAGATGTAAGCACCAACGCAAAGGTGTAGCACAATGGTTAATACACTGACTGATGGTACAGGGGTTATGAGTTTGATTCCTCCAGGGTGCTTAATGAATAAGGCCAGCTGAGGCATTAGGTTTAAGTAGTGCTATTTGAGGCATTTTATTTTTATTTTAATCAGTGCTGCCAGCAAACACACCCTCACAGTGCTGTAACCTAAGGTGCCGCATAAGGCACCCTATAAGGCACTCCATAGGGCACATTATAAAGTGCACTGTCCACCAAGGCACCCTATAATGTCCCCTATAGGACACCTTATAAGGCACTTTATAGGGCACCCTATAAGGTGCCTTATGTGGTGCCTTATGAGGCACCTTAAGGTTACAGTACTCTGAGGGTGTTTTTGCTGGCAGCACTAATGTACATTAAAAATAAACAATGCTTCAGACAGCCCTATCAAATAACCCCACTGGGGGTTCAAACCCTTGAGCTCTGGCTCCACAGGCAGTGAAGTAACCAGTGGGCCACAGCTGCCGACAAACCCCTGGCTAGCTACAGAAGGACTGCATGTCACCGCAAAACCATTCTGCTGTGGTTACCAGGATAGGGTCAACCCATCCGTACCCATGATGCACAGCACATGAAAATTAGCCATCTACAGATGATCACAAGATGGTGTATGCACCCCACAGCACCTCATTCTGGTAGGGGGTGCCGACGGTGTGTGTAGTGGCACAGAGTAGCTACAGACCGTCACATTGTGTGGGTATTATGCTCACCCTGATGGTGAGGTGGTGCGGCCAGCACCAGGTCCGCAGCACCTCCCATAGCCAAGAGATGCTATATTGCAGGTACCCATCAGTGCTAGTGTGTGTGATAGGTAGTTCCTGCAGACACACCTAGAATACATTAGTGTTGATCTGTAATTGTCAAGCAGGTCTAGCTCTTGTGGGTTATGATACACCCAGAATAGTGCATATTCTGTGTTGGTGCTATGGTAACATGATGTAAGTGAAGGGGGGTGTTTGGACCCCTAGGCAGAGTATGTACTACCACCCAGCCCACCCCACCCTACCCTACCCTCTGTGGCTCCAGGTGGGAGATAGGATCCCCACCAACAGATCCACTTTCTACCTCCTTACAATGGTGGCAGTAGAGGGGGGCCATCAACCCCAGTCTTGCTGGGGAACAGACACCCTACAGGGCAGCCAATGTACACATCTCTAAGGCAATAGCAAGAAAAAAAGGTAGGATGTGAGCATACCCACCAAGCAGATAAGTCAGTGATTAGGCCCCAGAGATGAGAACCTACATATTTCACAAAAAAAAAGCACTATGGGGGAGCCTAGCCATGCCGTGGTCACTGCTCAGTCAGGGTGAGAGTGATCCCCCAGCAGGACATGCTGTGGGCACCCTGTCGGTGTAGGTTGTGGCCAAGCACTACAATGTCCAAGCCATTGCCCCATGCCCTGTGCTGATGCATCCAGGCCAGGCCACCCTGTCCAGGCTAAAACCACAGTACCTTGCCCCTCATTATGCACATTGGCAGGCCAATACTGGCAACAGTGCTAGCAATGTGGGCTGAGGGAGGTGTTAGCAGCCACCACACACTGGATAGACAGACACACACTCCCCACACCTATGCCGGCATTGTGCAATTATAGAGGTGTGTGGCAGCTCTGGCATCAGACATCAGAACGGTTGCTATGAGGCAGCTCAATCTGCAAATTGTGCTTAACGTATGAATTACTATCTGGCAGTAATCATAGCAACCGTTTGATAGATGTGTACCGTATTCCCAGGTTTAGGGTGGCATTGCTAAGGTATGCAAGTGCTAGTATTAAAGACAACTTGGAACCTGAATGGTGTTTGGCCCTCCAGGACTGCTTTTGGGAGACTCTGCTCTAGGTAATGTGCATGTGTATGGTGTCTGTAGGGTAAAATGTAGTCATTTTGGGCGTGTTTAATTTATTTGCAACACAGCTGGGACTTGGACCTGTGACCTTCTGCTTCTGACCACACTGGCTGTATGCACTACACCACCATGTTGCCACAGAGACACTGCATTCCCTGGGGATAGCATGACTGTTCGTCAGACAGGGCCTGTCTGTTGCAGTGCATGGCACCCACCTACACAGAGCTAGGCCATGGTCTGCTGTGGGCAGCTGCCACTGCCCCCTCCACCACCAGTACCCCTCTGCCACCATGCTGACATCCCCTTCTGCTGGTGGTGCTGGTGGTGCGCAGTCTCAGGCCATCCAGTGTGCAGGTAGGTGGTTTCCTATGTTGCGGGTTCTGCGGTAGGGGTGCCTGCATAGACGTCCACGCTTCCCCCCAGCACCGCCTGCCAATGTTCTGTGCCCTTGGAGGAACCTGCTGGATACTATCCCCTGTTACACTGTGGGAAACACACTCGTGCCCATGTTGGGCCCTCATCAGTTGCTGTCTGGCTGCTCTACTGTTTCAGCATTCCTATGGGCCACCTAGGCATCACCCTAGTCTGCACTGTGGCCCAGCTGCACCACAGCATGTGCCGCCTGCAGCCCTCTGTGTCCCCTTTTCCAGCATCTGTCCAGTTGCCCGTTCCGACTTGTCCGCCCTGCTGTTGTGGAACATGTGCATGCCATAGGAAACCTTTCCAATGGAGAGGGAAAACCCTGATCAGCGCTATTTCACTGTGGGATCATATACTTTGTATGGGGACAGAGCATAGACCCTTCCAAAATTAATATTATTTTTTTGGAGCTTTCTTGGTAGTGGCTTTTGATGTTTCCCATTAATATCACTATTGGCCAGCTTGGTTATGTTTATTTTAACATAAGAACATAAGAACATAAGATATGCCATACTGGGTCAGACCAAGGTCCATCAAGCCCAGTATTCTGTTTCCAACAGTGGCCAATCTAGGTCATATGTACCTAGCAGTTTCCCCAAGGGACACAGGTTCCACAATGCTTGTATTGGTTCAAGCATTGATATCCTGGGTCCCTTCTTAATAATGGCTTATGGACCTTTCCTCCAGGAACTTGTCCAAACCTTTTTTAAACCCAGCTTCACTAACAGCCTTTACTACATCCTCCGGTAACAAATTCCAGAGTTTGATTACACGTTGAGTGAAAAAATATTTTCTTTTATTAGTCTTAAATAGTTTACCCTGTAGCTTCATTGCATGTCCCCTAGTCTTTCTATATTCTGATAAGGTAAACAATCGATCTACGTTTACCCGTTCCACTCCGCTCATTAATTTATAGACTTCTATCATATCTCCCCTCAGCCGTCTCTTTTCCAGGTTAAAGAGCCCTAACCTTTTTAGCCTTTCTTCATAGGAGTATCCTTCCATCCCCTTTACCATTTTGGTGGCTCTTCTCTGAACCTTTTCTAATAACTCTATATCCTTTTGAAGATACGGCAACCAGAATTGCACACAATATTCAAGGTGCGGTCTCACCATGGAACGATATAGAGGCATTATAATATCCTTTGTTTTATTTTCCATTCCTTTCCTTATCATACCTAGCATTCTATTTGCTCTGTTGGCCGCCGCTGCACACTGGGCCGAGGGTTTTAACATGGTATCCACAATGACGCCTAAATCTTTTTCCTGGGTGGTGGTTCCTAATGTGGAACCTTGCATCGTGTAACCAAAGTTTGGGTTGTTCTTCCCTAGGTGCATAACCTTGCACTTGTCCACATTAAATTTCATCTGCCATTTTGATGCCCAGTCTTCCAATTTATCAAGATCCTCTTGCAATTTTCCACAATCCTCTTGGGTTTTAACAACTTTAAATAGTTTTGTGTCATCTGCAAATTTGATAACCTCACTCGTTATTCCACTTTCCAGGTCATTTATGAATATGTCAAAAAGCAGCGGACCCAGAACAGATCCCTGGGGTACACCACTATTCACCTTTCTCCATTGGGAAAATTGGCCATTTAGCCCTATCCTCTGCTTTCTATCTTTTAACCAGTTCCTGATCCACAATAGTACACGGCCTCCTATCCCATGACTCTTTAGTTTTGCCAAATGTCTCTGATGAGGGACCTTGTCAAAGGCTTTCTGAAAGTCCAGATACACAATATCAACCGACTCACCTTTGTCCACCTGATTATTCAGTCCTTCAAAAAAACATAACATATTAGTAAGACAAGATCTTCCTTGTCTAAAGCCATGTTGGCTGTCTCTCATTAGTTCATGACTATCTACATGCTGAGTAATTTTATTCTTTATGATGGTTTCTATCATTTTTCCCAGTATTGACGTCATGCTCACCGGTCTGCAGTTTCCCGGATCATCCCTGGAACCCTTTTTAAAAATTGGTGTTACATTGGCGATCCTCCAATCTTCAGGTATTAGAGATGATTTTAATGATAGTTCACAGATTACTAATAGCAGGTCTGCAATCTCATATTTCAGTTCTTTCAATACCCTTGGATGTATACCATCCGGCCCAGGTGATTTGCTACTCTTCAGCTTATCTAATAGTTGTAATACATCTTTTCGATGTATCGATATTTCCTTCAATTCTTCTGCACCTTTAAATACCACTTCAGTCATGGGTAACATCCCTACATCATCCTCAGTAAAGACTGAAGCAAAGAATTTGTTCAGTCTCTCCGCTATCGCCTTGTCGCCTCTTAGTGCTCCTTTAACCCCTTTATCATCTAATGGACCAACTGACTCTCTCACAGGTTTTTTGCTATGAATGTATTTGAAAAGGTCTTTACTTCGCGTTTTTGCTTCTGCAGCAAGCTTCTTCTCAAATTCTCCCTTTGCCTGCCTTATCAATGCCTTGCATTTGACTTGCCAGTGCTTGTGCTGTTTCCAGGTTTCGTCGTTTGGCTCTTTTTTCCATTTCCTGAAAGATGCTTTTTTGGCAACAACAGCCTCTCTGACCTCAACTTTAAACCATGCTGGCAGTTTTTTGGACTTCTTTCCACTTTTCTTAAAGCGTGGAATACAGCTGGTCTGGGCTTTCAAGATAGTATTTTTCAACAATAGCCAAGCCTGATGTACGTCTTTAACCTTTGCAACTGCTCCTTTCAGTTTTTTCTTGACTGTTTTCCTCATTTTATCATAGTCTCCCTTTCGAAAGTTAAAAGGTAGTACTGTGGATTTCCTTACTATCCCTCCTCCACTAATTAAATCAAAGGCGATCATGCTATGATCACTATTGCCAAGTGGCCCCAACAACCTTATCTCTTGCACTAGATCTGGTGTTCCACTAAGGATTAGGTCTAATATGGCTTCCCCTCTGGTCGGTTCATGAACCAGCTGCTCCAAGAAGCAGTCATTTATTTCATCTAGGAACTTTATCTCCCTAGCATGTCCTGACGTGACACTGACCCAGTCGATACCGGGGTAGTTGAAATCACCCATTATTATTACTGTGCTGTAACTTTTGTTAGCTTCCTTGATTTCTTTGAGCATTTCATCATCCATTTGGTTATTCTGGCCAGGTGCTCGATAGTACACCCCCACTGCCATTGCCTTCCCCCTTTTATATGGAATTTCAATCCATATAGATTCTACAGCAGATTTTGTTTCCTGCAAAACTTTAATCCTTTCTGACTCAATGCCCTCTCTAACATAGAGAGCAACCCCTCCACCAATTTGATCAGCTCTATCATTACGATATAGTTTGTACCCAGGTATCACAGTGTCCCACTGGTTGTCGTCCTTCCACCATGTCTCTGATATTCCAATCATATCTAACCTTTCATTTAGTGCGATATATTCTAACTCTCCCATCTTATTTTTTAGACTTATAGCATTTGCATACAAGCATTTTAGAGAATGTATTTTATCCATATTAATTTGTCTGTTAGACATGAGTAATTTGGGATCTTTAAGCTCTGTCTGCTCCATACTTGAGGGCATTTGGGCTACTTTACTCTTTTGTGGAACCTCTCTGCTTTTGGTAGTATCCTTCAAAGATACATTCTTCCGAACCATCTGCTCTTGGGCGACTGTCGGCTCTCCCCTAATATCTAGTTTAAAAGCTGCTCTATCTCCTTTTTAAAGGTTAATGCCAGCAGCCTGGTTCCATCCCAGTTAAGGTGAAGCCCATCCCTTCGGAAGAGCCCCTCCTTTCCCCAGAATGTTCCCCAGTTCCTAACAAATCCAAACCCCTCATCTCTGCACCATTGTCTCATCCACGCATTGAGACTCCGGAGCTCTGCCTGCCTTTTGGGTCCTGCGTGTGGAACAGGAAGCATTTCGGAGAATGCTACCCTGGAAGTTCTGGATTTCAACTTCCTACCTAAAAGCCTAAATTTAGCCTCCAGAACCTCCCTACCACATTTTCCTATGTCATTGGTACCAACATGTACCAAGAAAGCAGACTCCTCCCCAGCACTATCTAAGACCTTATCTAGGTGGCGCGTGAGGTCCGCTACCTTCGCACCAGGCAGGCATGTTACCAGGCGATCCTCACGTCTACCAGCCACCCAGCTATCTACATGCCTAATGATCGAATCACCAACTATAACGGCTGTCCTAACCTTTCCCTCATGGGCACATGGCCCTGGAGAAACTTCCTCGGTGCGAGAGGGTTTTACATCACCTGGAGGACAGGTCCTAGTTACAGGATCACTTCCTGCCACACCAGGGTGATGCTCTCCTGTCACATGACCTCTCTCCTCCATGGCAACAGGGATGCTGCCAGACTGGAGGTGGGACTTCAGGACTATATCCCTGTAGGTCTCGTCTATGTACCTCTCTGTCTGTCTTATGCTTTCCAAGTCTGCTACTTTAGCCTCTAGAGAACGGACTCGTTCCCTGAGAGCAAAGAGCTCCTTGCACCTAGTGCACACGTAAGACCTCTCACCAACTGGGAGAAAATCAGACATGTGACACTCAATGCAAAAGACTGGAAAGCCCCCATCCCGCTGCTGGGCTGCTGTCTGCATCTTAGTTTTATGTTTGTGTTTAGATCTAAGTTCTTTACTTACTAAGGGTTGCTATGGATATTTATACTAATAAAACTGAACCTAATACGTGTAATATACCTTGTTCACCTGAAGCTTAACTAATCTCAGTTCCTTAGTGTATGACTGATTTGGGTAATGAGCTTCACCTGAGAGCACTTCCTGTCTTTTAAGATGTGTAAGTACCTATAAAGCTATGATTATCCCAGGGGTGGGTGTGTGTGGGGAGGGTGGGAGGGAATTAACACTTATTAAAAGAGGGCTGCTACACAGTACCCTGTCTTGTGCTGCTGAGGTAAGCTGTATTCTGATTTGATTTAAATTATAGCTCTTAGCTGCTGCTAGGCTCTAACTTCTTATGAAATTTAAAGTACAAGCTCTCTGCTGGGTTCTAAATTTAACCAGAAAGCTCTTTTCTGTGTTGTAAATTTAAGCTAAAAGAACTTTGCTGATGCTAGGCCCTGAGTGACTATTAAATGTAAACTACAAGCTCTCTGCTGGGTTCCAAATGTAACCAGAAAACTCTCTTCTGTGTTTTAAATTTAAACTAAAAGTACTTTGCTGTTACTAGGCCCTGAGTGACTATTAAATTTTAAGTAGAAGCTCTCTGCTGGGTATGAAATGTAACCAGAGAGTTCTCCTCTGTGTTTTAAATGTAAACTTAAACTGCTGCTACTAGGCCCTGACTGATTTAACAAAAATAGTGGATCACAGATTAATTAGCTTTAATACAAAGAATTCCTTTTAGAAAATTACCAGAAGTAAATACTCACAGTTGCAGATCTCCCTCCAGAAGCAACAGTCCCCCTTACCAGTCTTTCAAGACAGAGGATCACAGAGCTCTGGTTGAGCTATTTATGCCTGTGTTGCTGAAGTAAGCTGTGACCAACTTCCTGGGTAATTAACAGTCCTTGTTTGGATAGGAGGAGTCTTTCAAAATGGCCTTTTGATCTGCCACCTGGTGTTAACACCTATTGAAAAAGTTTCACAGGTTTCTTGCCCACTAGGTAGAAGGCCTCTTTGTAAAGGTCTCTAGAAAACTTTATTTGTTGCTCAAAAAGTACAGACCCTGCTTTGCTTTTTGTGCTAAGCTAAATTCTGATTTGATTTAAATTATAGCTCTTAGCTGCTGCTAGGCTCTAACTTCTTATAAAATTTAAAGTACAAGCTCTCTGCTGGGTTCTAAATTTAACCAGAAAGCTCTTTTCTGTGTTGTAAATTTAAGCTAAAAGAACTTTGCTGATGCTAGGCCCTGAGTGACTATTAAATGTAAACTACAGTCTCTCTGCTGGGTTCCAAATGGGGTCATTTTCAATGTTTATTTGCCCTTTTGTTCCATGCACATGTATCACACTTATCACTTTTTGTAGGTTTCCTTGGTTTTGCTGTACATTGCTGATGGAAATGGTTTCTTTTCCCTTTAAATCAGCTCTAATGCCAGGGTTTCACTGGTGTTAATTTTCAGCCTCGGATTTCACAGCGTTAGTGTGCAGGGAGCCTCTAACCTCCCACTCTCTGCCCATTGACCCTCTCTCTCCGCCCCTGGGGAACCTTCCTCCGCCCTCCGGGAGCCTTTCTCCACCCTCAGCGCTCATTTGCACCGCTGCGTGCGTTATCACACGCTAAGGTACCTCTGTGCCCGATAAAGCACCATTATTGCACGATAAGGTACCTTATCGCATGATAACGTTGCCGAGCACACATTGAGACGGTTTAGTAAACATACTCCTAGGACTTTTTTAAAAAAATTATTGTGAGGGTAACAAGAGGACATACCATAAAATAAAGTTCCTGGATGATACTTGTGGGTCATTGCTCACCTATGGGAATGAGCTACATGAAATAGACTTACTTTTTGGGGTCTGCTGATTACTTGTAACCCACATTGGCACTGTCCTAGAGAGGATCCTGGGCTTGATGGACCTTGGTCAGACTCAGTATGGTTTTTCGTATGTTATTATGAATAGCACAAGTTATGTAAGAAAAAAAAAGAGCTAATGTTGCCAATGGAAAAGACATATTTTTGGGGGTTGTTTTCCATAGTTCCCTCTTAACCTATGTGGCCTTTTTGCACTTAGTGCATATTTAGTATGAAAACTAATGTGTGTTGAGTGCAAAGCCTTGTAAGAGGTCAGACCGGCATGTTCCCAGCAGTTACGTACTGTGCATGTGTACCCTTATGCACAGCACTTCCTCGATCTACTGCACATCCCTAACATTTCTTGCTGTAACTATCTTCTGCCTGCATTACATACTTGAATACTACGTAGGGTCTGCATGTGCTTATCTAAGTGCTTATCTAACTAAGACAATGAAAATGCAATCCATCATCCTTGTAGATATGAAGAGATGGTTTTCTTCATCTCAAATTGTCTGGAGATCCGGGGCTCCTTCTCCTTACCCAAACACCAAGATCTGCTATTCTGCCTCACTGTCTGCTCTCACTTCTTCATCTTTCTTTCAATCATGTCAGCACACAGGCCCTGATTTAGGAATAGACAAGTCTTGGCATGTAGGCAGGGGCAGCCCAAGGGGGGTGCGGGGCCATGTGCGGAGACTCGGTGCGGGACCTCATTTGCATAAATATTTGCATAATGTTACCATACACTAACTTTTAGTAAACATGCCTCTTAATGAGTGTATGAATAAAGAAAGACTAAAAGACTTCGTAAGAAGACGTGGACAGCAGTAGGAGGAAACTCTTTATTGATGAAAACCTATAGCCCGACACAGGCCGTGTTTCGTTGCCTTCCTCAGGGGCTAACTACACAAAAATACAATTAAAAAACACATTAAAAACATAAATAATTCAACATTAGAAATAGCACCATTGGCCCCACAATAACATAATTGCTACAATAGAAAACAATATAAAACATCTGATAAATCAAATGGATGATACTACCCCACACGATCAGCACAGCAAACTTGTAACATATATCTATACAAGCAGCTCTCCTATAACATTCATAAAAATATATTTACTGATTAATAAAACCATCAAATTATAAATCATAACTTAAAAGGTACATATAAAAGAGCTTTAACTCATGCATGAACACACATCAATAAGTTAATATTTAATAAATAATTAAAAAATTAAAATAAATAAATAAAAGATAAATAAAATTAAAAATCAGAGGACCTACATTTATATCATATTATAAATCATAAGGTCTACCTTATTCAATAACACACAAAAAACATCATTATTACACACTCAAAGGAATCATTAAAAAAGAACAATAAACCACAATTTATAAACCTTAAGAGATAACAATTGAAAATTGATGATTAATTAATTAAAAATGTTGACTTATACATAAAAAACATCAATAATTTATACAAACCAATTAAACCAATAAAAAACACAATTAATTAAAAGCAATAAGACCGGAATACATAGATAATATATGCACATTAATAGATAATTAAAAAACATAAAACATACATATATATACCATTATAGCTCATACTTTGTCCAATTCTCAGACTCTCCCAGCTACTGTAATCACTAAAGAGGAACGAGGAAGAAAAACAGATGGGTATGTGGTAACCCATAATTAACAATACAAATCACTCTTGTTTGCCAAATTTTGTATTGATAGCATTATAGTGAATTACCTGGTATATCTGTTGGATATCTCTTAGGATAAATAGATTCTAAAAATAGCTGCGGTTCTAAATATAAATCACAGAAACATAATTAAAAACCCACTCTTCTATAAGTGCTGACAACTCAATCTAATCTTACAGGGCATGTCAAAAAACGAAAAACAAAACCCAAACTAGAACCGGGAAAAAACGAAACTTAAATAGCCTTCACCTCTCATGATGCAAAGCATTTAAATCGGTAAACCAAATTAGGACCGGGAAAAGAAGCTTACTATTGTGCTGCTGCATCTTCAGCAACCTGTCATACTTCAAATGATTTGAATCAATGAACACTTTTTTAAAAGGGAAAAAAACTTTTTCATGTCAATAAAATACCCGTTTCATTAATAATGAAATAAAACAAACGCTATGGTTTGATTCCTAAAGCCGGTATTAGCGAGATCGCACATATATAAATCATAATGAGTAAAAACTTGTGCCGAAGGGGAGCCCGAGCGTAAAACGCGTTGTGCAAATAATCCACCTATTTCTAAACATATAGAAATATTGGACCTCCGTTCTAAATTAAATCCATCCTTGAGCTATATGTGCATGCATTCTTTACTCTAAACAAAAATCTTTGACCAAAGGAACCTTATAATGCAGTGGATTTTCAACTCTACTCAACTTCGTAAAACCTTCAGTCACAGCGAACCGTTCAGACTCCCCGCATTGTTATTAATATAACTCTTCACAAATATAAACTAAAACATTATCCCCTTAAAAAGCCCTTTATTCACGACATTAGACATCAACCACTTAAATTATACACCCGTAATACCTAACCTGCGATGCAAAACACTCCAAACGTTATTCCTCAGCGTATACTCTGAAGCAAATGAACTTCCTTTAGTAAACCGCTGAAAAACGCTAGAGCATGCGTATTAAACTCTCACCGTATGCAAATGCCATGGGAGGGACAAGAATTCATATACATCGTGCCTGCTTTGTTATTATCAAGAGCACCAAAAACTGCATATAAAAACACGTGTTTATTACATCTAATTACTAAAAACAGCACCCCATACCGGCACTATCATTTCCTTACTAAACCCACAAACTCTCCTTGAACTAACGTCACATTATTTAAAAACTACCACCCATCATAGCATATGCCATCAAGCGCAATGAACCCCATTAAAACTCATACATTATACCCTTTATGGCCAACAACCCATAGAGATCACAACAATGTACTATTTATACCAAGAGTACTAATATTGCCTGCATAATTTACTACATCTAAAACATTAAACACGTCAACCCATATTACCACTATAAATACCTTGATAAATACAAACTTTCCATGCACATAACGTGACTGTATTTAAGAACCTTGTTAATCACACAACTTCATATACTCCACCACCCACTAAAAACCCATTAAGATTCATCCTCCATCATTAAACCTTCCATTGGAATTCAACCATAATGTTTCTACAGACCCAACTTATCGTAAAATTAAACAACATTAACTGTCATATCCTTATGTGTACCCATCATTAAAAACTTTTAATTACCAAGGGAAACAAATTATCCTTATATCACTCACTTCCCCATAAATAAAAAATTACTTAATAACCTATATAAATTAATGGGTATATCAGTTCATACCACTGTAATCAAAACTACTTATAAAAACACAACCAGATTAGTATCCATGTTTAGTCCTTTGGGATACAAACCATCAAGGTTGAAAATATACCTTTCCTCCAACCTACGAATCGACCCCTCAACATCTCCCCTCTCCAGTTGATCTTTACCTTTTTAATCACAAAAAAATTCCGGTCAGAAACCTTATGCGCTAATTCTAACCAATGATTAACCAAGGGTTTATCCATTAATGCTCTTTTAAGAACATAAGAACATAAGAAATGCCATACTGGGTCAGACCGAGGTCCATCAAGCCCAGTATCCTGTTTCCAACAGTGGCCAATCTAGGTCATACGTACCTAGCAGTTTCCCCAAAAGACACAGGTTCTGCAGTGCTTGTACTAGGCCAAGCATTGATATCCTGGGTCCCTTTTTAATAGTGGTTTATGGACCTTTCCTCCAGGAACTTGTCCAAACCTTTTTTAAACCCAGCTATACTAACAGCCCTTACTACATCCTCCGGTAACAGATTCCAGAGTTTGATTACACGTTGAGAGAAGAAATATTTTCTCCTATTTGTCTTAAATAGTTTACCCTGTAGCTTCATTACATGCCCCCTAGTCCTTCTATATTCTGATAGCGTAAACAATTTATCCACGTTTATATCCGTTCCACTCCATTCATTAATTTATACACCTCTATCATATCTCCCCTCAGCCGCCTCTTTTCTAGGTTAAAGAGCCCTAACCTTTTTAGCCTCTCTTCATAGGAGTAGCCTTCCATCCCCTTCACCAATTTGGTGGCTCTTCTCTGTACTTTTTCTAATAACTCTATGTCCTTTTTAAGATACGGTGACCAGAATTGCACACAATATTCAAGGTGCGGTCGTACCATGGAGCGATACAGAGGCATTATAATATCCTTTGTTTTATTCTCCATCCCTTTCCTTATGATACCTAGCATTCTATTTGCTTTCTTGGCTGCCGCTGCACACTGGGCGGAGGGTTTTAACATGTTATCCACGATGACTCCTAAATCTTTTTCCTGGCAGGTGGTTTCTAATGTGGAGCCTTGCATCTTGTAACTATAGTGTGGGTTGTTCTTTCCTAGGTGCATAACTTTGCACTTGTCCACATTAAATTTCATCTGCCATTTGGATGCCCAGTCTTCCAATTTATCCAGATCCTCCTGCAGTTTTCCACAATCCTCTTGGGTTTTAACAACTTTAAACAGTTTTGTGTCATCTGCAAATTTGATTACCTCACTAGTTATTCCCTTTTCCAGGTCATTTATGAATATGTCAAAAAGTAGCGGACCCAGTACAGATCCCTGGGGTACTCCACTATTCACCTTTTTCCATTGGGAATATTGGCCATTTAGCCCTACCCTCTGCTTTCTATCTTTTAACCAGTTCCCGATCCACAATAGTACACTGCCTCCTATCCCATGACTTTTTAGCTTCGCCAAAAGTCTCTGATGGGGGACCTTGTCAAAAGCTTTCTGAAAGTCCAGATACACTATATCAACCGACTCACTTTTAATACAACTCCTGTGCTCAATAATCCTTATTCGCACTGGACGGGTGGTTTTACTGACATATATTTTCTTACATGGACATATGATAACATATATAACGTTACTGGTGTTGCAATTAGAAAAATCATCCAGAATTTTTTTTTTATTATTAGTGGGATGAGTAAATTGTTTTTTTACAGTTAATGAATGAATACACACTGAACATTTCCCACAGGGGAAATGACCCTTGTAATCTGACAAAAACGCCCTCTCCGTAAGTGCCGATGGTACTAACATGTTTTTGAGATTCACATTACGTTTATACGCGAACGTAATTTTCATATTATGAAAAGCCGGCAACGCCTGAATTAGTGACCAATATTTCCTTATTATTTTAATAATTCGCTGAGAGTGATAAGAATATAAGATTGGGCACACCATACCTACGTTGTCAGTTTTGGTCTGTTTTTTTAGTAACTCTTTGCGAGAGCATGCTGCTACCCTGTTATATGCCTTATTGAGGGAGGTAGGAGGGTAATGTCTATCCATAAATCTATCTCTCATCTCTTAGCTTGTTCTTGAAACTGTTCCTTAGATATACACACTCTACGAATCCGCAGGAATTGGCCTACTGGTAAATTGTGTTTAAGAGATAAATTACACAGGTACACTACCAAAAAACTGCCTCCAGTTTTGCAACTGATTCCTATAGATTTTGGGGTGCTGAATCCAGGAAAAATAGCCAAAATGTTCCATCACGTCACGTTTTCTTGCAAAATTAGATTTCTTACCCATATAAGGAATGTTCACATAATTTCTTTTTAGCCGACTGCAGTTTATTTTCTTGGCCCAAAATAGAAGTTGTAATGGTTAACTAACTAGAAACACTCCCTCATGATATTTTAGAGTGTTTTGTATTCATTTTATACATTAACAGGACAATTGGGAGGCGGGGGGCTAAATCCAGTACTCGCGCTGGCGCATGTTCTTTCCTGTTCGCCTCGCCTCGTTCGCTCGCTCAAACACGGTGGTTGCGACATGAACGTTCCTGTCAAATTTCAGTTTCTTGCAAGTTCATTATTACCTTTTGTTTGCTCAGTCGTAATCCAGCTTTATTCCGAAGTGGTTCACTACAGTTGTAGTTTGCAGTGCTGTGTATTTGTGATTTTATTTATTTATTTTTATTTATTTATTTAACATTGTTTGTATACCGCACTATTTAACCCTAACCCTAACCCTCACAGAGCCAGAGGTTGCGTCAACTCTCCGGACAGTTTTTGTTTTATTTGTGGGGAATATACCGTGAAAAAGCGGCAGAGGAACATTTCTGCATTTATTAAAAAAGTATATTTCGCCTATTTCGGTTTGAAGTTAGGCGATCAAGACAAACCGTGGGCTTCTCTCAAAGTGTGCAAGACATGTGAGGAAGATCTACGCTTATGGATGAAAGGTAAAAAACAAGCATTTCGTTTCGGAATACCTATGATGTGGCGTGAACAAAGAGACCACAGCAGTGACTGCTATTTTTGCTCTTGCATTGTGAAGGGATACAACTTAAAAAATAAGAACGTAATAAGTTACCCCAACCTTCCCTCAGCAATTAGGCCTATGCCTCATAGCAACGAAGTACCTGTGCCTGAACCACCAAAATCTTTGGATCATATTTGTGTGGACGGTTCTGTTCATGATGAGACTCATCAGATGGCTTTTCCCGATGAGTCCAGTACTTCCGAGTTTGAAACTGAACCAGATCCGAAACCTGAACTTTTCTCTCAAGCTGAATTGAATGATTTAGTCCGGGATTTAGGACTCCCAAAAGATGCTGCCCAACTGCTAGGTTCTCGGCTTAAACAGAAAAATCTATTGTCACCAGGAACAACTTTTTATTGGTACCGCAACCGCGAGACACAATTTTTGAAGTATTTCAGCAAAGAGGAAGATTTGGTATTTTGCAACGATATATACGGAGTGATGGAAAAGTGTAAACTCAAGTATGATCCTACTGAATGGCGGCTGTTCATTGATTCGTCAAAAGACAGCATAAAAGGTGTTCTTCTTCATAATGGCAACACATTTGCTTCAGTTCCTATTGCTCACTCCAAGAAAAATACGAGAATTTGGCCCTGATTCTTCAGAAGATTCGTTATGATGAGCATAAGTGGATGATTTGTGGAGACTTTAAAATTCTATCCATGCTATTAGGGCAGCAATCCGGTTTCACCAAATATCCCTGCTTCCTTTGCTTGTGGGATAGCCGGGCCCGCGACCTACACTGGGGGGAAAAAGACTGGCCAATTCGGGAGTATTTGAGACCCGGTGAGAAAAATGTTCTTCATGAGAGCTTGGTACCTCGTGATAAAATTCTATTACCACCTCTCCACATTAAGTTGGGTCTCATTAAGCAATTCATCAAGTCCCTTCCAAAAGATGGTGAGTGCTTTCGGTACCTTTGCTCAAAGTTCCCCCGACTTTCTGAAGCAAAGCTAAAGGAAGGAGTGTTTGTTGGCCCTGATATAAGGAAACTCATTTCAGATGGAGCATTCGCTGAAACAATGTCTGAGAAGGAAAAAGAAGCCTGGGATTCCTTCAAGGATGTTGTTCTCAAATTCTTGGGGAACAGGTGGGATGAGAACTATAAGGATATTGTTGCCAGGATGCTCAATGCCTTCAAAGAACAAGGCTGTAACATGAGCCTGAAAGTCCATTTCTTGCACTCCCATGTGAACTACTTTCCCGAAAACTTGGGGGCATACAGTGAAGAACAAGGTGAAAGGTTTCACCAGGACATCAAGGACGCAGAGAGAAGGTACCAAGGAAGATGGAACACCACTATGATGGCTGATTTCTGCTGGTTGCTGCTGCGGGAAACCCCAGATGAAAAATACGCCAAGCAGCGCACCAAGAGAAGCATTCGGGGGAAGAAGAAACGGGCCCACCAGGAGATTGATTGACCCAAGAATGACTTTAAAATCTAAACTGTTGACAAATATCGTGTTTTTACTAAACTTTGAAATAAAAATTTGGTAGTTATTACCACAGTGTCGGATCTCATTTATTAGAATTTTATTTTCACACCATCGGGTGTTTGTCTTCATGTATTGCAATGGTGCGGTTTGCGTTTTCTATTCTTACATACATACCTGTACAACATTTTTTGCACATTTCTTTGCTTTGCTTTGTGTCTAACCTCGCTCTTATATGCTCAATGTTTGTGCACATGTATGTGGCTGTTTTAAGTGCAGACAATTTTGCTACCATCACAGTGTGTTTTGTTGACATTACTCTATTCTTATGTGCTGCCTTGTTACAATTTTCTTTATTCTTATTTGAATAACTACTAAACAATTAGTATAAAGAATTCATCCAAGAAACTTTTATCTCGATCGCACTCAATCTGAAACGTTCACCTCAAACTGCTAACCCAATGTAGCAAACAATCTGTACGTGATGGAGCAAATTGGTTACCAGATTTGGATTCAGCGCACCAAAAAACGTAAAAATCAATCGAAACATTAGAGGCAGTTTAAAAAAAAATTTTTTAGTGTACCTGTGTTATGAAAGCTTTGAAAATGTAGCAAATGATTACGATCTGCGGGTTTTCTAAACAATGTGGTGGAAAAGCTGTCGTCACCTTTCATAATTAACAGATCCAAATATGCTATCTTTCTATCATGAAAAGTTAATTGAAAACGTAAATTGTCGTCACAGCTGTTTATCCATATATTAAATTCTTCTAAAAGAGAAATAGAACCCTCCCAGATCATAAAGACGTCATCTATATATCTGATCCACATTTTAATATTACTTTCAAATGGATTTCCTTTGATATGCAACTCTTCAACGTTAAAAACATATAAATTTGCAATATCTGGGGCCATAGAAGACCCCATAGCAACCCCTTTTATCTGTTTAAAAAATACTCCCTGAAAACAAAAATAGTTTTCACACATGGCGATCTGCGTTAGATCTAAAAGAATGGCCGTAGGAATCCGTTTCCATTCTTGTCTATTATATAGGTATTGTTCGATATTCTTAATGCTTCCTTTTGTGGTATATTAGTATATAGTGACTCTATATCCAATGTGACCAGTATCCACTCTGGGTTGAACTCCTTAATAGATGATAGTAATTGAATCACTTGTGTAGAGTCCCGCACATATGACCACATGTTCAAGACATGAGGTCTTAGAAACACATCCACCATTTTGGAAATAGGCTCCATAAGCGAACCAATTGCAGATATTATCGGCCTACCAGGGGGATTATCTAAAGATTTGTGCACTTTAGGATTAATGTAAATCGTAGGTATAATGGGATGTTCTACTGTTAGAAACGTTTTCTCTTGTGTAGTAAGATGGCCTAAATCATATGCTATTGATATTAAATTATCAATAGAACCCTTCAACATACTAGTAGGGTCATCATTCAATCGTTTGTAGAAAGTTTCATCCTTCAACTGTCTATAGATTTCAGTAAGATACTTATCTTTATCCATTATCACTATCGCACCCCCTTTATCTGCCAGTTTAATTATAATACTCGTATTTTTCTACAAAGTTTTGATTGCTTCCCTCTCCTCAAAGGTAAGATTGTCAAACGGGGGTTTCTCCTTCAATTTCATTTCATCTATTTCTTTCATAACCAATTTCTCAAAAGTAGTTATTATAGGGTCAGTAGTAGGAGGTGGCATCCATTTGGATTTAGGTTTTACAATAGATGTATTCATATTATTAGGCTCACATGTGTTGAAAAAATGCTTTATTTTAATTTTTCGAAAAAACTTAAATAGATCTACATGGGTTTCGAAGTGATCATACTTCTTAACTGGCACAAAAGAAAGGCCTTTGTTTAAAAGCGCGTATTCACCCTCTGTTAACTGATATTTTGAAATATTAATGACCTTATTAATCTCCTTCTTATCTAATATGGTCTCTCCGTTGATCTCTCGGACCCCCTGCGGCTCCATCCTCTTCCCCGTCCCCGGCCCCGGCCTCGCCCTCTGTATGCACTCTGCTGCCCGTATGTCCCGGGATATTGATCGTACGTCCATGATTTGTTCTGGGAGGCCGGCCGTGACCTCTCCCGTCCTCCCCCTTCCCAGAGTGCGTCCATATTGAAAAAACTCTTCCCTTGCCCTTTATCTTGATTCTTGGATCCTAACAGCACTACAAGGACTCACAAAGCACCATACCCTACCTATCAAAAGGCAACACTGCAAATATTAAACCAATACATTTCAGAGAATACCAATACATGACCTACTGGGGAAAGAGAACAAGTGGCAATGTCAAATAGGAATTATATAAACAGAATACCTCAGCTCAGTTACACATGCAGAACATAGACCATCACCAAACAAGGAATCACAATTTAGAAACAGGAAGACAATAATTAAACTGGGAATCTCAAAAGCCAAACTTGGAATGTACAACACTGTAGAAATAAAATTATACATTAATTTGCTCTTGTACTAAACAAAGCGCAGACGTTAATGATGCACATTTCCCAGAGCTGACATATTCCAATTAATAAATTCAAAATAAAGAGATATTTTTCTACCTTTTGTGCATTTTTTTCAGCTGCAATTGCTCCAGTCACTTTCTTCTGGTTTCTTTGTGTCTTCCGCTAACTCTCCATCGTCTGCTGTCCATTTGTCTTTTCTTCTCTCTTCTAGTTTTTTTCCATTCTCTCTCTACATCTGCTTTAACATACTAATCTTTCTCCTTTTGCTCTTTCCTCATTCCTATTTCATCTACTCAAATTTTACCCCTCCATTCTCAATCCCCACTTACCCTCCCAATATCCGGCCAATTGTAGATTTGTCTTCCCTCCCACACAAAATATTTTTTCCGTCTCCATTTCACTCTCCCAGCTCCATCCCATTCTAATCCTCCACCAACATCAGCTCCATTCTAGTTCCAGTCCCACCCAGCATCCACTCCCTTCTAGTCCCCGCATCAGCCCATTTCCAGTCCTAGCCCCCCATAAGCCCATTTCCAGTCCTATCCTAGACCCACCATCAGCCTATTTCCAGTCCTAGCTCCCCCATCTATTTCCAGTCCCATCCGAGTCCCTCCATCAGCTCATTTCCAATCCCAGCCCCCCATCAGCCCATGTCAAATCCTAGCTCCCCTCCACTCAGCCCATTTCCAATCCAAGCCCCCCATGAGCCTACTTCCAGTTCTAGCCCCTTCATGAGTCCATTTCAATCCAAAACCCCACCACAGCCCATTTCCAAACTTAGTACCCCCAACAGCCAATTTCCAGTCCTATTCTAGCCCCTCCATCAGCCCATTTCCTGTCCTAGCCCCCCCCCACTCACCCATTTCCAGTCCTAGCTCCCTCCCCCTCACAACCCATTTCCATTCCAAGCCCCCGTCCCTATCAGCTATTTGCAGTTCAAGCTCTCCTTCCACTCAGCCCATTTCCAGTCCTAGCAACCCCCCCAGCCCATTAACAGTCTTAGCCCCCCCAGCCCATTACCAGTCCTAACCCCCCATCAGCCCATTTCCAGTCCTAGCCCCCCCATAGCCCATTACTAGTCCTAACCCCCCCATCAGCCCATTATGTCCTAACCCCCCCCATCACCCTATTTCCAGGCCTAGCCCCCCCATCAGCCTATTTCCAGTCTTAGCCCCCCATAGCCCATTACCAGTCCTAATCCCCCATCAGCCCATTACCAGTCCTAACTCCTCACATAGACCATTACCAGTCCTAACCCCCATCAGCCCATTTCCAGTCTTAGCTCCCCCCATGGCCCATTACTAGTCCTAACCCTCCCCTATCAGCCCACTTCCAGTCTTAGCACCCCCCATGGCCCATTACTAGTCCTAACCCTCCCCTATCAGCCCACTTCCAGTCTTAGCCTCCTCCCCATCCCATAGCCCATTACCAGTCCTAAACCCCCTTCCCCCCTATCATCCCAAATTAAAAAATAAAAAAACCCAGCTGCTTCTGCCGCAGCAGCATCAAGAGTGCCGCCGCGGGCCCCGCCCCCTGCCCGGCAGAGCCTCCCCCCTGCCCGGCAGAGCCTCCCTGCATCGTAGGCTAGCGTTCAATCCCCAAACGCGGGCTTCTTTCAGAGCCGTGAGAGTTTCCTTTCTCGCGGCTCTGTTAATCCTGCCGGGGCTGATGGGAAATGCTAGCCTACGATGCAGGGAGGCTCTGCTGAGCAGGGGGGGGGGGAGCCCGCGGCGGCACTCTTGATGCTGCCGCTGCAGAAGCAGCTGTTTTGTTTTGTTTTTTTAACTTGGGATGATGAAGAATGTTTTTTGCGCGGGGCCCCCTGAAACGCGGGGCCCTGTGCAAAAAACATTCTTGCTCAATGGACGGGCCGGCCCTGCATGCAGGGGAAGGATTTATGGCATCACAGAGCCTGAAGACAGCCAGAGCCTGAGCTTATTTCAATTCAAGGAAGCCGCCCAAGAAAGACCATGAAAGTGAAAGGAGATTGAGGTGATAATTTGGGTCGAGGTGAATGGGGGCAGGGTAGAGGGGAGGAGCAGCGATTGAGTTGGAGTAGGAAGTAGCAGCAGTTATTGAGGAAATTCCCCCACACAGTTAACTCTGGGCACCTTAAGAGTAAGTTCGGCACAGTCAACACAAGTACACTTTATTTCATGTTCTTCCTCCCAACTTTGCTCCTCTTCAAGCAGAGCTTTCCCAACCTGAGCTGAATTCAGTGATATGAGGGTTGAGCATCTGTGTGAGAACAAGGGACCACTTCCTCTCCCTTGAAGACTTTATTTTCATAGCTTTCATTGTATACACTATTTTATCTGAACACAAGATTTCTATAAGAAATGATGTTACCTTCCATGGCAAATGATCAGAAACGTTCTGACTTTGTCCACTCCATGTGATGTCTTCTCCATAGACAGTTGTAAGCATGTCATGCAATGCATGAGCCAGGGCGTACACAGCATTATAGACACTGTAGCTGCTCCCGAGGTATTTCATCTTACAGTGTGGATTGAGGATCAGGGTTTCATTGGTGCTGCAGGATCTTCTGAGACTTGGGGGACAACGACTGTCACATAGCTCCTTCCACCACATCTGAATATCTTCATCACTTGGAAAGAGGGAAGGATTCACCACACGAATAAATTTGGAGAAGCTTGGAATATCCTTCTTTATCACCATGAATGCCAAGATGTTTCTCATCTTGTTCAACTCCAGTGAATAATTTACATAAATATCCCATTCGACTATGGTGATCCATATTTTACCAGGTATATGAATATCTTCAAAGACATATAAATTTTGGAAATATTCTTTATCACAATAGATAATGATCACACTAGTTGATGATGTAAGAACTGTCAGAATAATTTCAATCATCTTACCTAGTGACATAGCACTGCTATGAGGGAAGGCTTTTATGAATTCAATACAGCCACCGGTGTGTGCAATCCCTTCTTTAAGGATCTGAACAGCCCTCAAGCTGCTGTCATCATCGGATGCAATGATACCGACCAAGGTCCATCTGAAATGCTTTAGTAACGTAATAATCGCATTGCAGAGGTGCAGCTCACTGGGAACAGTTCGGTAGAAATAAGGAAACTTAACAGTGTCACTCATAAAAAGATTCTGTGATTTGTAGCTGATCTGTTAAAAAAAATAACAGATCCATCACCATCTTTGTCATGGTAAGATTATAATGCAAATAATTTATAACATTTAAAACATAATTTCAAATAGAAATTTGGAGAGCCAGAAATGTGAGATGATAAAGGCGCAATGCAGCTTATTTATGTATATGAGGATCATTTTAAAATACTTAGTCATGATTTGGACGTCAAAATCACAGGCACATCTCCGCGGCCATTCCACAGATGACGTTCCCAGACTTCTCCAGTGCAGGGATGCCCAGAGAGGAACGGGCGTGTGGTGGAGGCATATCTGGGGAGGAACAAGGGACTTACACGTCCCCTTTGGATCTTAGAAATATCTGGAGGCACATCCATCTTTCTACCTGCTCCAGGCATGAGTAGGATTCAGGAAAGCATTTATTTTCACCTTAAAATACCCAAAGAGCATAGAGAATGAAGTGACCAGCTTTTCACCACAGAGGCACATACTGGGATACGGACACCCTACTTGTAAGCCATTATTGTAATCATTATGCTATTAACCACCTTATTTCTCAGATGCTTTCTTGTGGACATCTATATAAACGTTTCATACATGGGGCTATAGGGCAAGTCCATGTTTCCAAAATCATGAATGAACCGCACGTGCCTGCTTTTTTTTCAGAGGTTCTGGCTTTGACATCCTAGATTGCACTAGGACGTCCTATTGTTAAATGTGCCTCTGTCTCTCTCTCTCTTTTAATTTTCAGTTTGTTTCAGTGTTAAAACTTTGCAAACTGCCAGAGAACTATTGCCCTGCTTGCAGGACTGGCCTAAGGGTTTCTGCCGCCCCCCGCAGTGCTGCCCTCCCTCCCCATGCTGAGCCGCGCCTCCATCTCCCTCATGCGCTGAGGCATGCCACCGCCCCACTGCTGCTGCTGATTTTACAGAGGGGGGAGGAGAGGCAACTTGTTTTTGTGCAGCAGTGGCCTGCCCAGATACTATTTTTGTTCAAGTGTGATATTGATGGTTTTTGCCTATTCTGGTCTGTATGGGACAAAGAAACTACAGTCCTAAATATCACCTACGTAGGTTCTTTCAGAATATTGCTATGCAAAATTCTCCCTATTCATCCTGAGACTCTGGAACGCCCTACCAGATGATATCCGTACAATAAAGGATCTCAAATACTTTCAAAAGGAAACAAAAACATACCTATTCCTAGAATATTTCTCTAGACCCCCTGAGTAACTATGCACACCGTTATGCAGTCAGTACACAGCTGAATCTCTCTATCATTGCTGAGACTATCCCTGTGGGCTACTAGCCTGCCCACTAGCCTTGCCTCCCCTCCTGCCCCCTCCAACTCTTTTCCCTCCCTAGCCTATCCATGTAAACATCGCACTTCCAAGCCCTCCCACTGTTTCCCCATCCCCCTCTTTCCCATCCCCAAGCCCCCTCACCTCAAAACCTAGCTTCCTACAGACCTCTTCTGTATAATGACAATGTTATGACAGATAAGTTCCATGTAAATTAAGCATTATGTTCGTGTGAATAGTTATTTAAGCTACTTGTCATACACAATTAAAAGTTCCATGTAAGCCATGTTAAGTTACTGTTTGACGTAAACTGCCTTGACATGTTGAAAGGTGGTATATAAAGCCAGCTAACTAACTAAATAAAACAGAGATCTTTTTGGCCCTGCGCATGCCTAGGTGTCATGGAAAACTGGGAAGGAGCAAAATTCAGCAGAAAGGCCAACACATAAAGATACCTGGATAGGTTTTGTAGATATTTTAATATGGATTAATGTTGGGTATTTTAGAGCCTCTATTCATCAATTTAATGTCTAAAAATGGGCACATAGATTTGCAAATCATGGAGACATTCCCAGTATACAGTACACAGACATCGCAGGCATGAGAACATCTAGATAATAGGGGAAAGCCGACAGTCACACAAGAGCGCATGGTTCGGAAGAATGTATCCTTGAAGGATACTACCAAAGCAGAGAGGTTCCAAAAAAGAGTAAAGTAGCCCAAATGCCCTCGAGTATGAAGCAGACAGAGCTTAAAGATCCCAATTTACCCATGCCTACCAATAGCCAGATTAATATGAATAAAATACAGTCTCTAAAATGCTTGTATGCAAATGCTATAAGTTTAAAAAATAAGATGGGAGAGTTAGACCTAGATTGGCCACTGTTGGAAACAGGATACTGGGCTTTTTGGACCTTGGTCTGACCCAGTATGGCATATCTTATGTTCTTATGTTCAGATGGCACGGGGGAGTGGTGGAGATGTGCCCTAAGTGGAACAAAGGAATTGTACATCATGGTGCATTCCTAACAGGGACTCCCATTGCAAGCAAGGTAATACTGTGTGGCTTTTAAATACAATCTCTCTGCCTGAAAGCTCTTAAAGCGGTTTTGGTTTTCATTTTTAAAAGCTAATTCTTTTTCTATGATGCAAAGGGGGGATTTTTTGTGGTACTGGGCAGAGCTCTGTCAGTTAGAGTTCATTGTTTTTTGTTCAAGTCACCCACTCACAGCTAGTTCTTTGAAGCCACTGACCTCATCAGGTGTTAGTGGGCCTTGATTCACTTGCTAAACTGCTAGTCAGTGCTGTATAAGGGGCTGCAGGGCCTTTCAGGTACTGATATTCATAAGAAGGACTCCATTGTAAGAAAGGTAATACTGTGTGGCTTTTAAATATAATCTTTCTGCCTAAAAGGGGCTTTGGTTTTCATTTTTAAAAGCTAATTCTTTTTTTATACTGCAAAGGGGGATTTTTTTGTGGTATTGTGCAAAGATCTGTCAGTTCGAATTCATTGTCTTTTCTTGAAGCTACCCATTTACAGCTAGCTCTTTGAAGCCACTGACCTCATCAGGTGTTAGATCCTTCCCTATCCACTCCAGCTCGCATCCAATCCATCTCCCACACACTCCATGTGAGCATCCTTGCTTTATAGGGCAACTTCCTAATTAGTTAAACACAGGCACTTAGAACAGCACTGTTAGAACACATTTAAAAGAGGTTAACTGCTTTTTCCCTTAAAGGATAGCTGAGGAAGAGGAAGGGACTTTGATAGGTCTTTCTCTTCTACTTCAACCGGTACCAAAGCTCCACAAACTGAACAATGGCTGGAAAAATTCATATTGCCAAAGCTGTTACACCCATTACATTTTATGCATCTGTCCAGACAGAAATCCCAATTCCAGTTGAAGGCCTGGTTCCTTGTGCTGGATGCCTGCATGCTGAAGCTCTCATTAATTTGCATTGAGTGTCACATGTATGATTTTCTCCCATTTGATGAGGGGTCTTTCATCTGTACTAGGTGTAAGGAGCTCTTTACTCTCAGAGAACGAGTCTGGAAGCTAGAGTAGCAGACTTGGAGGACATAAGGAAGACAGAGAGGTATATAGATGATACCTACAGGGAAGTCCCACATTGAAGTCTGGCAGTCTCCCTGTTGCTGTAGAGGAGAGAGGTCTCGTGACAGGAGAGCATCACCCTGGTGTGGTTGGAAGTGATCCTGTAGCTAGGACCCGCCCTCCAGGTGATGTAAAACCCTCTCAAACCGAGGAGTATTCTCCATAGCCATGAGCCCATGCAGGAAAAGTTAGGACAGCAGGAATGTAGATAGCTGGGTGGCTGGTGGACATGAGGATCGCCTGGTCACATACCTACCTGGTGCAGAGGTATCAGACCTCATGCACAACCCAGACAAGGTTTTAGATAACACTGGGGAGGAGTCTGCTGTCTTGGTACATGTTAGGGAGAGTGGACTCTCCTCTGAGTGACTGGTGCCTGCTGTGGATGACATTCTCCTTTTTCCAGCATCATCGGAAGACCTTCTGGAGGTATTTAAGTGCCAGCAGCTACTCTGCAGCCGTGGACACAGCCCGCGGTCGTGTGCCCCAAAAAGGCAAATGACCAAAGGGGTGTACCCCTTTGGTGCCCATCTGGAGCCCTTTGGGCTCCTTTGCTGCCAAAGATGCCTTTGGAACATATGAAGAGGAAAGGTAAGTCCTTGAAACAAACTTCTGGTGCATTTGTCTCAACACCCAAGGGGATTGTTAGCCCGATGGATCAGCATGTTTTCCTCTTGGGGGAACAGAAGGTAGGCTTAGATTCCGACTTCCTTAATCTTTCACTTCCTTCTTCTAGAGCTTCTCTTAGTTCTACTGACAGGATTCCACTGCCTGATCCAGGTGTTCTTCAAACTTATGATGGGGGGAGTTCTGCTTCTCAGTTGGCCTACCATCGCAAGCAATTGGTTTGACCCCATTGGTTCCTATTCAGACTTCCAGCTTAGTGGGTGGTCAGAAACTATCTCTGGCGGTAAACCCCGCCAAGGTTACTTTATTGTATATTTGGAAGGTAGCCTCTTATACGAACCATATGTTGTCTGAGTTTATGGAGCAAACTGTAGCTTTCTCCTAGCAAGCTGTTCATGTTTTTGCGGTGTCCCAGTGGGTGGAGAAAGTTGAAACTCAAATTGGGTCACTACAGTCTGTGAGCATCACTGGATAAAAGGACACTTTAGAGTTGTATAAACAGATTGAGTCTTTAGAAGATGCTTATTGACGTAAAAATATTGGTTTATTGAATTTTCCTAAGACTCGCTTTAGGTCACCATTGTTTTTGTTTAAACAGTATTGTAAGGAAGTGTTGTTGTTAACATAAGTAGATTCTGTTCTGGTGTCACATGCTTATTATTTGCCAGAGTGAGTGTCATTAGGGGACGACAATGTGACTGACGTGAAAGTACAGAATGATGTGGACTTAACTGATTTTTTTGGAGAATTCTGATGCGATCATTCCCACCCGGGCCACATTGGTGGTATCCTTGTCCAATTTGGCCGATCATATTCACAGTCTTAAGGCTTATTTCTCTAAAAGAGAACTTCTTTTTCATTGTTAAAGGATATCTATTTTCCCTGTCTCGCCCTTCACCCAGGTACGGAGGAAGGCCTTTCTCCAGCTTAGGCTACGTCTGCTGGCTGTGGGGGAACTTTCTTTCTCAGCGTTCCCTGTAAGTGCTTGATTTCATTAAAAGGGGATAAATATATTTTTACAGACCACTCACAGCTGGAAAGCTTTTTGGATAGCAAGCAAGCTTGAAGGAGACATTTTGGTTAAAGCTTGTGGGTTTGTGATATTTGCTGGGTGGGGGTTGAGATGGTGCCTGTAATTGTATTAAATTGCTCCTTTCCTTAACGGCACTGCTTCTTTGTAATGTGGGCTATATAGTAAGTTGCCCTAGTTATTTTCTTTATTGTTTGCTTAATTGGGATAGGTATTGATGCTTGCTTAATTTCTTTGTATCTTTCTTTGTGGATACTTGGAAAATTCCTGAATAAAATAAATAAAGAAATGCAGAACTTCCAAGGTAGCAGTCTCATAAATGCTTCCCATTCAAATGCTACCCGTTCCACGCGCAGGATCCAAAAGACAGGCAGAGCTCCGGCGTCACAGTATGTGGATGAGACAATGGTGCAAGGTAGAGGGTTTGGGATTTGTTAGGACATGGAGAACGTTCTGGGGAAAGGAGGGGCTTTTCCGAAGGGATGGGCTCCAGCTTAACCAGGATGGAATCAGGCTGCTGGCATTAATCTTTAAAAAGGAGATAGAGCAGCTTTTAAACTAGATAATAGAGAAAAGCCAACAGGTACCCAAGAGTGCATGGTTCAGAAGGATGTATCGTTAAGGATACTAGCAAAAAATTGAAGTCAGGGCACATTGACAGAGAGATTCCAATAAAGACAAGAGTAACCCAAATGCCCTTAAGTACAGAACAGATAGAGCTTAAAGATTCCAGTATAGGGGGTGAAGTACTTCTGTCCACAAAAGCAGAGCAGGTCCTGGGCGTGATTGTGTCTTACTATCTTAAAGTACCTAACAGGCAGAATAGGCAATAGTGAAAGACAAAAGGATATTTGTGGGTGCATGGGGAGATGAATGGTCAGCAGAAAAGAGAAAGTGATAGTGCCTCAGTATAAGGCTCTGGTGCAACCTCATTTGTAGTATTGTGTGCAATTCTGCAGACCACACTGTCAAAAGTACATAAACAGGTTGGAGTCGACGGAGCTACACAAAACAAGGCATCTTTATTTTTGAAGTAATTTTTAAAAACTGAGACCTTATCCTGCTCTTAAAGAAAAGAAAGCACCAACGTGGATCTCGTAGGAATGTTGTCCTGCAAGTCTTCAAAGAACCGAGTAAAGCCAAAATCAGATTGCAGCTGCAAGACATCAAACCCTCCCTAAGGACTCGTCAGCAACCTTACTACCAGTAAGATGGAATAGTTTTTTCTAAATTGCTCTATCAACATTTGAAATAGGCAAGATCTCTTTAAAGTCCTTGCACAGTAAGATTTCAGGAACAATAAGTGAATAATAGCAAAATCGAGAAACCGAATATTTTGAATAGTTGCAAATTAATAGAGGAGGCAGTAACTGCCTCCAATGAGGAAGTTTTCCGAATCTGATTAGGAGGAAAATCCACACTCTCTTTGGCACTTCCAAGCCTTGTCACAATTTCCTGTGAAAATTTACAAAGCTGGGAAACAGTGATCACCATAATCGTCTCAGTTCTCAAAACCACCCTTCAGATGTCGGCCAAGAAGACCCGAGACTCAGGCACCTCCTTAGAGTCAATTAGGGTGCAGACCAAGTAACAGGTAGACAGGAAGTAGATAAAGATAGTGGAGTGCTCTGCTCTAATGGCTGACCACTTTCAGCCAACACGGGTGGAGTCACAGTTGATGGGGCAGGAGGTAGAGTGAGGTCAGGGGATCTTAAAGAAACTCCCAACGGAAATGCCTGGGGGGAAACAGTACCTGCAGGAGGAGTCCCGGCTTCCTTGCCTTCCAGATGTCTGTCCATCAAGCCAACGAGTCCTTCGGCTGTGGAGAAGATTTTCTTTTTCCATTTCCCCATGAATAATCCACAACAAAAGGAGATACCCTCTGTACTCCTAAGGGGCTACAAAGGGTATGACCGGTCCCTTAAGGCACGCCCCTTAGGGCATGACATAGCCGCTAGACAACGGCCGCGCACCAAGCAACAGCACGATTATAAAGGGCCCACTGACCTCAGGGGCCATCCTCGATGCAGCCTGCACACCTCTGGATCGCTCAGCTGCATGGCTGCCCTGCTCTGGTCTCCCAGACATCCATATCAGGCATCCATGCTTGTGAAATCACCTGGACATTCCTGCTTTTTTTTCAGATGTTCTGGCTTAGACATCAAAGATCGCATATAGACGTCCTTTCTAAAATCCCCCTCCAGATGTTTAAATGCCTCCAATTAACTACAGAGGCTGCTGTCTATATTTCATTTCAATTAGTAGGGAGAAATAATCAATGGGAGATGAAGCAGCATAACCCCCTTAATCCCTCCTGTCAAGGACTTGCCGAAATGTGCACTTATTACAAACCTCTATGTGGTAGAGAGCAGCTGTAAATCCTGATATGAACAGTTTTTGTCCTAAATGTGAATTTCCAATATGAAATGGAAAATACACATGTAGACATTTGACTTGCCCAGGCTCTAATCGCATACTGACATGATCCTTGCAATTTGAATATATTGTGGACATTGACGTGTGAACTGAACCCTTCATAAAACCTCCACTTACATGTCGATGCCATTTCTGTTGCTAAATGCTGGATTTTCCATGTGGAAATGGTGAATAAAGCTTCTAAAATAACTTCCTTATCCTCTAAATTTCAGTTCTAGTTCCCTCCCCTGTTTCTGAAAGTTCACAGGATGCGGGATGTGCACATGTTGTGTATTTGGATCCATCGACTGAATGAGAAAGATTTTGAATTCCTAGGAATAAATATTATTCTAGCTTAGAAATAATCTAACAAGCATATACAGTATTTGTACCCCTCATAACTGTTATCTTGCATGGATTTCATTTTCCATGACAGTGTTTGTCTTTTTATTAATATTATCTGGTCTTCATAATTTGGCCCAATTTTCTTTTCTTAGGGAAGATATTCCATTGATAAGGGTAATGTAGAGAAATTCTTTACCTGTGGGTAGTGGTATATCCTGAACACACTGGACATCTGACCTGATTCCTCAGCTGAGAGGCCTTCAATTATAGCAGCAAGGGCACCGGATGTTCTGCAGTTGTAGTTAGGAATCCAGATATCTTTTCCTGAAAACATCTTTATGGCAGAATTAAGTGTGATGAGGAGATTGTTGTTAGAGTCATAAATATGGAAGCCCAGTGTGAGGTTGGGTAAGAGCTCTGAACTATTGTTGATCTCCTCCACTGCAGAGACAAAGGCCAGGAAGTCGTAATAGTTTCCAGCATAAAGGCTGTATTGACATTTAACATAAGATAATATTCAATCAGCACCCAAATAAAGGATGTAGAAACACTGTGCCCTATGTAGAGCTGACCAGATTATCATCATAAGTTAAGTGTCGCACGAGGATGCTGGGTGCAACGGACCTTTCATATGCTCCAGCATGGCACTTCTAATATTCTTGTCTTCCTATTTTTATTTTATTTATTTATTTAAAACTTTTTCTATACTGCCTTTCAAAGCAGTTTATATGTAACGTAATATATTAACAGGACATGAAGTACACAGAATTTTATGATAAACGGAACATAGTAATTTAATTTTAACATTTGAATAAACTATGTACACGGAACGGTTGACAGAAGTCAAATTTACATTCTTGAAGGTATGGGCTTTGTGACCCTGAGATTTCGGTGGTTAGATGGGCTATGGCACATTACTTTGGAATGCTGATGCTGTGAGCGTGTTGTGGTATTCTTGAAAAAGATACATTTCCAGTTTCTTACGGATTTCTTATATTCTATCTCCTAGTCTCTGGTACCTCAATGTTTCTCTCCATACCTATGTATCTGTCCTCTTGCCACTCAATCCACAATATGTGATTACTCCGAGTTCAAATTTAAAAAGACTTCATTTAGCAGTATCTGTTATCCAGGTAAGGTCAATTGGGAGAGAGATTCAGTGGCACTGTCCACTATTAGAATTTGGGAACAGGCAATGAGATGTACAGGAGGAAAACATAATGGGGTGGGGGGGGGGGGTATTTAGCAGTGGCAGCTAATGCTGATAAAGCAGTTAGCCATTGTCACTGAATATTGAAGCTGGATATTCAATGTTGGGGTCATATCCGGCCTCCAGCACTGAATATTTGCAATGACTGGACAACGAGTTACTTAACCAGTCTGTGGCAATATGCAGCCGCTGGCTAGTTAGTTAAAGCAGATAAAGTTAGACCAGCCATTAAAGTGCTCAACTTTAACCGCTGAAGGATAACTGGCTAGTGGCTGACTATAAACACTAGCCTTTCATCCCTGGGCGCTGCCTCCGTTCTGCCTCCAGGACACTGTAACGTTATTCGTCTAGCATCGGGGAGCGTTGAGGCTGAAACCAGGAATTAGCACTAACGAGGTCAATGTTGTTGAAGGTCCTATTGAGTGGCTTTCGGGCATTGAGTCTTGCAGATCATGATGTAGACAAAATCCAAATGAATGTTAAGAAGGTGGAAACAATTCTAAGGAAAATCACCAGAGAAATATGTGGTCTGCACTATAAGAGATATGCTGAAAGACTGAAGGAGCTCTGCTTTGAAGAGGAGAGAAAGGTGAAGGGAAGACATAATACAAACATTCAAATATGTTGCTGGCTACATTAAGATACAAGTCGATAATATTTTCCGTAAAATGAAAATCAGGAGATAGAAGAAGGGAAAAGACACAAAAGGAAGGTGAGGAAATATTTTCTTTATAGAGACTGGTGAGTTGTTAGGATCTAAAGCAATGGCAAAATTCAAACATGTATGACCCAAACTGAGATTAGATTAAGGCACCATAATATTAGAGGTTTGGGAGGAATATAACACAGAACAAGTAGGACCTATGATTTAATAAGAAGCAGACGTGAAGGAGCAAATTTTTGAAATAAGCTCCCATTATCTGCTGATACCAGCTATCTTTCTATGGTCCAAAAAATATGGATTTACCAAGACAACATTTAGAGTTTATGTCAGTAGTTTATAAAATCTATTCAGATAATTGTTCAGCATTCAGCTGTGATAGTTTCTTATCTTTTTAACTGCACATAAAGAATCTTCTCACAGGCACAAGCTACATTTCCATTTTACATCTGGGACTACCCAAAATGAATCTCAAATTATGTCTTAGAAAGAAACTTAGAGCAATGCTACTTACTGTTTAATTCCAGTCAGTAAAGGAGAAATTACAAATGACTGAGATTCGGTTATTCGAAAACTGTTTAGAGTTACGATTCCCCCAATTATGATATCACCATCCCTGTAGTATCCTCGGGTTCTCTTCTTACTCTGTGATGGACACTGAATCTCATCAGTCCTCCACAGGATGTTAAATAACATCAGAATTAGACGGGATCTCATCTTAGAAGCTGTGAAAGAGCTTATTGTATTAAACACCTGATTTTCCTGCTCTGTGACGACACTATATTTTTTGGTGGAGAATAGTATGCAGATCTTGGTGGCCCTATCCACTCTCATCTTTCAGTAAGGGGCAGGCAGACCTCTTCACATAGGTAGATCTCTGCATCGATAGAAAGGATAACGTGGTGTTTATATAGCTCTGCTCCTGAAAGGTTTGACCTCTTGGGAGATGTCATCCTGATCTTTACATTTAATTTTAAAAATAGACTATTTTTTTAAGACAACCTTAAAGAGTCCCTGCTTTCTTTAACTGAAAGACAAATATCAATTTGACTGAATAATTTGATGAGCACTATAATATTACTGATCAACAACACTACATTTTGTCTATAGTCAACAGAAAACCAGTAAGGGTGGGCAAGTTGCTTGCAAGGTCAGAATTTATTTGCAAGAAAAAACAGGGGTTACTGGATCTAGAACATTGTTCTCAGTGACTGGGCTTTGATCAGTCAAAGTTATTCTCCATTATTGCCTCAGGTACAAACTGAGATTGTAAGCCCTGTGAGGACAAGGAAATATCTGCTGTACCTTTATGCAGCTCTTCTTGAAATTCTGAGAAAGGCGTCACAGGCAGAGTTGATCTGTTTATCTGTGGGGATAAGAACTTGGGATTGCAGAGAGAGGGGGGATGTGTGTGTGTGTCAGGGACTGTGCATGTATATGTACTGTATGCTTGGGTGTGAATATGTGCATGTTGGCAGTGTGTCTTTGGGGTTACCGCACACTCATTCTAACTGAGTCAGTAACTTTAGGGTATATCCCTAGGATGCTCGGTTTTATTTATTTAATTTATTTTATTAAAATGTTTATACCGCATTTTACAAGAGATCAAGCGCAGTTTACAAATAACAACATTTTGAATTGTACAGTTAACAAGTACATATTCAGTTACAGAGAACGAGAGTAGAACTAAATACATAGATGATGATATGAAATTTAAACTATGTACATAAATGTGCTTAGATAATCTAAGCGGAAATTATTTACATCTCTGGGCTGATTGGTGTGTGGTATAACATTTGAAAGGATTTAGGGAGCAGGGGGGTTTACAGAGGTATTGTGTTCTATTTGTTTATAAGTCGCCTGTGCAGAACAGTGTCAAAGGCTTTAATGAAATCTAAGTACACCACATATAGGAATCTCCCTAGGTCATCTCCCTGGTCACTCAGTCAAACAAATCAAGACCTGCTTCTGGTAAAGCCATGCTGCCTCGGATCCTGCAATACACTGGTTTCCAGAAACTTCACTATTTCCCCTTTTAGCAGCGTTTCCAATAATTTACTTACCACAGAGGTTAGACTAACTGGCCTGTAGTTTTCAACCTTCATCCTCATCTGTAAAAGGATCGCATCTGCCTTTCTCCAGTAAGTCTCTAGAGCAGGAGTCAATGGATTCATAAAACAAAAAGTACAGAAAGGATTTTACACGGAGCTTTCAATCAGAAACACTATGGGCCAACCAGAAAACAAGAACAAAGATCACCAGCAATACAAGACGTTGCTAAGAGCAGGCTAGCTGGAGTTATTGCTCATGGAAATGTAATATCACTTTCTGCAAGATGCTTTCCTTCTAACCCAAATATTCTTGGTTTGAAGCCAGCTTCTGATGTCAGAAAAATCATCTCTTTGGTTTTTTTCTATTTTCCTGAAACCTCTATTAACCTTTCAGGTATGTTTTTGTTAAGATGGCAGCCACAGACATCTTTTAAATTAACAAAGTGCTCTGAAATGAAAATTTATAAAACTAAAACAACACAAAATGAAAATGTATTAAAACATAACAAAACAAAATTGCAAACAACACAGGAAACTAAACAAAGCTTTTTTTTTTTTTTTTGCCAGCACACTCCTAATAATAGCCTCAAAGTTTGTTTTTACTCAGTTATAAAACACAACAAAAGAGAAGTTTCCAGAAAAGGCTGGGTACTAAAGTCATGCATGTGATCACCTGCATCCAGTGACCAGACACAGGTCAAAATGGTTAATTGAAAAGCAAGAATCCTAGACTTCAGGAAAATTACATTTGTCAAATTGTGGAAATACCTCAAGGATTTGTTGGCTTGAAGGGAACATCTTAGGAAGTAGATAAGCAGTGAGAAACAGCAAAAAGAGATATTTTAAGGGCAGCAAATTAATCACCTATGTTCATATTTGCAGCTATGACATGAGCGGTAGTCTCGTGGTACTATCAAATAAAGAACATTTGCCCTTATTTGGCAGTATGTCCCTTACAGGTAGTACCATAAAACTACTACTAGAGGTTGCAGCTACCATTTTAAATCCAGGTGGTAACTTGACAGGAGCACCTGGGGATCTCTGCTTCTCCACCATTATACCAACTGGGATATCAAGGGGTAAGTGCCAGGGAATATAAAGGATAAGAGTTGGGTAGGAATACTGATTGGGCCAGATGTTGGACATAGAGGAGGCATAGAAGGGGATGAAACCAAAGGGTGTATACACAGATGGGGGTGTGCAGATGTTGGGCATGGACTTGGGTGGAGGTAATATGCTAGATTTGGGAGGGCATAGAGGAAGATGAAGGACAGATATAGGGTGGAAGGAAGAAAACAGATACTGGACATTGGGGAGGGGGGGAGGGGGTCATTCAGAGTGGCATTTAGCAGTGATATACATCCGGGTCAGAAGTATTTTCCCTGCTAAATACCCGGGTTCATTCAGGCTCCAAGTCTCCCCGCACATATAGAGAAGATGAGCGGGGAGCTCTGAAAGGGGAGGGCCAGAGGAAAAGTGAGGGCGGGCTGAAGGGCTGAACCTAACCCTGGACATACAGTGGCAATTCCAGTCACGGCCCTGTACATCCAGGGTCTCCGAATTAGATGTGGGACTTACTCCACCTTAGAAGTGGATTATGTCGCCCCCGCCATTGTCGGACAGTCACAGAGGGGCCAAGTGGCAAGGTGGGCAGCTCCATGGGATTCCCTGCGACCTGATTTTGGCCTTTGCAGACCCAATCAGGGGTTGGGCAACAGAAAAATCAGCATTAGCAATCACTGAACCAGATCAGGCTTATGCCATGGCTATGTGCAGTGGCTATGTGACGCCACTGCACCGGACACCATGCAGTAGCATTGCGAGGCCTAGGCAATGGGTTTCCTGTGCTTCCAGCAGCACAGAATCAGGCACAGCTGGTATGTCTAGGCCTGTTGCAACCGATTCTGATCCTGTAGGGATGTATAGCTCCCACAGGTTCAGAATCGGGCACAGATCTCACCCGTACAGATTCTGGACATCCAGACATGCTGGACATGTCCCTATGGTAATCAAGCCCAGGGTGGGGTGGAACGTAGATGCTGGACATAGGGGCACATTGAGGGGACTAGAAGGCAGATTCTTCACATGCTATAGGGGGTGGCAAGAAGATTCTGTACATGGGGTGGGGTGGAAGGAAGATGCTAGTTATGGGGGGGGGGGGTATAAGAAGAGAGAGCATAGTTGTTGGATACAGGTAGGAAGACAGAAGGGAAATGCTTGACACAGAGGGAGAAGAGGAGAGGGGGATCTAGATACAGGGGAAAGAGAAAGAGGGGAGATGCCGGACATGAGGGGATGCAGGTGATGGGACATGAGGGGTAAGCAGAGAGGAGAGATGCTGGTGTTGGGAAATAGGATATGGAAGATGTACAAAAGAAGAGGTATAGGCCAGATGCTGAACATGGAGAGGGGAGTGGGAAGAGGCTGAACACAGATGAACACAGACAAAATTAAACATAAAGATTTACGGTTTCTATTGGTTTTAATCCTGTCTTTTACTTTGGTTTTATTGTTTCTTTTATTTAGTTTTATTTTGGTCTATGATCCCCTTTTAATTTCATAGTATGTCCTTGCTTTTAGGGTTTTAAATGTTTGTAATGCCTATCAGCTTTATGGTTAATCCCCCCATTTCTTTAATCACACATTTTTTAATACATCTTTTACTTATTATGTATTGTTTATTTGCATGATTTTATCTTATGTATATTATTTTTTTTGAACTCATCAATCTTTTACTTTATCCCATGATGTCTCCTTCTTACTCTGAGGTTAGACCACTGGATTTATTTTTATTTTTATGGTTTTAATTTGATTTCCCTGGTGGTACTTCTCTCCCTCCCACTTCCCTCTCCCCTTCCTAGTTCCCCCTCCCTGCAGCTCATCTATACGTGAAATTTTTATACTTTAATTAATCAGGATATATGCAGATCACATTCACATTAGCAATTCCCCTGGGTTTTTTTAATGACATTGATGTCTTTGACTTTATGGCCCACTACATATTTTTCTATCAACTCTTTGTATATACAGTGACTGCTGTACTAGACTCAGAAATTGCTACCATGGCATCCTTTGGGTTTGAGCCCTTACGATCTCTTTACACTTTCCCACATTGTTCGAGTCTTGGTAGGCTGCATTGAATATAGTAAATGATGAAATGACGGCAGATAAAGACCAGTATGGTCCATCTAGTCTGCCCAGCAAGGTGGCAACAGTACGTGCACCTGTCGCTCCGTGCAGTCACCCCTCCCCATGCCCTTGTTTAGGGGTGAACCGACCGCTCCATGTAGGGCACCCCTGTTTGTTGAGAAATTAGATAGTTAAGAATAAAACGCTATTGCTTCAAGAGGGCTCCTGTGTTAGTGAGTGCACAAGAGATCACTGCAGGTTCATTTCTCATTCCTGCTGAACCTCTGAGATCTATTCCGATTTTTCTTCGTAATTTTTTTCTTATATATAGTGGTAATGCAGGTGGAATGTGTTTCTAATCATATGAACTTGTAACCCGATGAGTCTTTATTGGATCATTCTTCATTTATGTGTACAGTATTGCTGTTGTTGGTGGTCCACTTTACTCAAATCCTGATACTCGCATGAGATTTAACTTATGTGAACCTTAAATCCACAATGTTGTCCTAATTCCATTCTGGTCTTAATAGATGCATTTTCATAAGGAAGAGCTTTATCGTCCAGTTTTCATTGCAGCAGTTTGTTGACAAAACTTTCATTTTAAATGACGGTCTCTTCCTGCCGGCATCCTGCTTACAAAGCTGTTATCAGTCGCCGCGTGCACCAGGTAAGGCGCTTACAATTGTACACTTATGTTTCAAGGCTCTTTTAGTTCCGTTTTTTTACTCCGGGGTTGAACGTATCCATTTTTGAAGAACTCATTGCATTGATTTTAGCTGATAAATGTAACTCCCTCTTTTTTGTATGTTGGGGCTGGTTTAAATACAGTGAGGCTGCAAATGGGAGGAGTGGTCTAGTGGTTAGGACAAGGTACTTTGGGCCAGGGGGTCAAGTCCCACCTGGGGACAGCAATCTCAGGCTGGAGGGACTGGAATTTCTAGTCCTATAGGCACTCCTTGTGGCCTTGGGCAAGCCACTTAACCCTCCATTGCCCATGTTCCCTGTAAATATTAGCATATGTGTCTCATATCCCCTCGTATTAAATGTATCCCCCAATTGAATACTTCGACCCAGTGACAAGCAGGATATAAATTCAGCAAAATAAAAAATGTCCCTATTGCTAAGAACATCTCCGAACACACCTATGGTCTTGTCATGCCACATCAGTTGCATTATAGTACATTCTACCTTTGCATTATTTTCTTATTACAGCTTCTGCTGTGCTGAGTGTTTCAACCTCGACTGTATTCTTCATACACAACTGAGCACACAGCCAAGTAAGTGTTGTTTTAAAACTCCCCCCGAGTTATTTTCTGCCTGATTGCCTTTACCTCTTTAGGTACTACAATATTACGTTCTATACCTGCCATCTTGTTTTATTTATCATCTTCAATAATGTACTTATCTATCCATTGCCTTGGTTCTTTAATAGTAGGGGTTTTAGATGTTTGGGAATGGGGACACAACATGTCCTTACTTTTTCATAATGTTTCCACTACAACCTCCTGTAATCCTTCCACAAAGGTAGTTATTTTGTCTGTATATATTATCCATTGTCTTATTTTATTTTGAGTTATAACTTTTATGTGAATTATTAACGTGGCTGTCTTTATTATTATTATCATTATTATTTCTATTGATTTTATTTCTTAATTTATGGCATATGGGTTTGTTTTTAATGTTTCTTATGTTTTTATCTGTTGGAGGTTTTACCCCCTGAGGAAGGCGGTTCTGCTGAAACACTGCCAATGTAGAGGTTGTTCAATAAAAGCTGCCCTTCTACTATTGAAGGGTTGCATTTTTCTACTACTACTACTACTACTGAGCATTTATAAAGAGCTACCAGATGCACGCAGCGCTGTACAGAAAAGACAAAAAATAGACAGTCCCTGCTCAATAGAGCTTACAATCTAAGAAGACAAAACAAAGAAGGCGAAGGATGAGGAAAGAACAAAGGCAAAGGAAGGATAACAGGAAAAACAAGACAAGGGGAAAGGTAAGAACAAGAGAAAAGAAAAGGAACAGGTGAAAACAAGACAAGGGAAGAGGAGGAGAACAGGTAAGTCATGAACCAAAGGCAGAAGCAAAGAGGTGAGCTTTCAACCAGGATTTGAAGAGGGTCAGAGAAGATGCCTGACGTACAGACAGAGGAAGTCTATTCCAGGTGTAGGGAGCTGCAAGGTGAAAAGAGCGAAGCCTGGAGTTAGCAACAGAGGAGAAAGGCATAGCAAGAAGCAGTTGGTTAGAAGAGCGGAGCTCACGAGAGGGGATATAAGGAGAAATGAGAGAAGAAATGTAAAGAGGAGCAGCAGAATGAATGCATTTATAGGTCAGTAGGAGAAGCTTGAACTGGATGCGGAAACGGATAGGGAGCCAGTGAAGAGACCTGAGGAGAGGAGTGATATGGGCAAAATGAGGTTTAGTAAACATGTCCCTAGGTCCTATAATGTAAAAATGAATGGTGAGTATATATCTTTATGGTCATTATTTTGTGCCTCCCCCTTAAGAGCAATGGGAGCGTTTCCCTTCACTCCCATGGCTATGCTGTGGTGCAGTCTCCAGTACTATGGAGTTTTTTAAAAGAATATGAAGATATATTTCTTTTTGCGCAACTCATACTACAAGATCGGCCCCAAGGGACTGGGGGGCAAAGGAAAAGTTGCCTCAGGGTGTCACATCCCTTGAGTCTGCCCTGGTGAATGCATGTACCAACAAACAGATGCATACGGACAGACAGACAAACACATGGATGACCCCTCTCAAACAGGTGATATCACTTAAGCAAAACGCACCTAAAAAAGTCAATATCACCATACCCTTCAGTGAAGCACAAGTCTTTCACCAAGTATTTAAGGATCAGTCAGTATTTTCAAACTGACATTTGAACAGTACTACTACTATTACTACTACTACTGAGCATTTATATAGCGCTACATGTGGTACGCAGCACTGCACAGACATGTACAAAACAGACCCTGCTCATCAGAGCTCACCATCTACTCAAGACAAACACAGAAGGTGTAGGCAGAGATAAAGCAAGGGGAAAGAAAAAGGAGATCAGGTGAGTCAAGATCCAAAAGCAGCAGCAAAGAGGTGGGTTTTCAGCCTGGATTTGAAGAGGGTCACAGAAGGTGCCTGGTGTACAGACACAGGTAGTTTGTTCCAGGCGTAAGGTGCATCAAGGTGTAAGGAGCGAAGTCTGGATTTAGCAGTAGAATTGAAGGGCACAGATAGAAGCAGTTTGCTAGAAGAGCGGAGTTCCCGAGGGGGGTTGTAAGGAGAGATAACAGAAGAAAGGTAGTAAGGAGACGCAGAGTGAATGCATTTACAGGTCAGCAAAAGTTTGAACTGGATGAGGAGATGCATAGGGAGCCAATGAAGTGATTTGAGAAGGCGAGTAATATGGGCGTGATGAGACTGGCGGAAGATTAGCTGTGCAGCAGAGTGTTGAACAGATTGAAGGGGAGAGAGATGATTCGAAGGGAGACCAGCAAGGAGTAGGTTACAGTAGTCAAGACGGGAGGTGATTTAGGAGTGGATAAGCGTTTTAGTAGTGTGTTCAGAAAGGAAAGGGCGGATTTTGCTGATGTTATAGAGAAAGAAACAGCAGGTCTTTGCTATCAGATGGATATGTGAGGAGAAAGAGAGAGAGGCGTCAAAGACACAGAGACTGAGAAAGGAGGAAGAGGAGGGGAAGTTTTAGGGAGAAAGATAAGAAGTTCAGTCTTGGCCATGTTCTGCTTCAAGGGGCGGTGAGACATCCAGGCAGCAATGTCAGAGAGGCAGGCAGAGATCCGGAGAGATTTCAGGCATAAAGAGGAAGATCTGGGAGTCATCAGCATACAGATGGTACTGAAAGCCATGGGAAGTTATAAGCACACCAGGAGACTAGGTGTAGAGAGAGAAAAGGAGTGGACCCAAGACAGATTCTTGGGGTACACCAACTGGGAGCAGGGTAACAGAGGAGGAGGAGCCACCAGAACACACCCTGAAAGAGTGATGGGAGAGATAGGAGGAGAACCAGGATAGTACAGAGCCCCTAAAGCCAAGCGAGGACAGGGTATCGAGGAGAATGTTGTGGTCAAGTGTCAAAAGCAGCAGAGAGGTCAAGAAGGATGAGGACAGAGTAAAGGCCCTTGGATTTTGCCAGGAACAAGTCACTGGAGACTATGGCAAGAGCCGTTTCAGTAGAGGGTAAAGGACGAAAGCCAGACTGTAAGGGATCCAGGAGGGCATGAGAGGAAGTCGAGACAGCGGCGGTGAACCGCACGTTCAAGTAGTTTAGAAATGAAGGGAAGGCGAGAGATAGGTCGATAATTAGAAGGACAGGTGGGATCAACAGATTAAAGTTAGTTTAAGTTGAGGTATGTACTACAAAATAATATGATACTTTGCATTTAATCTCTCATTTCTAACATATATTGGATTGGAATTTTCTGCTTTTTGTGAATTATGTTTGTTAGGCACAATTAATGCATAATATATGGCCTTCCTATGTGTTTATTGCTCTTTAGCACATGCTATTGACATAATGTGGCATGAACGTACATCTTAGACAGGATGTGGAGATCGGTATTGAGATGTTGAGGTACGGTCATACTCAGTTCTGAGGGTATTCTAGAAAACGTTCTGCTCGATATGGAACCATTTCTAAAATACAGATCCACATGTAACGGGAGAAACCACCACAAGAAGCTTGTGTAAATATCAGCATCAAGACATGCATCTGGGTCATTTTGCAGATCTAAAGGTGCAGGAGTTCTCATGTGATTACAGAGGAATCTGTACAACATTTCAAGTCGGAGGAGGAAGTAAACATTGGAGGAATAAGGGGGCTATCGCCCTTAATCCCTCCTATAAAGAGCTGGCTGAATTGAGCACTTTTTAAATGCCATTAAAGGTCAGGAAGCAGGCATCAATCCAGACAGGAAATGGGGAATGCATATGTAGATTGTTATTCTGCCGAGGCCACACCCAGATCAGGCCCCCTACAGGCTCCATATAACTTCAATGCACTAAGAACATTTATGTGTAAACCACACCGTTCTTCCTCTTTTGTGTTGAAATGCAATGTATTAGAAGAGATCAAGCTCAGAAACTAGATAATTAAATAAAAGGGAAAGGAATATGCAATGGAAGAGAAATATTGTACAGCAGAAGGAAAAGCACCATTGACCTTACAGCAAAAACACAATATCACTGATTAACTCCTTATCGAGCATTCCTATCTAATTAATTGTGGTGTCTCTGTTTATCAAACCAGAAATTCTACAAGGTTATATAAAAACACAACCTATATTTAATATTAAATACACAAAGCAAGAAAAGATATCCCTCTGAGATTGAACCCTCAAAGAGCAGATTCTCCATAAAGATCACTCTCTCCTCACCAGCTCCTAGATCCCTGCATATTATACTGAGTTTTTGAAATCAGAAGGAGACTGAAGCAATCTTCCCTAAGTATCGAATATGTCAATGCGGAAATCAACCTCTGTGCAGTCTGAAAATGTTAAGAACATAAGATATGCCATACTGGGTCAGACCAAAGGTCCATCAAGCCCAGTATTCTGTTTCCAACAGTGGCCAATCTAGGTCATATGTACCTAGCAGTTTCCCCAAGGGACACAGGTTCCACAATGCTTGTATTGGTTCAAGCATTGATATCCTGGGTCCCTTCTTAATAATGGCTTATGGACCTTTCCTCCAGGAACTTGTCCAAACCTTTTTTAAACCCAGCTACACTAACAGCCTTTACTACATCCTCTGGTAACAAATTCCAGAGTTTGATTACACGTTGAGTGAAAAAATATTTTCTTTTATTAGTCTTAAATAGTTTACCCTGTAGCTTCATTGCATGTCCCCTAGTCTTTCTATATTCTGATAAGGTAAACAATTGATCTACGTTTACCCGTTCCACTCCGCTCACTAATTTATAGCCTTCTATCATATCTCCCTTCAGCCGTCTCTTTTCCAGGTTAAAGAGCCCTAACCTTTTTAGCCTTTCTTCATAGGAGTATCCTTCCATCCCCTTTACCATTTTGGTGGCTCTTCTCTGAACCTTTTCTAATAACTCTATATCCTTTTGAAGATACGGCGACCAGAATTGCACACAATATTCAAGGTGCGGTCTCACCATGGAACGATATAGAGGCATTATAATATCCTTTGTTTTATTTTCCATTCCTTTCCTTATCATACCTAGCATTCTATTTGCTCTCTTGGCCGCCGCTGCACACTGGGCTGAGGGTTTTAACATGGTATCCACAATGACGCCTAAATCTTTTTCCTGGGTGGTGGTTCCTAATGTGGAACCTTGCATCGTGTAACCATAGTTTGGGTTGTTCTTCCCTAGGTGCATAACCTTGCACATGTCCACATTAAATTTCATCTGCCATTTTGATGCCCAGTCTTCCAATTTATCAAGATCCTCTTGCAATTTTCCACAATCCTCTTGGGTTTTAACAACTTTAAATAGTTTTGTGTCATCTGCAAATTTGATAACCTCACTCGTTATTCCACTTTCCAGGTCATTTATGAATATGTCAAAAAGCAGCGGACCCAGCACAGATCCCTGGGGTACACCACTATTCACCTTTCTCCATTGGGAAAATTGGCCAATTAGCCCTACCCTCTGCTTTCTATCTTTTAACCAGTTCCTGATCCACAATAGTACACTGTCTCCTATCCCATGACTCTTTAGTTTTGCCAAAAGTCTCTCATGAGGGACCTTGTCAAAGGCTTTCTGAAAGTCCAGATACACAATATCAACCGACTCACCTTTGTCCACCTGATTATTCACTCCTTCAAAAAACATAACAGATTAGTAAGACAAGATCTTCCTTGTCTAAAGCCATGTTGGCTGTCTCTCATTAGTTCATGACTATCTACATGCTGAGTAATTTTATTCTTTATGATGGTTTCTATCATTTTTCCCGATATTGACGTCAGGCTCACCGGTCTGTAGTTTCCCGGATCACCCCTGGAGCCCTTTTTAAAAATTGGTGTTACATTGGCGATCCTCCAATCTTCAGGTATTAGAAATGATTTTAATGATAGTTCACAGATTACTAATAGCAGGTCTGCAATCTCATATTTCAGTTCTTTCAATACCCTTGGATGTATACCATCCGGCCCAGGTGATTTGCTACTCTTCAGCTTATCTAATAGTTGTAATACATCTTCTCGATGTATCGATATTTCCTTCAATTCTTCTGCACCTTTAAATACCACTTCAGTCATGGGTAATATCCCTACATCTTCCTCAGTAAAGACTGAAGCAAAGAATTCGTTCAGTCTCTCCGCTATCGCCTTGTCGCCTCTTAGTGCTCCTTTAACCCCTTTATCATCTAATGGACCAACTGACTCTCTCACAGGTTTTTTGCTACGAATGTACTTGAAAAGGTCTTTACTTCGTGTTTTTGCTTCTGCAGCAAGCTTCTTCTCAAATTCGCCCTTTGTCTGCCTTATCAATGCCTTGCATTTGACTTGCCAGTGCTCGTGCTGTTTCCAGGTTTCGTCGTTTGGCTCTTTTTTCCATTTCCTGAAAGATGCTTTTTTGGCAACAACAGCCTCTCTGACCTCAACTTTAAACCATGCTGGCCGTTTTTTGGACTTCTTTCCACTTTTCTTAAAGTGTGGAATACAGCTGGTCTGGGCTTCCAAGATAGTATTTTTCAACAACAGCCAAGCCTGATGTAAGTCTTTAACCTTTGAAACTGCTCCTTTTAGTTTTTTCTTGACTGTTTTCCTCATTTTATCATAGTCTCCCTTTCGAAAGTTAAAAGGTAGTACTGTGGATTTCCTTACTATCCCTCCTCCACTAATTAAATCAAAGGCGATCATGCTATGATCACTATTGCCAAGTGGCCCAAACAACCTTATCTCTTGCACTAGATCTGGTGTTCCACTAAGGATTAGGTCTAATATGGCTTTCCCTCTGGTCGGTTCATGAACCAGCTGCTCCAAGAAGCAGTCATTTATTTCATCTAGGAACTTTATCTCCTTAGCATGTCCTGACGTGACACTGACCCAGTCGATACCGGGGTAGTTGAAATCACCCATTATTATTACTGTGCTGTAACTTTTGTTAGCTTCCTTGATTTCTTTGAGCATTTCATCATCCATTTGGTCATTCTGGCCAGGCGCTCGATAGTACACCCCCACTGCCATTGCCTTCCCCCTTTTACATGGAATTCCAATCCATATAGATTCTACAGCAGATTTTGTTTCCTGCAAAACTTTAATCCTTTCTGACTCAATGCCCTCTCTAACATAGAGAGCAACCCCTCCACCAATTTGATCAGCTCTATCATTACGATATAGTTTGTACCCAGGTATCACAGTGTCCCACTGGTTGTCGTCCTTCCACCATGTCTCTGATATTCCAATCATATCTAACCTTTCATTTAGTGCTATATATTCTAACTCTCCCATCTTATTTTTTAGACTTCTAGCATTTGCATACAAGCATTTTAGAGAATTTATTTTATCCATATTAATTTGTCTGTTAGACATGAGTAATTTGGGATCTTTAAGCTCTGTCTGCTCCATACGTGAGGGCATTTGGGCTAATTTACTCTTTTGTGGAACCTCTCTGCTTTTGGTAGTATCCTTCAAAGATACATTCTTCCGAACCATCTGCTCTTGGGCGACTGTCGGCTTTCCCCTAATATCTAGTTTAAAAGCTGCTCTATCTCCTTTTTAAAGGTTAATGCCAGCAGCCTGGTTCCATCCCGGTTAAGGTGAAGCCCATCCCTTCGGAAGAGCCCCTCCTTTCCCCAGAATGTTCCCCAGTTCCTAACAAATCCAAACCCCTCATCTCTGCACCATTGTCTCATCCACGCATTGAGACTCCGGAGCTCTGTCTGCCTTTTGGGTCCTGCGCGTGGAACAGGAAGCATTTCGGAGAATGCTACCCTGGAAGTTCTGGATTTCAACTTCCTACCTAAAATCCTAAATTTAGCCTCCAGAACCTCCCTACCACATTTTCCTATGTCATTGGTACCAACACGTACCAAGACAGCAGACTCCTCCCCAGCACTATCTAAGACCTTATCTAGGTGGCACGTGAGGTCCGCTACCTTCGCACCAGGCAGGCATGTTACCAGGCGATCCTCACGTCCACCAGACACCCAGCTATCTACATGCCTAATGATCGAATCACCAACTATAACGGCTGTCCTAACCCTTCTCTCATGGGCACATGGCCCTGGAGAAACTTCCTCGGTGCGAGAGGGTTTTACATCACCTGGAGGACAGGTCCTAGTTACAGGACCACTTCCTGCCACACCAGGGTGATGCTCTCCTGTCACGTGACCTCTCTCCTCCATGGCAACAGGGATGCTGCCAGACTGGAGGTGGGACTTCAGGACTATATCCCTGTAGGTCTCGTCTATGTACCTCTCTGTCTGTCTTATGCTTTCCAAGTCTGCTACTTTAGCCTCTAGAGAACGGACTCGTTCCCTGAGAGCAAAGAGCTCCTTGCACCTAGTGCACACGTAAGACCTCTCACCAACTGGGAGAAAATCATACATGTGACACTCAATGCAAAAGACTGGAAAGCCCCCATCCCGCTGCTGGACTGCTGTCTGCATCTTAGTTTTAAGTTTGTGTTTAGATCTAAGTTCTTTACTTACTAAGGGTTGCTATGGATATTTATACTAATAAAACTGAACCTAATACGTGTAATATACCTTGTTCACCTGAAGCTTAACTAATCTCAGGTCCTTAGTGTATGACTGATTTGGGTAATGAGCTTCATCTGAGAGCACCTCCTGTCTTTTAAGATGTGTAAGTACCTATAAAGCTATGATTATCCCAGGGGAGGGGGGGGGAGGGAAATAACACTTATTAAAAAAGAGGGCTGCTACACAGTACCCTGTCTTGTGCTGCTGAGGTAAGCTATATTCTGATTTGATTTGAATTATAGCTCTTAGCTGCTGCTAGGCTCTAACTTCTTATGAAATTTAAAGTACAAGCTCTCTGCTGGGTTCTAAATTTAACCAGAAAGCTCTTTTCTGTGTTGTAAATTTAAGCTAAAAGAACTTTGCTGATGCTAGGCCCTGAGTGACTATTAAATGTAAGCTACAAGCTCTCTGCTGGGTTCCAAATGTAACCAGAAAGCTCTCTTCTGTGTTTTAAATTTAAACTAAAAGTACTTTGCTGTTACTAGGCCCTGAGTGACTATTAAATTTAAAGTACAAGCTCTCTGCTGGGTATGAAATGTAACCAGAGAGTTCTCTTCTGTGTTTTTAAATGCAAACTTAAACTGCTGCTACTAGGCCCTGACTGATTTAACAAAAATAGTGGATCACAGATTAATTAGCTTTAATACAAAGAATTCCTTTTAGAAAATTACCAGAAGTAAATACTCACAGTTGCAGATCTCCCTCCAGAAGCAACAGTCCCCCTTACCAGTCTTTCAAGACAGAGCAAAAATATGGGGACTGAGTTGGCAGGAGCCCCAGCTGGGATTTGAACCTGTGACCCTCTGGTCCTGGAGATACTGGCTCTGTCCGCTGCACCACACTGTGGCCACTAAAGTAACAAGGTGTGCCAGTGGGAATTGAACCCTTGATCTGCTGGATACCAGGCAGTTGCTCTAACCACTAGGCTACTCCTCCACACTTATAAGACAACATTTTTTGAGTGGGTTCAGTAAAATTCCTGCAACCTCTATCACACCAAAGATTAACCACCGTGGAAGAAGAGCAGGTGGTTCAAAGAAGCTTTTCACATCTTGAAAAAAATGGGAACACCCCTGCTTCTCCTTCTATTGATGCTCTTCAGCGTCACATGGAAGACTGTTGTGTGCCAGTGTATGCTAAAAAGAATTTGGACAATAAATTCAGAATACCACAGAGGTGGGGACATTATTATTGGAGGAATTGTTAATTTGAGAATTTTGAAATGCAGAGAAGCACTGTTTTTTACGGATTATCCCTGGCGGGAAGCAGGCATGTCATAAGTAACATTTTGGCTAGCTAATATCTAAGGCACATTTCTTAGTTATTTTGGGTGGTCACTGACGTGGACTGCAGGTGTAATTTGTGCTTTTATTAGGAATCTTTAGATGCAGGAGATCTTCTTAGCAGTTTGCATTTGCCTGTAATTGTTCAGCAGGATGCTTTGGATTAGTCATGACCTGAGGGGGTCATTATCATTGTAATTTGAGAAAAAGAACAGATAAAATGCATCTCTATTAAACAAGGTGGCAACAGAGTCGTTCCTGGAGCTTAACTTAAATTTAACAAGATAGTAATGGTATAAAGTTTATCCTTTTAAATAATAATGCATAAAATCTTTTTTTTTTAAATTAGGACCATTTATTTAGCAGTCCTACTTAAATGAATAGTGTGGATGAAAATACGCATAAAGATAAGCAGATAATTCATCCTCTTCTCTTTGTGTGGAGACCGCTCCACTGAATATTCACCTCACACTGTCCCGATAACCAATGAAAAGCTGCTTTAGCTGGATTCTTAATAGACGTGTAAGAAGTTGCAAGCATTTCTGCTGTCTCATTGCTTCTCTATCTGCCGTCTTCTTCCTCCCTTCCCAGAATTAAAGATCCTTTTTTCTTTGTCCAGTGCATATTAGGGAAATGATTTTTCTAGTCCATTTTGGAAGAAAAGGTGATTTACCTGTATATATTGGGCTACCAAAATGTTCCTGTATTTTGTGCATATCTGCCCATTTGTTGTTTCACAGTCTGTTTGGTTTTAGCTACATTAGGGTGTTTAATCTAGCTTTTAATACTTACATATGTGTGAACACTTGACATGGGATTTTGGAAAGGCCGTCTAGGAGGAAATTAGGAGTCCAAGGCACCAGGTCCAAAATTCTAGGGAAGTGATAGCAGTGAAAGGAGGCATGTGTAAGCGCCTTCTGAAATCACTCCATTTCTACCCTGAAAGATGCCCATCCCTGCCACCAGCCGCGTACATGCATGGCTCCGGCCCATTTTAGAAATGTGGATGTCTTGAACTGCATGGCCACAGAGATGAAGACTCGGGCATGCTGCCTGGGGTATTTCCGAATTCAGATGTCTATGTTATGAGCCAGGCTTGCCCCAGCTGACCATTTCATATCAGCAGAGGTGCAGCGTTGAGGCAGTAAAATGAATGGGCTGTAAATTTACATGCAGGTTTTGTTGAAGTTTGCTGTGGCGATGAGAGCACATTTCCCTCTTCCTCCCTCACGTGTTGCTCCCATGCAACAAGTACGTTTTGCACCTATTTGTGGTCAGGAGCACATATAGGCACGGACACATGGAAAGCCAGGGACAGACATGCTCATGCCAGTTGCAATTGCACAGTCAAGGGCATCTTCTTCGTGAATGTCTAGTATGACATTTCAGAGTGGAGAGATGGGGACAGTGAATTCCAGAGTGCAGGAAGTAGGAAACAGAAAGCTGAGGTGCTGGTGGATTTCAGATATGTGCGATATGCAAAGAGTACGACTTGTAAATATTTTCAGCTTCAATCTACCCCAAATCACTGCTAATTTGCTCCTAGTGTTTTTACAAAGAGACACACGTGCCTCTTGCATTCAGAGAGAGACGGGAGAAGAAAGGGGTTGGCTTTAGGAAGTCCTTTGCTGAAGTCAAAATGGTGTTAAAAATAGAGAAATCAAATCATGCAGGGAAAACAGACTGGACTTTGCTTCTTTCTCAATACCAGAGAAATGTGCGTTATAAAATCTTTCAAGTGCAGCGTCTGGTTCCAGATCTCGAGAGTCTAGAAAGCCAGAGAAAGAGTAGAGACAGTGCTCTAAGAGCAAGAGAGACAGCACTTGACTGTCTCAGAATTGTTGAAATTTAGTTTCTAAAATCTCTAGGGTAGATATTCAAAAAGGTTTAACTGGCTAGTAGGACCTGTTAATTGGTTAAACCCTGACAATCGCAATATTGAATGCCACTAACCGGTTGAATATCCCACAGACAACTACAAACATGTCTGGATAGTTTTGCAGTGGCTGTAGGTGGGACTGGGCCAGTGCCAGTGACTAGCCCATTTGCAGCAATATTCAGCCACTAACTATATAAGCAAATGGCGTAAAGTTAGACTCTCCTAACTTGATGTGGTTCTTGCTCAACGATTAGCAACTGAATATCACTGTAGATCACACTGTTATACTGACAAAACTAGATATTCCCTGCTGGATGTAGATTTGTTCTGTTGCTGAATATCTGCTCTTAGTTTCAGTGGCATGGGCCAGGTGCTGTAAAAATGCCGACCGTTGCTGCTGAATACCAACCTCTCTCTGTTTCTTTGGCTGGCTCCAGAAGCAAAGGGACAGGACAACACAGAGCTAAAAGGAGCTCAAAGAGCCCAAATAGGCAGAAGCAGGTGTAGAGTCATCTCTGATTACTGCTCTTGCTAATCATTTCTAATGTGCTACCAGGGATACACAGCACTACACAGATGCATAGAAGAGGAGGTGCTACGAGGGGGGCTGATAAGTCTCTGGCCTTGTAACAAAACAGAAAGCTACAGGCACAATTTTGTTCTGGAGGTCCGAATGATCTCTCTGCAGTTTTGTTTTATAACACGGCTGCAGGCAGATCATTTGGCTGTTTGGAACTGAAGTGTGCCCATAGCTTTCAGTGTCATTACAAGGCCAGAGACTTATCAGCCCCCCTCGTAACTTCAGACCAAACTTTTTGCCTTGCTGCTCCTTATGCCTGGAACAAACTAAATCTGTACGTCAGGCATCATCTCTGGTCCTTTTCAAATCCAGCTGAAAACTCACCTCTTTGAGATGCTTCCGGATCCTGGTCTGCTTAGTCTCCTGTGTGTTTCCTTAGCATACCCCAAGATGTATTCTTGTCCTCAGCTGTTGCATTGTCTTGTCTTTCTGTAAGCTCTGAGGAGCAGGGACTGTCTTTTACATGTGCCTGTACAGTGCTGCATATGTCTTGTAGCGCTATACAAATGATTAGTAGCAGTAGGTGCAACTAGGCTCAGGAATCCATCTAGTCCTGTAAGTAGCAGCAGAAAAAAAGCTACAGTAAAAAAGAAAGATGTTTCCCAAGCTGACCCCTTAGTGAGGTGGCAGGTGATCACCCCTTACATCCATTTAAGTAAGTCACCAGGGAGTAGAAAGAATGTGGTTAAGCCTTACTGTTCCACAGCATCAGAGATAGTGCCATTAGATGAGGGAAGTGATTGCCTTGGAAAAGCAGTCCCGGCAGGTAGTTAAGAACAAGGGGTTTTTAAATCACTGCTTATCTTAGCTTCAAATTACCAAGTACCACCCTCCCCTCCCCCCCCCTCCCCAAGACAACTTTTAGTAAACCGGTGCTCTCCTGTATAATCACTGATGCATGAAGCTAGTAAAAGGGGGTGCTTGTTATGAAGGTACCACCATCTTGGCAAGTATGTAAATTAACAGTCTTGCAAAGGATTGTGGTTATTGAAGTCCATTCACACAAAAGTATGCCTTTTAAAAATAAATGAAAACTCTTGTAGTTGGTCGTGTGTAAGACAAAATTAGAGTTTATTTATGGGGTGATTATTCCACACACAGATATGCTTGGTAACACCATCCGGATAACTTCTCCAGGGTTTATTCACTAAATAAGGCAACTGAAACAAACTTATGCAGAATAAGTATCAAAGTCCTTTATAGAACAGAAAGGCTTCTTTCAGCCACTGCTAATAAACTCCTTAGCAGTGCTGGGGGAAAAACAAATCAAAGAGGGAAACTTCTTTATACAAAAACAATGCTCACTTTCTCTATCCAGAAAATAACTTTTAAACCCCACGTGTGCACAGATTGTGCTTGGGCTCTCCTCCATCAACAGTTGACAATTAACTGCAATCAGTAGCTTGATTCCAGCACATGTGCAAAACTTTCCCTAAAGCTTTTTCTTTTCAACAAAACTTTATGGGAAGCCAATACTTAGAATGTTTCCTTTTGATGTTTTCTCTTATATTTAGGATTCTCCTAAAATAACAACCTACTCAAAGAACAGTCCATATAATCATCCTCTGTATCAGATATTAAACCTTGCTCTTGGTATTGCATACATTCAGCTTCTCCGTCTGGCTCAGAGGGCTTTTGGAACTGACCTCTACACGGAGAGAAACTGTTTCCCTGCAGTTTGCACTGCTCAAAGCTAGAGAAACGTTCACAGTTCCTACCTGAATCCAGGCAAGCGTCAGGCTGCTTCTTCTGGTATTCTGGCCAGTATGCAATAGAGCTTCTGTGTCCTGTCCTCCAGTTGGTATCTCTGGACCTCAGGATCTTTTCTCCAGACATCCTCCAAGAGGCATTTGGGCTCCTTTCCTCCTTGGCTGCAACAGACCTCTTCCTAGGTGTTGCTTGAGAGTCCCTGGCTGTGGATCTACAGACCTCTGATGGATCTTTCCTCCAGGAATCTCTCCAGGCATAGGTATTTCTCTGAGCTCCTCTCTTGGACCGTCTGCTTCCTTGTCCTTGTTCCTTCTGGTACCGGTTGTACTTCCTTCTGTTCTGGTTCCAATTCTCCTGCTCCGTTTCCGTCCGGTTCTCCTTCTCCTTTTCTCCCCCTGAAGATTCCCCTCTAGCTTTAAAGGGCTTAGACTGCAACTCCACCCTTGCATTCTTCAGGTGTTTTGGATTAAGGTTTCTCCTGGAGGCTGTTTGATTAGGGATGACATAATACTCCCTCTGATTAGACTCATGCTTTTCCACTCTAGCTCCCCTAGGGACTTTCTGCATACAGGTGCATTCTGGAACATGTAGTCTTTTAGGGAAACAAGCTGTCTTATTTCTATAACCTGCCAGCACAGGTCCCTTAATCAGAGTAAATTCTCCTCTTTTGTCATTTCTCCCTGAGCTATGATAAGCTTCCTTATCACAAGCTATAAGCACAGCTGCCTAAGCCATAAATCATCTGCATTTCAACTGAAACATCTGGACTAGTGAGAATCCTATACACACCTAATCCAGGGTGCATTGCTGCAAGCTGCAAACCCAGGTAATGGATGGGTTAGAAGCAGGAAGCAGTAGTGGCACCTGTACAAAAGGCCATTCAACATGTTAAATCCAGATCTGTTCTTAAGTGCCATTGAGTTGGTGTCAACTCATGATGACCCTTTAGATAGTTGGCCTAAACTGTGTTTGGTCTTCAGTCAGGCTGTGCATTGCTGATAGAGTGGCACCCATAGCTGCTGTTATTGTATCGATCCATCTCATTGCTGGCCTTCCTCTTTTGCGTTGACCTTCTAATGAGATACACAACGGAAGAAGATAGACAAGAAGTCCTATGATATAACTCATAAGTAAGACCTGATCATGAATCAATCCATTTCTCTCCCTCAATAGTACTCCTACAAAAATCACAAGAGCCACAAGCATAATGACCCCGACCCTGGGGACACATTTCTTCCCTTGTACATGAAGAGGTTTGAATGATCAAATCACCAATATTAGATCTCCTCCGATAGGCCATCATAAGAGGCCACTGGAAGCAATTGTGGAGAGACAAAATGGACCAATGATGTTTTAAAATATGAGTCACCTCCATAGTATTTGGCATATACCTGTATGGAAGGGCACCAATAAATCTGTTAGTTGTCTCCTTGTCATTTTCCAATAATGTTTCCCGTTGCCAACATTCAGGTTGATTTTACAAAGCTCTTTTATAGGCTTTGTAAATCAGGAACATTGGATATCCTCGAGCCCGCAATTTAGAACTTAATTAATTAACAAGTTTGTGATATTCTGAAAGGGTTGTACACAAGCACCGAATCCTTAAAAATTGACCTAAAGGTAATCTCCTGCTTAAAGAACCTGGATGATAACTATTATATTGTAACAATGTGTTACATTGAACCTGCTTATGATATAAAGTAGTAGAGAATCTGTTCCCATCCTTATAAAGCCATAGATCTAAAAATTCTATATACTCCATGTGAAACGTAGGTGTAAATTGTATATTATTTTTAATTGTATTTATCCAATTAAAAAAAGGGAGTGGAGGAGTAGCCTAGTGGTTAGAACACTGGCTTGGTAACCAAGCAACCAGGGTTCAATTCCCACTAGCACTCCTTGGGCAAGTCACTTAACCCTCCATTGCCTCAGAAGAAAGACCTTGCAATCTACCTCCAGTGACACTGCCAAGAAAACCCAGGAGCTTCTGGGTCATCAGGACTGACTCAAAGGCACACATTGCATTTTGCCAACCAAAAAATGCCACTAAATCAGTTTGAGATCCCATCCAAATGAAGAACACATCATCCAGAAATCATTTCCAAAACGGTATATAATTGAACCATGGAAACCCATAAAGGTATTGCTCCTCAAAATTTGACATGTACAACGTGGCTACTGATGGTGCAACTGTTGCCCCCATAGCCACTTGAAGACATTGCACGTAAAATGTAGAATCATACACAAAATAGTTCTGTTCCAACACCACGGCACAAGGGACTTGTACGACTGCAAGTTTGAGTGGTTTTGAGGGGGGACCTTTGTGGGTGCTTGCCTTTTGAAAATTTAAGGCTGTTTCAGCTTTTTAGAAAATGTGATTAAAAATGAGGTCCTATTATGAGAGAGGGTGACCTCTCAGGGTAGGTGATCCATCAAAAATTATTAGAGAAAGGTTTATTTACATAGGCATGGGGGTTTGGTTTTGGTTAGTTTTCACCTTAAAGTGAGAATAATCATGTCCTGGCAATGTCCCTGTTTTTATAACATTTCCTACTATTTCCTTTTTTAATTGGTCTTGCTTTATTTGATTGTCTTTTGTGTCAAATATGTGTGCATATATAGAAGTGCAGGTTTGAGTCCTGGGGTTGGGGGATTGTGGGTAGGTGTCATAGAGGGTTGTCTGGTGCTGTGCAGGTCTGTGTCCAGTAGCATGTGTCTGTGTAATGGTGTGGGGAGGATGGTATATTTGTGGAAATGCAGGTTTCTACTTTTCTCTGTCCCCCTGCACTTATTCCCTCTACCTCTTACGTTATTGCACTGCTTCTTCTCCCTACCTTTTTCCATGCTCCTTCCTGCACTGCCACCCACCCATGTTCTTCCCCTTCCCTCCTTAACCTGCCCCTTCTCTTCTCCCTTCTTGCACTCTCCCAGTTTCATCCCCCTCCATTATTTTCTCTGTAACTTATTTATTTATTTATTTATTTTATTTACAGTTTCTTTTATACCGCGCTATTTGACATCAGTGCGGTTTACATGAACATAAAACTACACGTCACAAAGATTGATCAGTGCTTACAATGAACAGGACAATAATAACTTCATACTTTTCTTCCCTCTTCTCTCTAACCCTGAGTCTTTCCTTATGATCTGTTCCTTTTTAGTTCCTTTCTTTTTCCCTTCTCTGACCCCTTACCTTCCCTTTCGCTCTGCCCCTTCACGTCTCCCTTCTCTATTCCATTCTTCATTTCTAACCCTGCTGCCTCACCCCTCCCCTCTCCTATCTATTCTCTTCTTCACTGCTAAATCCTCCCCTCTCTGTTCTTCCTCTCTAACTGCACCTTTCACTTGAGCTCTTACCTTCTCTCTGTCCCTTGTCTTCAGTGACAGACTACGGCATGGTGACAATGGGGAGCTGAAGGACTCCCACTGATGCTTCAGGGGGACACTCCTATCTCTTCACTGGTGAGAGGTGGGGATATCTACTGGTGCTTTCAGCAAGATCTGGAGCGCCCAATAACATTTGATGTTTTAGGCTCTGAGGAAAGCTTTATGAATTTGTTACCGGAGAGTGTAGTAAAGGCTGTTAGTGTAACTGGGTTCAAAAAAGGTTTGGACAAGTTCCTGGAGGAAAGGTCCATAAACCATTATTAAGAAGCGACCCAGGATATCAATGCTTGACCCAGTACAAGCATTGTGGAACCTGTGTCTTTTGGGGAAACTGCTAGGTACATATGACCTAGAATGGCCACTGTTGGAAACAGGATACTGGGCTTGATGGACCTTGGTCTGACCCAGCATGGCATATCTTATGTTCTTATGCTTCTGTTTGAAGGCTCATGAATCTGTTCGATGGCTCATGAATCAACAGCAAGATGCATATGAATAGTCAAGATTTGCCCAAGGGCTGGAACTCCTATAAAAGGTGCTGTTGTTTATGCAAACACATCTAAAAAAATCTCCCCCCCCCCCCCCCCGTTACCAGGATACTTAAAATACTCTAAGGAATTCCTCTTGCTTGCAGCCTATTTGCTCGTGTGCATACAGTGATTTATGACTGCATTTTAAATACACCCCTGATGCTATACTTCACTTAAACATCACTGGTGGTACAACCAGTTTATGGATTTGGCTTGGTAAACAAATGATCTACGTTTACCCATTCCACTCCATTCATTAATTAATAGTCCTCTATCATATCTCCCTTCAGCAGTCTGTTCTCCAAGATGAAGAACCCTAATCGTTTAAGCCTTTCCTCATAGGGGTATCCTTCTATTCCCTTTTTCATTTTGGTGGCTCTTCTCTGTACCTTTTCTAATTCTGCTATATCTTTTTTAAAATATGGTAACCAGAATTGCACACAATATTCAAGGTGCAGTTGCACCATGGAGCAATACAGAGGCATTATGATGTCATCCTTTGTTTTATTCTCATTCCTTTTCTTATGATTCCTAGCATTCTATTTGCTTTCTTGGCTGCCGCTGCACACTGAGCAGAGAGTTTCAATGTATTATCCACAGTGGTATTGTGTAACCATATTCTGAGTTGTTCTTCTCTAAATGGTCTTTATCATACCTCCCTTGTCCCACCTCTCCTCTAGGATATACATATTTAGGTCTTCAAGACTCTTCTCATATGTTATCTGGCGCAGGCTCCACATCATTTTGGTCGCCTTCTTCTGAACTCTTTTAAGTTCTTATGTTCTTATATTTAGGCCATCAAAAGGTAGAAAGACTAGAGAACACTCAATGAAGCTACAATGCAACCCATTTAAAATTAAGAAGAGAAGATATTTTTTACTCAAACATGTAATCAAACTCTGGAATTTGTTACCAAAGGATGTAGTAAAAGCTGTTAGTGTAGCTGGGTTTAAAAAAGATTTGGACAAGTTCCTGGAGGAAAGGTCCATAAACCATTATTAAAAAGAACCTGGGAAATCCACAACTTAGCCGGGGATGAGCATTGTGGAACATGTGTGCCAGGTACTTGTGACCTGGATTGGCCACTGTTGGAAACAGGATACTGGGCTTGTTGGACCTTCATCTGACCCAGTATGACATTTCTTATGTTCTTATGTTCTTATAAGTATTTTTATATCCTTTATAAGATAAGGTCTCCAAAAGTGAACACGATACACACCATTGACTGGTACAGGGGCATTAATAACTCTTCCTTCTGCTGGTTTTAACTCTCTGTATGCAGACTATTATCCTTCTGGCTTTGACCATTGTCTTGTACCATTGTTTGCCACCTTGAGATACTCAGAAACACTAATCCCGAGGTCCTTCTCCTAGTCTGTACACACCAACCTCTCACTCCCTACTGCATACAATTCCCTTGGATTTCTGCATCCTAAGTACGCACGGTCTCAGCGCAGATCAGGAAACAGAAAGCTAGCCACCTAGGCAACAGGGAACACCATATAAGGGGATGAGATCCACAACTCATTCTATTTTTCATCATTGCTTGTATCCCCCATGTTGGAACAAGGGGGATGCAAGGACCAGGAGGTTCTGGAGACCTAGCACAGTCAGCTTCCGCATGTGGGGCATAGGTTCAGGAAGCATCTCCATGACCCACTCTATCAAACACCCACCACTGTGGTCTAACAGTAACTAAGGGGGGGGGCACAGGCAGCAACCCACAGTGGGCCCCCCATTACCCCTTCTGGGAGGAGCTTCTGGGAATACACCATATGGTGGTGGTGAATCCCAAATAGCCCCCAGGCTTTGCAACCCAGTTGCCATGGAAACTATGGCCCTCTAGACCAGGGAAGAACAAAAGAGCTCTGCGGGTCCATGGACAGCCTCAGACCCTAGGGGGATGGGGAGGCAGTGTTGCAGTGTTGCATGAAAAATTCCTGAGTTTGATAAAAAATTGTGTTAAAAAATATTTTCTCCAATTAGTATTAAACATTGCAATTGTAGTTTAATTGTGTGTCCCCTAGTCTTTCTACTTCTTGAATGAGTAAACTACCAATCTACATTCACCTATCCCACTTCCCACATTATTTTTTAAGATATCTATCATATCTCCATTCAGCTATTTCTTTTCCAAATTGAAGAGCCCTAACCTTTTAAGTCTTTCCTCACAGGGTTATCCGTCCATCCCTTTTATCATTTTGGTCACTCTTTTAAATTCGACTATATCCTTTTTAAGATATGGTGACCACAATTGTACACAATATTCATGATGTGGTTGAACCATAGAGCAATATACAGGGTGACCCAAAAAAAGTGAGAACATCTCGTAAATTAAAAGCTTAAATACTTAACTTATTTATCTTTTTTAGCTATATAACGTCTTTATTTCGACAATTTCCAGTCGCCATATTTTTTTTAAATTTGTCAATCATTTACATCTGTCTTTTTGAATTTTTAAATAACTTATATGCTACGAGATGTTCTCACTTTTTTTGGGCCACTCTGTAGAGTTATCATTCCAAGCATTCCATTTATTTTCTCGGCCACTGCTGCATGCTGGACAAAGGATTTCAAGGTATTATCCATGATGACACCCAGATCCTCTTCTTGGGTGATGATTCCTACTGTGGATCTTTGCATCATGTAACTGTAATTTGGGTTGTTCTTCCCTAAGGGTTCTATTCTTAGCCCCAAATTGTGAGGATGTATTCCCTGCCTGGAAATACATCCCGCTATATGTCTCCCTTTCCGTCCGCGTGCAAGGCGCCCTCTACGAACAACAGCGTTGTATGGGGAGCCATAGAAGGGGCGGGAGGGGGTGGGTGGGAGGCGAAGCGAGGATGATGCATGGGCGGGTAATCACCCTGGATGTACAAGGCAGATTCTGAGGTCGGCCCTGTACGTCTGGGGTAGGCCGGTTAGATGGGGGACTTATTCCACAACAGAGGTGGAATACTACTACTACTACTATGGGTGGCAGCTAGTGGAGGCAAAACATGTAGATGTGCAGGGGGAGCCCCGGAGCCGGATCTTGGACATGGGAGGTCAGTTCGGGGGTCTGGCTGCAAGGAAAGGGCATTCTCAGTGGTAGCTAGCAATTTCAGCTCCTGAATGGAGCCACGGTACTAAGGCAATGAGATACCATGGAATCATGGCTCCATTCAGGAGCCTGTCAGGGTAAACGTGGATGTAGTACTAGGAGCAGTAGCTTGTTTGTTAGTCCTTAATGAAAATATTTCCCTGACTCTCAGCTGGTGCAATATAACAAGAAAGTGGAACCACTCCGATGACTGACTCTGTCGAACTGATTTATTAAATATTACAACTGACCATTGGTATGATAAAGTTTAATTTTATTAAGTGGAAAAAAATCTCTTCTATTTTTTCCTGCAGATCATCATGTAAATTGGAGACCATCTTCCTTGATTAGATGGATAACACCTATAGAGTTTAGACTGTCCTCTTTTCTTTAATTTGCATAGCACAAATGGTCTCCAAACTCATTGGGACTCCAAGCAGTAACATAGGAGCCTTTCTCCTAAGGTGCACCCTCTACATTTAAATAGAATATAAATTCTTCCCTCTTAAATCTAAACCATTGAGTACTCACAGAATGTACACATCACCATAAATATCTTAAACTATGCATCTATTATGTATGAATTTGAATGTAATGGCAGAAGAGCCAAACAAATCCTTTGTTAGTATGGGATTCTTTCTTTAATAAAAATAATCATTTCCAGACCTCTAAGCCTTTGCATCTCTTTTTAGGTACTTTCTGCTGTTCTTCTCAGGTCTCAGCAGAATCATGTAGCATTTGGGGATAAAGATACAGCCCAGCAGTCCTGCACTGGAGCCCTGGATAGCAAATATCTCCACTGCCACCATGTACTTGCCCCTGGTGCTCAGGTATGTTGGGATGAAGGAGATCCAGACACTGCAGAACACCAGCATGCTGAAGGTGATGTACTTGGCCTCATTGAAACTGTCAGGTAGATTTCTTGCAAGGAAAGCTATGATGAAGCTGACACCAGCCAAAAATCCCAGGTAACCCAGAACAGAGTAAAATGCAACTATTGACCCTTCATTACATTCGATTAGTACTTTTCCAATGTCTGATTGATAGTTATGATATGGAAATGGGGGATCAGTGCTCAACCATACGAGGCACAGAAGGGCTTGTAGAAGAGAACAGCAAATGACGATAGAGTTTGACACAGTGGAACCCATCCATTTCCGGAGCTTGCTTTTGGGGTTGGTGGCTTTGAAGGCAATGACCACTGTGATTGTTTTTGCCAGTATTGAGGAGAGAGAGATGGAGAAAGTGACCCCAAAGGCAACCTGTCGTAGAATGCAGGTCAGCTTATCAGGATGGCCAATGAATATCAACGAACATGGAAAGCAGAGCATGAGGGAGACAAGGAGAATATAGCTGAGGTTCCGGTTGTTGGCTTTCACTATGGGAGTATGCCGGTATTTAATGAAGATTCCCAAACTGACAGCATTGATAAAACAGAAGAACATGCAGATCAGAGTCAAAGCGATTCCCAGAGGCTCCTCATAGGACAGGAATGTTTTCACTTTTGGGATACAGGCATCTCTCTCCTGATTGGACCATTGGTCCTCTGGACACTTTATACAGTTATCCATATCTGAGAAGTAAGAATATTGTATTAGGTTCTCACAAATTTGTGCAATAACACTTTAACAATAAAAATATGGATGTTTTGATACATATCGGCTAGTCACTTGGAGACAAGTATATTCGATATACGTAAAGATACCTTGCTGAAGACTTTCTTGGCTCATCTGACAGTGCCTCCCTAAACCTTAGATCCCAGTTATGTCCCCAGCTTGTTAATTCCTTAATTTATCCCTGGCTAGGATAATAGATTCTATCCAACAATGTAATAGCAACCAATAAGAAAGCAGTAGAATTCAGTCTGTGATAAGGAAGCTTATCATAGCTCAGGTAGGAGCTATAGAAAAGATGATGTGACTCTGAACAAGCAACCTGTCAGTTCTGGTAGAAGTGAGAAAACAGAATTTTCACACAAAAGACTACCAGTCCCAGAATGCACCAGGTTTCCAGCAGCCATGAGAGGGGCTGAAGTGAGAGAATGTGTGTGCAATCAAGAGAGCTATGAGGTAATCCCTAAGCACTCATCTCAAAGGGCAGGGCCTGATTCAACACAGCTGCGCTGTGTTAGGGAGCAGCACACATTAGAACAGGATAAGAATAGAGCTTATTCTTCAGATAACAGCTACAGAGGGAGGAAGAGATACAGAGACAACAACGGCTACAAGCACCAGTATCACCTGGAGAAACAGAAGCCAAGCCAAGCAGATAGAGAGAGAAGGAAACTCTCTGGAAGGAAGAGAAGAAAGGCCATTGGAAGGTCTGGGAGATTCCAAGGCAGTACTCATACTGGGAGGTATTCCAAAAGCCAGCAGAGTCCATTGGACTGGATTCAGCCAGAGGAATGGAGTGGCAGAGATAGGAATCACCAGTGGCTACCTGGAAGAGAGAAGACTGCATGTGGAAGGGACTTTCAGACCAAGGCCAGAAGGTATGTGAGAGAAGATCCAGCGTCCAGGGATCAAGATTGGAAGGCTGGACATCAGAATTGGATTACATATTGGCCAGGCTATACAGAGAGGAATAATGATAGCAGGAGAGGCTCAGGTATGAACACTGATCCAGACCCTATCTATAATAGAGAATGGCAGCAAGGGAATAAGCATTCTCATGATAGTGCCTTAATGAAAGACTCATCTGTGCCAATGTATGATATTGACCCTATGATTGTTGATGCAGGGGGAAATACAGCAGATGAAACTATTTACATGGACTGTTCTTTATCTAAATGCTATTGCTAGTTTTCTATGAGCAAACACATCAGCCATCACAAAGAAACCTAACTTTGTTCTTTATTTCCACTGCAAACAGCTCTTAAAGCAGGATTTGGGTTCACACAGTAGCAGCCAGCCAGCTAAAGGCTTTCAGCTGGTCCATTGATAGTAATTAGGGCTGCACCTGATTGTGTGTGTGAGCAAGGGAGAATCACTGCTGAGATCGGCGTGGAAAATAAGCAGAAGTTAACCTAACCAGCAAAGTTTATTCTTTACTTTGTGCCTTTGTATTTGGTAATTATTTGCTAAGAAAACATTAGCTAATTGCCTGACAAGCTGAAGGTTGTTTTTCTGGTTTACTTTGTGACTTTTGTTATCCATATAAAACACTGCAAGCAAGTAACCGCATTTATAGTGCTATCAAGCATACATGTGCTGGGTGAATTAAACCCCATCAATAAAAGAAGTATTTTATTGATCTTACCACTTGGTTTCACAACTCAAATTATTGTCATCAGCTGTGTTTGGGAGTGAATGAACTACAATACCCACAATACCTTGCAAGAATCATATGAATATATGCATCGTCAAGATTGTGTAAGTTCTCACCCTAGGCAGCCGTCTGACAAATGGCGTAGTTTTTCGGATTGCTCTTGCACCAAGAGGATTTACTTGTTGTGGATTACAAATAAAAGTCAAGTTTAAAGCTGTAAGAAGATTTTTTCCCTCGTCTGCACTTTGGAGGAAAAGTGGTTGTTCCAGGAAGCTGTCCCAGAGGAAAAGACCCTGTGAAAAGCTGGATTCATCACTGAGACAAGGTAATATGTACCTAGGCATGTCTAGTGGTGGATGTGTGTAAGCACAGGGGGTAATTGAAAAAAAAAAAGTTGAAAAAAAAAAAAAACACACCTGGTTGGAAGGTGCTGCTCTTTGGGGTTTTTTTTTCTCTCTTTTCTTGCAGGGGTCAAGATGGATCCGAGGGAGATGGCTCAGTGGATGGCAGCCCAATTCAGCAAGCAGCAGGAGCTATCACAGCAGGCCCAGGACACTGCTGTGAAGGCCTTAATGGAACAGCAGAAACCAGTGCTTGATCTGGTGCAAGCTCTAGTTCAGCTGCAGAGCCAAAGTGGAACAGATGCAAGACCAGCAGTTAGTACTGGTGCACCACATGTGGACAATGTGGGACTCAATCAAGGGATTGGGGCATTTAATTTTGGGAAATTAACTCCAGAAGATAATGTTGATGATTTTCTAGAGTCTTTTGAAAGAGTGGCACAGGCTTTAGCATGGCCAGAGACCCAGTGGGAAGTAAGGCTGGCAGCCTCATTAACTGGTGAGGCACTAGCAGCTTACAGAGCAATGCCAGCAGCCCAGGCTTTGATTTATAGGGATGTAAAAGCAGCTATTAGAGATCGCCTAGGGTTGTCTATTTCAGAGTATAGGCGAATGTTTAGAGCTGTTACATTGAAAGTGGGTGAGACACCCAGGGCTCTGAGTCAGAGAATCAGAAGTTTAGCTGTAAAATGGTTGGAGCCTGAGAAAAAGACAGTAGAAATGTTATTAGATAGTATAATGCTGGAACAATTTATGCTTGGGGTACCTAAAGATTTGAATGTTTTTCTTATACAGCAAAATTGCCAAAATCTTGGAGAGGCAACCATGCTAGCAGAGAGATTCTTGGAAGCCACGCAGGCTTGCCATAGAATGGGTGGCCCTCTAAAGATGGATGCTGAGGCTAGATGTGCTGTATCAGAAAAGGGAATAATTAAGAATGTTTCTGACAATGAATGTACTGTATCAAACCAGATGAGACAGTGGAATAGAAAGAAATGTTTCAAGTGTGGAAAAGTGGGACACTTAGAGAAGAGATGCCAGACACACACTAGTTTAATGGGTCTGGATTTAAAACAACCCAAGGAAGGATTTCTTTGATGGTTGATGTGCAAGGAATTACCACAAATGCATTATTAGACTCTGGGGCAGACCAGAGTATGATGTCAAAAAGGCTTTGGAAGAGGATAGAGGCCCAAGAAAGATTTGTGCCTAGAACCCCTGAAAGCCAAGTTCACATCAGATGCATTCATGGTGCTGCATCATCATATCCCACCTATAGGCTAAAGGTTAAGTGCCTAGGGAAACAAGAGGAAGTCCTATTAGCAGTGGTGCCTAGGCTACCCTTTGATTTGGTTCTAGGAAGAGACTGGCCAAGATTTAAGCAGGGTCTAGTGGAAGGACTAGGAAAAAAGGAGGGAGAAGGTTTAATGGTAGTAGCTCCCGGGCCTTTATTTGGAAGTCCTCAGACCCCAGCTAAAAAGATGGTTAAGCGTCCAGAAGACCAAGCTACCCCAAAGCAGATATTCGTCCTAAAGTACCATAAGGTCTCTGAGAAGGCCCAAGCTCCTAGGCGGGCAACCCCTCAGTCTGCTGGGTTTGACCTGTGCAGCATAGAAAATGTGATTGTACCTAGCCAAGGGAGAGCCCTGGTTGACACCGGTCTCCAAGTGGAAATACCAATTGGATGTTATGGGAGAGTAGCCCCAAGGTCCGGATTAGCCCTTAAATATTTCATCGATGTGGGTGCGGGAGTAATTGATCCCGATTACAGGGGCAATATTAAAGTTCTGTTGTTTAACTTTGGACAGAATGAGTATCATGTGAAGACAGGAGACAAAATTGCCCAATTGATTTGTGAGAGGCTAGGTTTTCCACCTGTGGAGGAGGTCACATCCCTAGAGAATTCTGAACGTGGAGCCAAAGGCTTTGGTTCTACTGATGTCAAAAGGGTTAAAAGCTTAGCTGCCACCTGTGCCCGAGAGAGGGAAGTGAGTGAAGAGGAAGATTTGGGACCCCAGGTATCTGATTGTAAAGAAAAATCAGAGCCCCAAATAGGTGAGGACCTGACAATGGTACAACAGGAAGAAATTAGGAAGTTGCTTAACGAATTCCCAGATGTGTTGACACCCATACCTGGGGAGACCCATTTGGTGGCCCATGAAATAATAACTCCACCTGGGAAATTGGTTCGTCAAAGGCCATACCGCTTGCCTGAAGCCAAAAGACAGGAGGTAGTGGCACAAGTCCAGGAGATGTTGGACATGGGGGTAATAGAGGAGTCAAAGAGTCCCTGGAATAGCCCCATAGTCCTGGTGCCGAAGCCTGATGGATCCTTAAGATTTTGTATTGACTTCCGGCAGGTAAACGCCATATCAGTTTTTGATGCATATCCAATGCCAAGAATTGAGGAGCTGCTAGACCAGCTGGGACAGGCTCAATACTTAACCACCCTTGATATGACAAAAGGATATTGGCAAATCCCGCTCACCAGGGAGTCGAAGCTGAAAACTGCGTTCAGCACCCCCGTTGGCCTTTTCCAGTTCAAGATGATGCCTTTCGGACTGCATGGAGCAGCGGCTACCTGCCAAAGGTTAGTGGATCAGGTACTTCGACCCCACCAAAGTTATGCTTTTGCATACATGGATGATGTCATAATCCATAGTAACACCTGGGCGGAGCATTTGGAGAGGATCAGGGCAGTCTTGTGCTCTATGAAGCAAGCGGGAATCACTTTAAACCCGAAGAAGTGTGCCTTTGCAAATAGGGAGGTAAAATACCTAGGCCACCTAGTGGGAAGAGGAAAAATTAAACCTCTATTAAGCAAAATAGATAGCATCAGGAATTTTCCTCCTCCAACAACCAAGAAACAACTAAGAAGTTTCTTAGGACTTATTGGATACTACCGCCGGTTTATACCGCAATTCGCAGAGAAAAGTGCCATTTTCACGGATATGCTGCGAAAGAATTGTCCAAACCAGATAAAGTGGACACCAGAAGCTGAAAAAGCGTTTTCAGTATTAAAAGAAAAATTGTGTACAGGACCGGTACTGAAAGGAGTAGACTTCAAGAAACCCTTTCTGGTTCAAACCGATGCATCGGATGTAGGGCTAGGAGCAGTCCTGTCCCAGTGCCATGATGGGGAGGAGCATCCTGTGATGTACCTGAGCAGGAAGTTGTCACTGGCTGAACAAAAGTATTCCACGATAGAAAAAGAGTGTTTGGCTATCAAGTGGTCAGTGGAGGCGTTAAGGTTTTACCTTACAGGGAGAAAGTTCCAGTTGGTCACGGACCATGCCCACTTAAGTGGTTGCAGCAAATGAAGAACCACAATGCCAGGTTGACACGCTGGTACATGGCCTTACAGGCGTTTGATTTTCAGGTTGAACATCGTGCCGGGAAGTTACACAAGAATGCGGATGCACTTTCCCGTATTACGGACTGTAGAGAAGAAGTTTCACCAGTAAAACCAGTCCGTAATAACTTAAGCAGGGGGGTATGTGATAAGGAAGCTTATCATAGCTCAGGTAGGAGCTATAGAAAAGATGATGTGACTCTGAACAAGCAACCTGTCAGTTCTGGTAGAAGTGAGAAAACAGAATTTTCACACAAAAGACTACCAGTCCCAGAATGCACCAGGTTTCCAGCAGCCATGAGAGGGGCTGAAGTGAGAGAATGTGTGTGCAATCAAGAGAGCTATGAGGTAATCCCTAAGCACTCATCTCAAAGGGCAGGGCCTGATTCAACACAGCTGTGCTGTGTTAGGGAGCAGCACACATTAGAACAGGATAAGAATAGAGCTTATTCTTCAGATAACAGCTACAGAGGGAGGAAGAGATACAGAGACAACAACGGCTACAAGCACCAGTATCACCTGGAGAAACAGAAGCCAAGCCAAGCAGATAGAGAGAGAAGGAAACTCTCTGGAAGGAAGAGAAGAAAGGCCATTGGAAGGTCTGGGAGATTCCAAGGCAGTACTCATACTGGGAGGTATTCCAAAAGCCAGCAGAGTCCATTGGACTGGATTCAGCCAGAGGAATGGAGTGGCAGAGATAGGAATCACCAGTGGCTACCTGGAAGAGAGAAGACTGCATGTGGAAGGGACTTTCAGACCAAGGCCAGAAGGTATGTGAGAGAAGATCCAGCGTCCAGGGATCAAGATTGGAAGGCTGGACATCAGAATTGGATTACATATTGGCCAGGCTATACAGAGAGGAATAATGATAGCAGGAGAGGCTCAGGTATGAACACTGATCCAGACCCTATCTATAATAGAGAATGGCAGCAAGGGAATAAGCATTCTCATGATAGTGCCTTAATGAAAGACTCATCTGTGCCAATGTATGATATTGACCCTATGATTGTTGATGCAGGGAGAATACAGCAGATGAAACTATTTACATGGACTGTTCTTTATCTAAATGCTATTGCTAGTTTTCTATGAGCAAACACATCAGCCATCACAAAGAAACCTAACTTTGTTCTTTATTTCCACTGCAAACAGCTCTTAAAGCAGGATTTGGGTTCACACAGTAGCAGCCAGCCAGCTAAAGGCTTTCAGCTGGTCCATTGATAGTAATTAGGGCTGCACCTGATTGTGTGTGTGAGCAAGGGAGAATCACTGCTGAGATCGGCGTGGAAAATAAGCAGAAGTTAACCTAACCAGCAAAGTTTATTCTTTACTTTGTGCCTTTGTATTTGGTAATTATTTGCTAAGAAAACATTAGCTAATTGCCTGACAAGCTGAAGGTTGTTTTCTGGTTTACTTTGTGACTTTTTGTTATCCATTTTAAACACTGCAAGCAAGTAACCTCATTTATAGTGCTATCAAGCATACATGTGCTGGGTGAATTAAACCCCATCAATAAAAGAAGTATTTTATTGATCTTACCACTTGGTTTCACAACTCAAATTATTGTCATCAGCTGTGTTTGGGAGTGAATGAACTACAATACCCACAATACCTTGCAAGAATCATATGAATATATGCATCGTCAAGATTGTGTAAGTTCTCACCCTAGGCAGCCGTCTGACAAGTCAGAAGCTTTCATTGTGGAAAAAAAACAGTAAAGAAAATGAAATAAATATGCAATTAATTTAAAATACAGTATTTCACAGGGAATTTTTAGCAGTCCTGATGTCTCTCTGTGTCTGGTGTTCATGTGTGTGTGTGTGTGTGTGTGTATCTGTTGCCTGTTGTGTGTGTGCTGTGCAGAGGGGTAGCTGAAGATAGTGGGGCTTTTACTGAAGACATATTGTGTGGATTGTGGCAGATGGTGGGAGATAGTTTTGTGAATGGGCTACTTTTCAGGATGGTGGGTCAGTTTCAGTGGGGAGTTTTTAGAAGTGGGCCATTTGCATGGGGAGTTTGTTTTAGAGTGGGGCAGTTGTGTGGGGATATTTTGAGGGGTGGGACAAATTTCAGGGTAGTGAGACAGCTGTGGCGGAGTAGTCTATGGGAGTGGGTCAATTAGGGGGCAATAGTTATTGGGAGTGGAGACAGTTTGTGTAGTGCAGAGGCATTTGGTGAATTTGGAATCTAATTGCAGGGGGCAGTTCTTGAAGTGGGACATTTTGCAGGGAGGTGGGAAATTTGGCAGGAATTTTTTAGGGGTGGGACAGTTTGTGGCATGTTAGGTGAATTACAAGGGAGTGGTGGGGCAGTGTGTGGGTTAGTACTTTAGTTGTGAGGGGATAGATTTTTGGGGTGGGGCGATTCTAGAACAGTACATTTTGGGAATGTAGCATCTTTAGGGGTGTGTGGCAGGTGCAGAGGGCAGTTGGTGAGATGGGGCAGTTGCAGGCTGGTATTTTTTAGGGAAAGGGCATTTTGTGGGGTATTTCTGGGGGTGTAATAGTTATAGGGTGGTGGGCAGTCATAGGAGATACAAAAATATAACAATATAACAGCACTGGTCCATGTAAAAATATTTTTGGACTCTTTAATATCTGTTAATTGATATTGTCAAGGTCCATTTTTACTTTAATTAATTTTAAAAACATTCTTGAAGTTTTCAAAGCTCAGTTCATATCTCAGATATATCCCAGTTTGTGGGCCAGGGCTTCCTTCTATTTGAAAATGAAATAAGACAGAAAAGTGATTTGTATTCATTTTTCTTTCATTGCATTTTGATAATGAAACAATAGAGGGAAATGTGTTGAGATTTCCTATTTCATTTCAAACAAAAGCACATCTCCATTGCTGGGTGACTGAACCATGATGAAGTGACCCCTCTGTTGGAACTGAGCAGAGGAAGAGCCCCAGTCGCCCCCCCCCCCCCTCTGGTTCTGACCCAATACTGTTGTGAGCATCAGCTGTATGTGCCTTTGGTAACCATGGCGAGTATTGAAGCTGTCAGTCCTGAAGGTCCAGCTCGGGGAGCAAACGGCTGTATGACTGCAACTGATGTCTTTGTTGAAATTGTTTGAGCACCAGCTAAAAAATTGGAAATGTCCAATTGTTTATTTTTTGTGTTGTAAATTTTGTATTGATCAATCACAAAAAACACAAGACAAAACCATCCCAAACATCGAAGGAAGATACACCATAGATGAACAATACTGAGCACCATTAATGGAGAGACGGAAACTGTACCACATATCACCAAACCGGAGAAATAACACTCCCAGAGACGCATACCACCAACTTCCACCTAAAACTCTCAAGAAGACTTGAGAGCATCCAGTAAAGATATCCGCTATGTCTTCTAAGGGGTATGTTTACTAAACCGTGCAATTGTGCGGGTACCTTAGCGCATGCTAATGGTGATTTTTGTGCCCCGCACGCGTGCGCGTCACACTAACGGGCCCGCTCAAGTGTGCGGCGCGCTGATGTGCGATAGGGGCGTGGAAAGGCATTCCGAGGGCGGAGGAAGGCTCCCGAGGGGCGGAGGTATGGGGTCAATGGGTGGAGAGTGGGCGGAGAGAGGCTCCCCGCACAGGAGCGGGGCTGAAAATCAACCTAAAAAATACCGCGAGTGAAAACCTCGCGGTAAAGGCCATTTAAAGGGAAGAGAAACCATTTCCGTCAGCAATGTACAGCAAAACCGGGGAAACCAACAAAACGTGAGCAGTGTGATACATGTGCACAGAACAAAATTGCAAATAAAACATGAAAATGACCACAACAAAAATTCTAAAAATTATAATTCATCTGGCCAATAGTGATATTAATGGGCAACCATAAAAACACTCCCAGGAAAGCTCCAAAAAAAAGAAATTCCCTTTTTTGTATAGCTTTTTTGTATAGCTTTCCTGAGAGTGTTTTTTATGGTTGCCCATTAATATCACTATTGGCCAGCTTGGTTATCTTTTTTTCCCCCTTTTTGCGAGGTCGTTTTTGGGTTTTACTTGCACTTTTGTTTCCATACAAGGTGAATGAGCCCACACTAAAAATGTGCAGAGCAGAGTTCCTGACTCTTTCTGCCAGGTTTCCTATCTCCAGGGACTGCACTTTCTCTGTGGCCACAGTGTGGTGCTGCAGACACAGTCATTATCTATAGGACCAGAAAGTCACAGGTTCAAATCCCAGCTGGGGCTCTTGTCAACCCAGTCCCCAAGTTGCAGATGTCCAAGACATCAACAAGGTTAGATATAGTTTGTCACATTCTTCCTTGCTTCTCACCACCACCAAAATATTGTCTATTAGACAACGTTTTGGTGGTGGTGAGAATCGAGGAGGACTGTGACACATTCTATTTACCCTTTTGATGTCTAGGACATCTGTACCTTGCCCACTCACAATCTTAAATGACAGAGGTGTAATCCAGCCCTGGAGGATCACAAACCAGTCAGGTTGGCAGGATATCTCTAATGCATATATATCTCATGCATATTCATTAGGGGTATCCCAATAACCTGACTGGTCTGCGGCCCTCCAGGACTGGAGTTGCCCACCCCTGGTCTATACAGTGTGTGTTGGCTGCAAACACCTTCCACAGCCCACACTGCCAGCACTGTTGCCAGGATTGGCCTGCCAATGTGCATAATGAGGAGCAAGGTACCATGGGTATAGCCTGGACAGGGTGGGCTGGCCAGGATGCATCTGCAGAGGGCATAGGGCACTGGCTGGGACATTGTAGTGGCCGGCCACCACCTACACTGACAGGCTGACCTTAGTATGTCCTGCTGGGGGATCACTCTCACCCTGACTGTGCAGTGATGACAGCATAGCTAGGCACCCCCATAGTGCTATATGGCATTTTCCCTCATGTGGTAGTTATGGGGTTCCTTTTGGGGCCCAGTCACTGATTTATCTGCTTGCTGTTCATGCTGACATCCCAGTTCTGGGTGCATGTATCTCCACCAGGAATGTGCACTATGGACTAGCTGGCAGACTGTCTGCAGCTGGTATGTGTCTTGCTGGAACACCTTGCAGGGTGCAGTGGCTGAAGGCTTGCTGAAGGAGAATATCAGATAGTGGGGGTGCAACTTTGCATATCCAGGTCTAAAGTCTGTCTGCTATTGTGTTAGGGATGTGTACAGAGCTGCTTTGACTGCCTTGTAGGGTGTCTGTTCCCCTGCAGGACTGGGGTTGATGGTCTACTCTACTGCCACCATTGCAGGGAGGTAGACTGTGGATCTGTTGCTAGGTGACCCTGTTTGCCACCCAAGGGGGGGGGGGTTGTTGTACATCAGTGGTCTTCAACCCAATCCTATGGGGCCCACCAGCCAGTCAGGTTTTTGGGATATCCCTAATGACTATGCATGAGATATATATGCATTAGAGGTATCCTGCCAACCTGACTGGTTTGTGGCCCTCCAGGGCTGGATTTGGAGACCCCTGCCTTGCACCTCTGGCTGGTGGGCCCCATGGGACTGGGTTGAGGACCACTGTTGTACCATGGCCTATAAGGGGTTCCCCTAACTGAGACAGACAGAGATATCCAAGGAGTTTCATTCAGAAACTTCCTCTCACAGATTAACACTGCTTTGGACCTCTGGCATGGCCTCTACCAGCTATGGAAGGTGCTGTGGACCTGGTGCTGGGTGCCTCACCGCACCCTCAGGGTGAGCACAGTACCCGCACAATGTGACGGTGTGTAGCTACTCTGTGCCAGTAAAACACACGGTCAGTACCCCCTACCAGGCCGAGGTGCTGTGGGGGTGCACATGGTCACTTCCCCCTACCAGGCCGAGGTGCTGTGGGGGTGCATTCCCCATCTTGTGTTTATCTGTGGACAGCTGATTTGCATGTGCTGTGCATCATGGGTACGGGTGTGCTAACCCTATCCTGGTGACCACAACAGACTGTCTGTGTGGTGACGTGCAGGCTTTCTGCAGCCAGCCTGTGGTTTGCTAGTAGCTATAGAGCTGTAGGCCAATGGTTACTTCACTGCCTGTGAAGCCAGAGGTCATGGATTCAAACCCACAGTGGGGTTCTTTGCTAGGGCTTCCCAAAGCATTATCTCTTTTTAATGTACATTTTTGCTGCCAGCAAAAACACCCTCAGCGTACTGTACCCATAAGGTGCCTCTGAGGGCGCTTTATAGGGCGCACTATAGGGCACCTTATGTTTCCCGTCCATGTAAGGTGCACTATACATTATCCTGTGACGCAACTTATAGGGTGCCCTTTAGGGGACATTTTAGGGTACCGTGGCGGACAGTGCACTTTAAAATGTGCCTTATGGGGCGCCTTATGTTAACACGCTTTGAGAGTGCTTTTGCTAGTAGTGATAATTAAAATAAAAATAAAATGCCTCCTAAAGCAATCTTCCCCATAATACGTAATGCCTCAGCCAGCCTTGTTCATTGGGCACTGTGGGGGATTGAACCCCTGATACCTGCACCATTGATCAGTGTCTTAACCATTGTGCTGTGGCTCTGTTTCTGTGCTTGCACATCAGTGTGCCGCCTTATGCCTCCCAATATGAAAAAGCCTCCAAAAACATTAGCACGCCGTCTTATGCCGCCCAATATTGCACTGGCTCCTAAAGTAATGCCTCAGCCAGCTGTCTTCATTGGGTACTGTGGGGGATCGAACACCTGATCCCTGTACCATTGGTCAGTGTCTTAACCATTGTACTGTGGCTCTGTTTTCCTGCTTGCACATCAGCGCGCCACTTATGCCTCACGCGCAGCCATCTCATGCGCTAATGTGCGGGGCGCACATGGGCGCAGCGCACCTTAGCGCATATGCAAATTCAGGATTTTCTTTTTCAGCCTGGAACGCCCACTGCTTATATGGCACCCACACACTACCGCGGCCCGCACATTACCGGGGTTTTAGTAAACATGCCCCTAAGTCTCTTCCACCCACCCATCCCTCGCCCCAACCCACCCTCTCACCACCCAACCAGAAACAAAGCAAGAAAAGAGAAAAAAATAATATAAACAGAGATAGAGAGCAGGAAGGGCAGAAACTACCCACCACCTGTAACAGCAAAGAGACAGGAGGCAACAGGGAAATGAAAGACCCCCAGAAGAGCAGAGTCCCAGGATAAGGCAAGAAACTGCCCTTCAGTTCTCACAAGGTAACATCCGAATCCACAAAACGTACAGCCGTGCACTCCTGCGGTGAGTTTCTTGAAACGGTAGATATCCCACACTTTAACCATCCATTCATCGAAAGATGAGGCCCAAGATCTCTTCCAAAATCACGCTATAACAAACGGAGCTGCGAGGCACAAACAATTAGAAATACGGCAGGACTGATTCTCGAGAAGATCAGAGGACAGGAAAACCAACACACAAGATTCAACGTTAAAGGCAAAGCAAACATTCAAAGATCGGGTAATATAATCATACACAAGGGAGCAAAATTCCTGCAGACCACCTCATGTGCTCAAAATCAGCTCTTCGGCCACATAATCTCCAGCACAGTGGATCATCAGCACGGTTCCACTGGAAGAGATCGGGCAGGAGAACAGACATGCAAAACAAAATCTGTATTGCAAGCTTGGTGGCCGGACCTTTTATAAGCTGTATGAGTTAAAGTGGTGAGAATGTGGCCCAATGTTTATGCATAGATTTCACTATATAGCGCAGTGCCGTAGAATACGGTAACACACATACTAAAGACTCTTCAGGCAATGGATGTTTATATTTTATTTTTAGTTATTTAACTTTTTTTTTACCGCTTTATCATTTTAGTCATAGCGGTTTACAAGTAAAAGCAACTATTCGCTGTAATTCCTGCTGAGTTCTGTATACTTGTTCTATGTCAAAATAGTGCAGTATATAAAATCAAATAAATAAATATTCAGTCATTGGCATAAAATATCCAGACTGGGGGGATAGAGACTATATTCAGTCGCTGTCCTATTAGTTTATGCAGCAAAGGTCAGGCCAGCCTTTAAATTTGTTAACCTTTGCTACTTAGGGATAACAGGACAGTGCCCGAGTATCGTTGCTGCCTGTTAATTGCCGTCTCCCTCCTCCACTGCATCCCCGGAACGCTCCACTACTATCTGACTAGTATTCTGGCACTCACTGGGCACCCGCGGGTCTTCTAACCGTGTTAATCACTTTGAATATTGGGCCCATAAAATTCAGAGCACAAGGGATAAGGAAGTATTTCATTTGTGTTCCTACTTTCGGCCCTGTCCCTTTTCCTTTAGAATGTGACCATGGGCATTCAAAATGTGATGCATCACCCACCGCTTTCATTGGAGACCTCTCCGGCTGGACATGGAACACAGTCATAGCAGCAGATGGGCTTTCCTTCCCGGGTTAATTTCCTAAAGCCCGGCGGACAGCTCTGACTGCATCTGGACTGTGGAGGCGTCTATGCAATGAGAAACAAATGTGGATAACTGGAAAATGCTTTTTAAAATGTATTGTTTCTTTCCTGTCTACTTCTGGCCAATTCAGACCTTTTACCTTCAGAAGCTCATTACCAAGCCCTTCAGTAGAATACAGTGCTGAGTTACAAACCCTCTTTTACAGAAGAAATTCTGAAACAAGTTACTATCTGAAATCGGAAGTTTAAATTAGAATGGGAATGATTTGAGGGACTGTATCTGGCAGTGAGAAAGAATTTTAAAAATTATAAAGGCTCGCTTTAAAGTTAACAGTTGAAGAAGAAAATTGCATTGGAAGATGTCTGGACTATGACAGCACAGACGGAAGGTGCTTCATCTATTTCAGTTCTATATTTCTGGAAATTTTCAGAAAATAGCTGCGCATATGAATACCATATACTGGTTGACTTGGTATAGAAACTGTCCATTTGGCCTTGACAAAAGTAAATCTGTCATTGTATAAAAAGATGGCTAATTCTGAGAACTCCTCAAGGGTTATAAAGTTGTAACAAGGTGATTAGCCCTTACACATGTACACAAAAAAAAATTTGTGCTTGTTGTTAAGTGCCGTCAAGTCGGTTTGATCTGCTCTAGCAGGGCATTCAAAGATAAACAATAGATTTTGACAGCCAGGGGGATACGGGAGGGATGTAATACTTACTGTCTCTCTAGGGTGCCACCACCTTCAACCAAGTCTGGGAATGCCCTGCATCTGTAAAAGCACTAAACATCATTGAGAGAGTCACAAATATCCCAGGGCACCAGAAGGGGAAAAAAGGGCATGCAGAGTGGCAGAATGAGAATCAGAACCTACCATCAAAAGGGCAAAATAGTAATAAGAACAGAATGAACATCTCAAAATAGAGCAAATGAGCATCTTAGACAGTGGAGCATACCATGTCATTGAGAGGAGAAAAAACCCACCAACATTAGCAGGAAGACTCCAAGGCATAGGCAGAGGGGTAAAACAGAAAAAAGAAACACAGTGCAGATTATTCCAAGGCAGTGTGGGTGAGATAAAGCAGCAATAACACTGGTAGGAAGGCACAGAAAGAAGAAGACCGCTACTGCACCTAAAAAGCCATTTACTCAATTGTCCCAAACCCACTTCTCACCCCTTACCATAATGTAATCCACAGTTACACCCAGGGTGTGATACACCCAGGCTCCCCCCACCCCAGGACTAAGTGGGCAAGGAAGTAGTGAGGGGGGACAGTGTGCCGAAGCACATGGCCTGCCACCCTGCTGATGTCCTGCCAAGCCAAGTCGTCCCCACCCCATCCTGCTGATGGAATCGGCATTGGCTTGGCATGGTGGCGGGGGGTGTCATGGCCATGGATTCTGTCCAGGGTGGAAGAAACTCTTTGGCTCGCCCTACTGCCTCCAAACCTGACAGTGCACCCTCCCAATTCATGCACTCCCCATCAACACCTACAACCCTCTACAACTTTCCAACCTCACCATAGGGCAGATAAGATAAGGTATAACAATAACACAAGCATAAAAGTACTTTCTGTGCTCTTTCATAGGAAGTCAGAACTCTCCCCTCACAACTTTCTGTGGTTAACCCTTCGACATCTTTGAGAGGCCTCCCTCCATCTCCTAGGAACTAACCCATTCCACCATACCCATTAAGGAAGTAACAGTCTCTAGCTAGGCTTAGAGGTGTCCATCTCCTTAGCCTCCAGGGATTACTTCGGAGTCAAAAGCTCAAGGTGACTAACAGGCATCTTCCGTCTCTCTGCTGGTGATCCACTTCACTCTCCGCAGTGCGAGCCAGACTGGACAGTTCTTCCACAAGATCTAAACACTCATCCAACTCAGAAATGTGATAGGACTTGCTCTCAAGTTCAAAAAACAGGGCAAATGGGAAGCCCCAATTGTACTTGATCCCTTTGTTCTGAAGAATGTGTGTTAACAGGTAAAAACTGTGTCTCTTTTCAAGAGCTTAAGGAGAAAGATCTGGGAAGATCTGCAAACTGTATTGGTGATACTCAATTATACGCTTCCCTCTCGTATGTTACAACAAAGTCTCTTTATCTTGAAAATAATGGGCCTGGGGCAGTCTGACTTCTTCACACGACTGCAAAATCCCCTGTGGGCTCTGTCAATGCATACCTTTGTCTTCTCCCGAGAACACAGAAAACGTACAGATCTTGCACCATGCGCACAACATCCTCCTCGCAGTCTGCAGGCTTTGGCCATCCAAGTACTCTGATGTTACATCACCTCTGTCTGGTTTTCAAGTCATCTTGGTGCTCCTGAGCTTCCAGGCCCAAGGCCTCCAGGTTCTTTAGTTTTGATTGGAAGAGCACTGTGGCATCTATCTGCTCCCCAATATTAATCTCATTTTGTGTTACCCTGCTTTCTAAAGATTTAGGTTCTTGCTTAATTTATCCGATAACCTTGGAAAGGTTTCCCCTAAGCACTTTAAATTCCTGAAAGAACTCCAGAAAGTCTGTCTTGGTGATCAGCGCCTCCAGCACTGCGAAGCTTCAGATATGCCCGCTTGCTTTATAGAGGAGGAGTAAGACCTTCAGGTCCTCTAAATTTTGCCAGGGCCTCAGCGTAGCTAGGCTTTTGTTCCATATGCTACCAACCCGACCGTTCCACAGAGAGTAGGAGTTTGCTTCTTCAACTTATGCAGTATAGTTCTGCCTTGTAGTCACACATATACTCATCCTAATCTTCACAGAGGAGTCAGAAAGATAGAAGTGATGCAGAACAATAACCTCCATAGAGAACACTAGGATCATGAGCACGGAGGGCAGGAATTCCAGGCCGGGGAAAAGAGTATTTTCTCAGGCGGTAAGACACAAGGGAGCACCAGCCATCAACGGGGCCTTCATCCACATGCATGTAATTTGTGCTTCAACTTGCTGGGACACTGCTTTGAGCTACAAAATGCTGCCCAATATGCACACAAGATAGGCTGCATGCTACCTACCACAGATATGCGGCTTGGTATATTGGTTGTGTCTGATGATCTTAAAGTAGCTAAACAGGTGGAAAAGGCGACAGCAAAAGCTAGAAGGATGCTTGGGTGCATACGGAGAGGAATGGCTAGCAGAAAAAAGGAGGTGATAATGCCTCTGTATAAGTCTTTGGTGCGACCTCATTTGGAGTATGGTGTGCAATTCTGGAGACCGCACCTTCAAAAGGATGTGAACAGGATGGAGTCGGTGCAGAGGGTTGCTACCAAAATGATTAATGGGCTTCATTATAAAGCATATGAGGACAGACTTAAGGATCTTAATATGTACACCTTAGAGGAAAGGCGGGATAGAGGTGATATGATTGAGATGTTTAAATACCTCCGTGGCATAAATGTTCAGGGAGAGAGCCTCTTTCAATTGAAAGCAAGTTCTGCTACGAGGGGACATGGGATGAGGGTGAAGGGAGATAGATTCAGGAGTGATATGCGGAAATATTTCTTTACGGAAAGAGTAGTGGATCCGTGGAATAGTCTCCCAGTGGAGGTGGTAGAGATGAGGACAGTAACTGAATTCAAGAAAGCATGGGACCAACACAGAGGATCTCTAAAGGCAAAGAGTGGACTGTTGTAGTTGTTATGGAAGGACAGACTAGATAGGCCATGTGGTCTTTTTCTGTCGTCATATTTCTATGTTTCTATGTTTCTATGTTTATATTAAGGAGCGACCCTTCTGTTCTTATTACTGCCAGGCTATCAGAGAAATGAGGATCATATATGGCCCCAGATTGCATGGGATTCTTATGCGGATCACTGTTCAGGATAAAATATCTTCACCAATCTTGCATCATAGCAGGAAGGATTGTGTAACACTTTACCAGTCATCAGCAGAGCCTTCCAGCTGTACTTCCAGACATGCTCCAATATGAGATTCTTGAAGGCACTGTTCATTTCATCCACGGGCTACTATCTCAGCCCCAAAAGGCCGCCATCTCTCCACTCCTCTCTGATGTCATGTAAACTTAACATGTGACTGCCATGGTACTGTCCCCACGTGCAGCATACCGCTGTGGAGGCCTCAGTTCACAATCACAAAGATCTTCTGCCTGAGATGTTCCTCATGAATAATCTCCCCATTAGAGCATGGATTGAGTATCTCGGAACTAGCAACTGAATCAACAACAAGGGACTGTTGTGTTAAAATGCTATTCACCGGATCAGTTGAAGGTAGGTACGGAGCTGTGGTGTTAGGCAGCCATTATTTATTTATTTTATTTATTTATAGTCTCTTATATACCGCACTATTCAGCATCAGCGCGGTTTACACGGAACAAATGCTCATTACAGTTAACATGTATGAGTTTACATATAACAGGGGACAGAAACTTGGCTAACAGGGGTAAACTATTTACAGACTTATTACATGGAGTCGTGATCAAAGCAGTTGCATAGAAAACACAGTTCGCTTCATAGGTTTGAGTGTCAACATGGTGAGTTGCTTGTGGTACTGTGAATTTGACTGGGATTGGTACCGGTGGTGTCCTGAGTTTTTAGGGGGTGCAGTCAGGGTCTATCAGGTACTTGTTGAATAGGTGTGTTTTGAGGGCTTTCCTAAACTGTGATAGATTCTTAATAGCCCGGATGTCATGGGGTAATGCGTTCCAGTATCTTGGTGCACTGAGACTGAAGGCCCTGTTGGCTGTTGATTTGGTGCAGGCAGTAAGTGCCTTCGGGACTTTTAGGGAGTTTATAGCCGTGGCTCTTCTTATTCTATTTGGGGATGTGGGATGGATGAAGGCAGTTACTGATGCAGGTGAAAGATTGTGAACAGCTTTAAAGGTGATTATCAAGGTCTTGAAGACCTTGATAATCACCGATGAGCTCATTACCATCGAGCTCATCGGTGCCCCCCCAATGATGGTTTTAAATGTTTTGTGCCATTCTGGAATCAGAGAGGCATATTTTTTTTTATTACCACATTGGACTCGCTTTTGTAATGTCGCTATGCAACATAGACATTATCGCACTGGACACATATAAATTCGATCCATTATAAATGACTCTTGGGGCTTGTATGTGATCGACACATTTGAATGGGCATTTTCAGAAACACAAGTCTTGACTAGAGCTTCTCTCCACTATGACCCAGCTGACGTCACTTTCAGGGCCCGATATAAGATCCCTCTGCTGCATTCTCCACGGGAGCATCTATCTAGCAGCCTGGTTTCCCCTCTGGGGTGAGAGGTGCCAGTTTGGAGGCTGGCGAATTGGAGCGGGCAGCCCAGCTGACGTCACCTCCTTGGGCCCTAATATAAGTTTTCTGCTACGGCGCTAGCCGTTGGAGCGTCTCCTAAGGGGCGTGTCCAAAGGGGCATTGCCACGCCCCTTGTGAGCCCCTTAGGAGCACATTAGGAGCTACACCAGCTTTACAGTACCGATAATGCCGGGAGGAAAACGAAAGAAGAAAATCTCAGCCGAGACTTCTCAAGCTGGTGCTTTTGAGAAGCATTTGGTTTCGACTCCTCGTGTCACCATCTCAGGTACTGTGCCTCCCGCCCCTTCCAGTGAGGGAGTGAGTTTAAGCTCCGTCGAGCGTACCCCTCCGCTCCCACCTGGTTTTTTAGAACTGTCTGGTGAACTTTCCCCTAATGCTGTGTCATCTCGGCGTGGTGTAGTTCCAAGGGTGGTCTCCTGGGATCCCCCTTCTACTCCCTCTGCTGCAGTTCCAACTTCTGGAGTTACCCTTTCGGATGTGTGGTAAGTGGTCACCCGAACAGAAAAGACTCTTGCTGGGACTGTTTTGTTGTTATGCCAATTTACAAGGGACGCAGTAGAACAATTTCAGTCTTTCGATGCACAAGTTGGGGCCCTCGGCTCTGCTGTTGCAAAATTGGAATCCCAAGCGGTGTTTGCCTCTGAATTTTCAGCGGCTCACGCAAAGGATAGCCTAATTTTGCATCAAAAACTTGAGCATCTAGAAAATATGTCACGTGTTAAAAATCTGAGATTGCTGAATTTTCCTATTTGCTCTCTGTTATCCCCTTTAATTTTGCTTAGAAAATATTTAAAGGAAGCCCTTATTTTCTAGCAAGCTGATTCTTGCATTATTGCTAAATGTTATTATCTTTCTGTAAAGAATGTGCCTCGCAGCTCTGCGGATCAAGAAGAGGCTCTTCCTGCTCCTGAGAATTTTAAGTTGACGGCTTTTTAGAAGAGTCCCAAGATATTATCACCTCTCGAGCTTCATTACTAGTGACCTTCTCCTCCGAGGAGGAAAAGGTTGATGTTTTAAAGGCGTACTTTAGGAGAAAAGAGGTGAAGTTTTGTGGAGAACAAAATCAGATATTCCCTGATGTTTCTTTCTCTACACAATCACGTAGGAAACTTTTTCTAGCACTAAAGCCTAGGGTTCTCGCTTTAGGGGCTACTTTCTTCTTAAAATACCCTTGTAAATGCTCTGTCACTCTTGGTTCAGATAAATTTATTTTTTTGTCACCCTCCGATTTGGAAAAATGGATTTTGGAAAGGGAAAAGCCTAAAGGTAGTGTGTGAACCAGGGAGGGGGAGGGTTCTCATCCGGCTGCTTTTGTTGGCTATAGACTCCTTCGGGATTCTTTAGCCTTGTTTATTTTTGTATATTTACCTATTGTAATTTTCTGACATGTCTCCCCATTTATGTGGGTTGAAATGGTACTATTAACTTTCTTTTATTGCTTACTTAATTTGTTTTCTTTTTTTCTTCGTTATAAATTTTACTCTACTATATTGTAAAATTATTCATAAATAAATAATTTAAAAAAAAAAGAAACACAAGTCTTGACTAGAGCTTCTCTCCACTATGACCTTGTCCTCATTAGTGCCCCTTTTCCAATATAATGGTCCAACTGACTCCCTCACAACAGTTTTGCTTCAAGTGTACTTGAGAAAGTCATAATATATAAACAAAATACCGTTCTATAATCTACTACTATTTATCATTTATAAAGTGCTAAAAGGCGTATGCAGCACTGTACAAATACATAAAAAGACAGTCCCTTCTTGAAGAACTTACAATTTAGTTAAGACAGACAATACAATACAATACAAGAGAAATGAGGGTTCAATAGGGAGAGAAGACTCAAGGAAACACGAGGTTAGGATCCAAAAGCGGCTTTGAAGAGGTAAGCCTTTAGCATGGATTTGAAGAGGGAAAGAGATGAGACTTGATGTAAGGATAGAGGAAGCTTGTTCCAGGTATAAGGAGCAGCAGGGTGAAAGGAGTGAAGTCTGGAGTTGGCATTAGAGGAAAAGGGCATAGAGAGAAGGAAGCCAGAGGAGGAGCGAAGTTCATGAGGAGGGATGTAGAGAGAGAGAAGAGAGGAAAGGAAAGGTAAAGAGGGGCAGTAGAGTGAATGCATTTATAGGTTAGAAGAAGAAGTCTGAAATGGATACGGAAAAAGGGGAGCCAGTAAAGTGATTTCAGAAGAGGGGTTATATGAGTGTATCGGGGCTGGCTAAACACCTCATAGAAATATCACAACCTATTGCATTAAAATACTAAGTAGTTCTTTGTATGAAGGTGGGCTTTATAGGGTAGTGATGGGGTGAAGTTGTTGACCACATTGTGGAAATGCTGAGGGTTAACCTGTTTTATCCTGTCTGAATATGACCCTTCTTGATGTCTTTTATGGGTAAATTCTCACTTTCAGCTTTATGTAGATATAAAATATTTTCTCTCTTATTGTTTCATCCTTATTTGCAAAGTTTACTGTTCTGTTATATTGGTATTAAGCAGGATTTATAGTTGTCAGTAATACTGTAGCAGTTTTTCTCGCTACCATGCAGCATACATGATATTTGCATGGTTTGGTGCCTTTCATCATGCTCCAATATTAATTATTTCTGACCTGAGTGAATATGTTCGCCCATACAATCGCCTTTTCGTTGATGGTGAAATCTTGGCCTGGGGGAGCATAAGGATTATAATTCCCAACAATTTCTGCACGCTTTGTCCCATTGGATAGTTGGAATATATTGATAATATCATATCCAGTGGAGATATTACCGTTCTCATCAAAAAAGATCTCTTCACCCAGCATGTTCCTGAAGTGCACGTTCTTCAGATAATGATGAAGCTAAAGAATGAGAGGCAGATTTTCACCGAGGGTGCCTAAATTCAGATTAGACATGTCAAGCTCATACAAACCAGATTTTTTTTCCTCTTTTTTTGTAGGTTAGAAAATATAAGGGCATGTTTACTATAGTGAGGTAGGAAGCGCTGGAGTAATGCTTTGCAACATCCAAACGAATTTTATATTACTGTATATATCATTAAGTTATTCTGTACATAGTTTCCCCGGTTGTCCTATTGTTGAAGTTCCCTGTTCAATATAAAACTCAATATTACTTGTATACATTGTAGTATGTTCTTGTTCAATGTACACCGCACTGATTGTAATAGCGCGGTATAAAAGAAGTGTTAAATAAAATAAATAAATAAATAATGCGCAATTAGTGTTCCTTCCTACCATAGCAGAAGAAGAGTCCATACGCTAAAAGCACTGGGTGTTGCTATGGAAGGGAGACAATATACCAAACTAGGCACTGTCAGGCACACGGTAGTACTGTCTGTGCATCTGGTGCACATGTGCGCTGTGATGGGATGAACTACATGCCCCCCATACTTGCATGCTAACTCCAGTGAAACCTCCCAAGATACTGGTGCCACCTATCGGTGCTCTGTGGAGGGTTGGAGAATGTGGAAGATGCAGGATGAAGGTGGACACATCCAGGTAATTGTCACATGCTATGGAACCGGAGGGCCCGTCTGTAGATATGACATATATGACCCCAGTGGATAGGTGCTGTACAATGGGAAGCCAAAGAATTTGTGAAGGAAGACATGAATGTAAAGCAATTCTGTTTCCTTCTGAAGCAAGGCAGTGAGTGGTCCAGGGCTCAGAAACACTGAAATACCACCTTGTCAATATGCATGAAAGCCACACACCACACTTCAGCATTGAGAACAGGCAAAAATACATGGTCACCAATCACACCCATAGACTATAATTCAAGGCTAAAGAAGGCTGAATGGAAGAGATGTATACCGCTCAGACATATGGGCCAAAGTATGAGGGCATGGGACATGCAAATCAGTGCTTCAAACACGTGGCTAGAGACAGTACTGCACCAATATCTGTTGGTGTAAGAGCAAGAATATACATCCACATGAGCACAGGGACCCTGTACGGTGAAGGCAGTGTCAGCGCTGACAGAATATGGGCACGGGAGTATGAATATCCCTCACTCTGAGTCACCCAGGGTGCCCGATAACCTAAGGTGCAATAGACAGGATAACGGGAGTTGGGTTTGGGTCTTTCTCTATGACTACTCTAGCCAATGAGGAAGATGAACCTGCTTTAGAGGGGTGAGCAATGGCCTGTTTTGTTTATTTTTTTATTTTCTTTTATTTATAAGTTTTTCTATACCACCCTTCCAGAGATCAAGGACAGTTGACAATTGACAACCTTTTACATTAAACTTCAAAACAACAATATTACAATGAATAACTCGTGGATTATATACAGGTAACATATATTACAATAGATAACCTATGCTACAATGAACCTATTTACAAGAGAGTTATGTATTCACAATGCTGCATAAATTAGGTAGGGGAATTCCTATTGGAATTAAATGAATGGACATAGAAAAGGTGGTTCATTAGATAGAGGGTTGTTCAAGGTAGGGCTCACTGTTAGCTTGGGTAACCTTACTCGGCCTTCAAAATAATAAACAAAAAAAACCCGGCTGTAGAAGCTGCGGCTGCAGCGGCAGAATGAAGTGCCCTGCGGCCGTCGCCTCCCCAGAAGGGCCCTGACAGCGTTTCCCCTTCGCGCCGGCAGGCTCAGCTTTAACAGAGCCGCGGGAAAGGGAAACACTCGCCCTTCATGTGGCTCTGCAAAGCTGAGCCGGCGCGGAGAGGACATGCGGTCACGGCTCTTCCGGGGAGGTGGGGGGCCACGTCCGCTGGGCATTTAATTCTGCCCCTGCCACCGTTGCAGTGGCAGTGGCAGCAGCAGCAGCTTCTACAGCCTGGGTTTTTTAGTGTTTTTTTTTATTTCTCTTGGCTGGGAGGGGGGGGATAGCATAGGAAATATTAATGGTCTCATGGGGGAGGGCTAGGACTGGAAATGAGCTGATGGGGAGGGGGGAGGTAGGACTGTTAATGGGCTATTGTGGGGGTAGGACTGGAAATGGGCTGATGGGGGGTTAAAATGAAAATAGGCTGATCAGGAGGGGGGCTAGGACAGAAAATGGACTTATTGGGGGTTAGATCTGGAAATGGGCTGATTAGGGGGGCTAGGACAGGAAATGGACTTATTGGGGAGGTTAGGACTGGTAATGGGCAGATGGGGGGCTAGCACTAGAAATGAGCTAGGACTGGTAATGAGCTGATTGGGGAGCTACGACAGGAGTGGGCTGATAAGGGGGATAGGACTGGAAATGGGCTAATGGGGGAGGGGAGGAGAGTGCTGCTGGCCCTGGAAGAAAACTAGGGGCTAGGGCAACAAATGGGCTGATGCAGGGGGATGGTAGAATAGGACTGGAAGGGAGCAGATATTGTCTGCCAGGGGAAGGAGGGGGCAGGAAGGGAGCTGACATGGGGGAAGGAGGGGGCTGGAACGGAGCGGATACCTGGGATGTACTGAAGGGGGAGTGGAAGGGAGCTGACACTTGTGGATGAGAGCAGTAGGTGGCTGGGTAATGGGAAGAAGGCTGGAAGGGAGCTGACTGGGGGGTGGTATTGAGAGTGGACCTGAGCTGATACCTGGGATGGTATTTGGACTAGAAAGGGCTGGACAGTGGGGACGGAGGAGGACTGGAATGCAGTGGACACCAGTGGTAGTTGTGTGAATACAGGGCAGTTGACATTGGAAGGTACCGGGAGGGGAGGACTGGAAAGGGGGCTGATACTGGGGAGGGTTACTGGAACTAGAAATGGGCTGATGGAAGGAAGAAAACAAAAGAAATGATAAGAAATGGCAGAAGGACCACAGAAAGAGAGCTAAGAGAAGACAGGAAAGCAGAAGCTTCAGATCGGGACCAGCATGATCAGAGAATAAAATGGTCAGACAACAAAGGTAGAAAAAATAATTTTATTTAATTTTAGTGATTGGACTTTGTGCTATTTTTATATTTTATACAGTATTGGGGAACTGCATCTCTTATTTATCTGATGTTGCACTGCATGTGGACTGGCTTCTTGGGGTTTCAGTTTAAATTTTGTCTACATATTTTTATTTTTGCTGTAGATTCTGGTTACTTCTTCTGTACTTGGTGAGGGTCAATGTTGTGAGTGTGTGACTGAGGTCAGGTGTTCTGTTAACATGCAGTTTGTACATAAAGATCTATACTGTACTTTAGTAATTTGACTTGTTCAGCTTTTCAAATAGGTGCATGGATGTTCCAGGGCCCACTGTAGTATTTACAGTGACACTTTTTTTGGATGAGGTCCTTATGTGATGTTTGGAAGTTTGTGCTGATATGGTATAGTATGGTAGGTTTGCTCTTTATTGTAGGGTTTTGTATTAGTTCACAATATGCCTGGTACTGGAGAATAGTGGTTGTTTTTGTTGTTAGTGAGATGATCAGAATCAGGTTTTTTTTTCAATATTGAGTTCTGTGGGTGAATGTCCTGATTCTGCTCTGCACCTACTGTGGATGCAAAATATATGCTGAAAAAGAAAAAGCAAGAACCTGTGGAAAAGGATGAACTGACCCACGTAGTTTATAACAACAAAATAAAAATGAGTTATAATTTAGTTTTTTAAACCGTGCTGTTGGTTCTTGCTGTCTTTTAGTTCCTTGGTGTGCAAACAACACCGTACCTAGCCCTGAGCAAGAGGTGCAGCCGCACAAGGCGCAAAGGCTTGGGGGGCGCATTTTGGCTATCTGATGTTGCCCTGCCACCTCAACAGGACAATAGCAGGCAGCCAAAATGCGCCCCCCCCCCCAAGCCTTTTTGCAGCACTTTAAGGAGGTCTGGTCCCTCCCTCCTCCAACGCAATGTCAGAGCAGGGAGGGACAGATCTGCTTAAAGAGCTGGCGCCTTTCAGATCGGGTGCATGCCCCCCTCCTCCTCACCATACCTACGCCCAGCACTGCCTGCTCTTTCCCTGCTGCCGGTGCCGCAGTGAAAAAAACAGAGTGCGGCAGCAGCAGGGAAACAGCAGGCAGCGCTGGACGGAGGTATGCGGAGGGGATTGAGGGCGTGCGCTCAAGCTGCAAGTTGCACAGGGCACGATTGCAGCTCGGTACAGCCCTGTGTGCAAACATCTTGCATTTTCTTCATATAATCTAATCTGCTTTTTGGTTTGGCTCAGTCTCTGATTGGATTTCTGAAAAAGTCCTGCCCCCCTCTAAGGTGGGGTGGGGGGGGGCGCTATCGCATTCTTCGCCTCAGGCAGCAGATTGCCTTGAGCCGCCCCTGCTTCCATGCCTCCATCTAGGCCTTCTGTTTGCATTTATATATTGGATGCTGCAATTTTGACTTGAAGAGAGCACAGGACCTGCCTGTTTTGTTCTCTAACTGACCCTGTGACGCCGTGGCATGCAGGAGAAGGATTTATGGCATCACAGAGCCTGAAGACAGCCAGACCCTGAGCTTATTTCACTTCAAGGAAGCCGCCCAAGAAGGACCATGAAAGTGAGAGGAGATTGAGGTGATAATTTGGGTTGAGGTGAATGGGGGCGGGGGAGAGGGGAGGAGCAGCGATTGAGTTGGAGCAGGAAGTAGCAGCAGTTATTGAGGAAATTCCCCCACACAGTTAACTATGGGCACTTTAAGAGTAAGTTCGGCACAGTCAACACAAGTACACTTTATTTCATGTTCCTCCTCCCAACTTTGCTCCTCTTCAAGCAGAGCTTTCCCAACCTGAGCTGAATTCAGTGATATGAGGGTTGAGCATCTGTGTGAGAACAAGGGACCACTTCCTCTTCCCTTGAAGACTTTATTTTCTTAGCTTTCATTGTATACACTATTTTATCTGAACACAAGATTTCCATAAGAAATGATGTTACCTTCCATGGCAAATGATCAGAAACGTTCTGACTTTGTCCACTCCATGTGATGTCTTCTCCATAGGCAGTTGTAAGCATGTCATGCAATGCATGCAATGCATGAGCCAGGGCGTACACAGCATTATAGACACTGTAGCTGCTCCCGAGGTATTTCATCTTACAGTGTGGTTTGAGTTTCAGGGTTTCATTGGTGCTGCAGGATCTTCTGAGACTTGGGGGACAACGACTGTCACATAGCTCCCTCCACCACATCCGAATATCTTTATCACTTGGAAAGAGGGAAGGATTCACCACACGAATAAATTTGGAGAAGCTTGGAATATCCTTCTTTATCACCATGAATGCCAAGATGTTTCTAATCTTGTTCGACTCCAGTGAATTATTTACATAAATATCCCATTCGACTATGGTGATCCATATTTTACCAGATATAAGCATATCTTCAAAGCCATGTAAATTTTGGAAATATTCTTTATTACAATAGATAATGATCACACTAGTTGATGATAATTGAACTTTCAGATTAATTTCAATCTTCTTACCTAGTGACATACCACTGCTATGAGGGAAGGCTTTTATGAATTCAATGCAGCCACCGGTGTCTTCAATCCCTTCTTTAAGGATCTGAACAGCCCTCAAGCTGCTGTCATCATCGGATGCAATGATACCGACCCAGGTCCAGCTGAAATGCTTTAGTAACCTGATAATCGCATTGCAGAGGTGCAGCTCACTGGGAACAGTTCGGTAGAAATAAGGAAACTTAACAGTGTCACTCATAAAAAGATTCTGTGATTTGTAGCTGATCTGTTAAAAAAAAATAACAGATCCATCACCATCTTTGTCATGGTAAGATTATAATGCAAATAATTTATAACATTTAAAACATAATTTCAAATAGAAATTTGGAGAGCCAGAAATGTGAGATGATAAAGGCGCAATGCAGCTTATTTATGTATATGAGGGTCATTGTAAAATACTTAGTCATGATTTGAACGTCAAAATCACAGGCACATCTCCGCGGCCATTCCACAGATGAGGTTCCCAGACTTCTCCAGTGCAGGGACGCCCAGAGAGGAATGGGGTGTGGTGGAGGCATATCTGGGGAGGAACAATGGACTTACACGTCCCCTTTGGATCTTAGAAATATCTGGAGGCACATCAATCTTTCTACCTGCTCCAGGCATGAGTAGGATTCAGGAAAGCATTTACTTTCACCTTAAAATACCCAAAGAGCATAGAGAATGAATTGACTAGCTTTTCACCACAGAGGCACATACTGGGATACGGACACCCTACTTGTAAGCCATTATTGAAATCATTATGCTATTAATCACCTTATTTCTCAGATGCGCTCTTGTGGGCATCTATATAAACGTTTCATACATGGGGCTATAGGGCAAGTCCATGTTTCCAAAATCATGAATGAACCGCACGTGCCTGCTTTTTTTTCAGAGGTTCTGGCTTTGACATCCTAGATTGCACTAGGACGTCCTATTGTTAAATGTGCCTCTGTCTCTGTCTCTCTCTTTTAATTTTCAGTTTGTTTCAGTGTTAAAACTTTGCAAACTGCCAGAGAACTATTGCCCTGCTTGCAGGACTGGCCTAAGGGTTTCTGCCGCCCCCCGCAGTGCTGCCTTCCCTCCCCATGCTGAGCCACGCCGCCATCCCCCTCATGTGCTGAGCCATGCCACTGCCACCCTGCTGCTGCTGATTTTACAGAGGGGGGAGGAGAGGCAACTTGTTTTTGTGCAGCAGTGGCCTGCCCAGATACTATTTTTGTTCAAGTGTGATATTGATGTTTTTGCCTATTCTGGTCTGTATGGGACAAAGAAGCTACAGTCCTAAATATCACCTACGTAGGTTCTTTCAGAATATTGCTATCCAAAATTCTCCCTATTCATCCTAAGACTTTGGAACGCCCTACCAGATGATATCCGTACAATAAAGGATCTCAAATACTTTCAAAAGGAAACAAAAACATACCTATTCCTAGAATATTTCTCTAGACCACCGTGTAACTATGCACACCCTTATACAGTCAGTACACAGCTGAATCTCTCTATCATTGCTGAGACTATCCCTGTGGGCTACTAGCCTGCCCACTAGCCTTGCCTCCCCTCCTGCCCACTCCAACTCTTTTCCTTCCCTAGCCTATCCATGTAAACATCACACTTCCAAGCCCTCCCACTGTTTCCCCATCCCCCTCTTTCCCATCCCCAAGCCCCCTCACCTCAGCACCTACCTTCCCACAGACCCCTTCTGTATAATGACAATGTTATGACAGATAAGTTCCATGTAAATTAAGCATTATGTTCGTGTGAATAGTTATTTAAGCTACTTGTCATACACAATTAAAAGTTCCATGTAAGCCATGGTAAGTTACTGTTTGACGTAAACTGCCTTGACATGTTGAAAGGTGGTATATAAAGCCACCTAACTAACTAAATAAAACAAAGATATTTTTGGCCCTGCGCATGCCTTTGTGTCATGGAAAAGTAGTAAGGGGCAAAATTCAGCAGAAAAGCCAACACATAAATATATCTGGATAACTTGTGCAGATATTTTAAAGTGGATCAATGTTGGGTATTTTAAAGGCTCTATTCATCAATTCAATGTCTGAAAATGGGCACATAGATTTGCAAATCATGGAGACATTCCCAGTATACAGTACACAGACATCACAGGCATGAGAACATCTAGATAATAGGGGAAAGCCGACAGTCACACAAGAGCGCATGGTTCGGAAGAATGTATCCTTGAAGGACACTACCAAAGCAGAGAGGTTCCAAAAAAGAGTAAAGTAGTCCAAATGCCCTCGAGTATGGATCAGACAGAGCTTAAAGATCCCAAATTACCATGCCTACCAAAAGCCAGATTAATATGAATAAAATACAGTCTCTAAAATGCTTGTATGCAAATGCTAGAAGTCTAAAAATTAAGATGGGAGAGTTAGAACATATAGCACTAACTGAGAGGTTACATATGATTGGAATCTCAGAGACATGGTAGAAGGAGGAAAACCAGTGAGACACTGTGATACCTGGGTACAAACTAGAGCTGATCAAATTGGTGGAGGGGTTGCACTCTACGTTAGAGAGGGCATTGAGTCAGAAAGGATTAAAATTTTGCAGGAAACAAAATTTGCTGTAGAATCTCTATGGATTGAAATTTCATGTAAAAAGGGGAAGGCGATGGCAGTAGGGGTGTACTATCGACCGCCTGGCCAGAATGAATAAATGGTTGATGAAATGCTCAAAGAAATCAAGGAAGCTAACAAAAGTTACAGCGCAGTAATAATAATGGGTGATTTCAATTACCCCAGTATCGACTGGGTCAGTGTCACGGCAGGACATGCTAGGGAGATAAAGTTCCTAGATGAAATAAATGACTGCTTCTTGGAGCAGCTGGTTCATGAACCGACCAGAGGGGGAAGCCATATTGGACCTGGTCCTTAGTGGAACACCAGATCTGGTGCAAGAGATAAGAGTGTTGAGGCCACTTGGCAAAAGTGATCATAGCATGATCGCGTTTGATTTAATTAGTGGAGGAGGGGTAGTAAGGAAATCCACAGTACTACCTTTTAACTTTTGAAAGGGAGACTATGATAAAATGAGGAAAATAGTTAAGAAAAAACTAAAAGGAGCAGTTGCAAATGTTAAAGACTTACATCAAGCTTGTGTGTTGTTGAAAAATACTATCTTGGAAGCCCAGACCAGCTGTATTCAATGCTTTAAGAAAAGTGGAAGGAAGTCCAAAAAACTGCCAGCATGGTTTAAAGGTGAGGTCAGAGAGGCTGTTATTGCCAAAAAAGCATCTTTCAGGAAATGGAAAAAAGAGACAAATGACGAAAACTGGAAACAGCACAAGCACTGGCAAGGCATTGATAAGGCAGGCAAAGGGAGAATTTGAGAAGAAACTTGCTGCGGAAGCAAAAACATGAAATAAAGACTATTCCAAGTACATCTGTAGCAAAAAACCTGTGAGAGAGTCAGTTTGTCCATTAGATGATAGAGGGGTTAAAGGGGCACTAAGAGGCGACAAGGCAATAGTGGAGAGACTGAATGAATTCTTTGCTTCGGTCTTTACTGAGGAAGAAATGTAATTTCAATGTAATTTCAGTTTGTTCAATGTAAACCGCACTGATGCAGAATAGCCCGGTATATAAGAGAATGTAAATAAATAAAAATAAATAAATAAATAAGATGTAGGGATGTTACCCATGACTGAAGTGGTATTTAAAGGTGCGGAAGAAGTGAAGGAAATATCGATGCATTGGGAAGATGTATTACAACTATTAGATAAACTGAAGAGTAGCAAATCACCCGGGCCGGATGGTATACATCCAAGGATGTTGAAAGAACTGAAATATGAGATTGAAGACCTGCTATTAGTAATCTATGAACTTTCATTAAAATCATCTATAATACCTGAAGATTGGAGGATCACCAATGTAACGCCAATTTTTAAAAAGGGTTCCAGGGGTGATCCGGGAAAACTACAGACCGGTCAGCCTCACGTCAGTTCTGGGAAAAATGGTAGAAACCATCACAAAGAACAAAATTACTCAGCATGTAGATTAGTTATGGCCTAATGGGAGACAGCCAACATGGCTTTAGACAAGGAAGATCTTGTCTTACTAATCTGCTATGTTTTTTTGAAGGTGTGAATAAACAGGTGGACAAAGGTGAGTCAGTTGATATAGTATATCTAGACTTTCAGAAAGCCTTTGACAATGTCCCTCATCAGAGACTTTTGGCAAAACTAAAGAGTCATGGGATTGGAGGCAGTGTACTATTGTGGATCAGGAACTGGTTAAAAGCTAGAAAGCAAAGGGTAGGGCTAAATTGCCATTTTCCCAATGGAGAAAGGTGAATAGTGGTGTACCCCAGGGATCTGTGCTGGGTCCGCTGCTTTTTGACATATTCATAAATGACCTGGAAAAGGGAATAACGAGTGAGGTTATCAAATTTGCAGATGACACAAAACTATTTAAAGTTGTTAAAACCCAAGAAGATTGTGGAAAATTGCAAGAGGATCTTGATAAATTGGAAGACTGGGCATCAAAATGGCAGATGAAATTTAATGTGGACAAGTGCAAAGTTATGCACCTAGGGAAGAATAACCCAAACTATAGTTACACGATGCAAGGTTCTACATTAGGAACCACCACCAAGGAAAAAGATGTAGGCGTCATCGTGGATAACATGTTAAAACCCTCGGCTCAGTGTGCAGCGGCAGCCAAGAGAGCAAATAGAATGCTAGGTATCATAAGGAAAGGAATGGAAAATAAAACAAAAGATAGTATGATGTCTCTATATCGTTCCATGGTGAGACCGCACCTTGAATATTGTGTGCAATTCTGGTCGCCGCATCTTAAAAAGGATATAGCATTATTAGAAAAGGTTCAGGGAAGAGCCACCAAAATGGTAAAGAGGATGGAAGGATACTCCTATGAAGAAAGGCTAAAAAGATTAGGGCTCTTTAACCTGGAAAAGAGACGGCTGAGGGGAGATATGATAGAAGTCTATAAATTAATGAATGGAGTGGAACGGGTAAACGTAGATCGATTGTTTACGTTATCAGAATATAGAAAGACTAGGGGACATGCAATGAAGCTGCAAGCTAAACTATTTAAGACTAATAAAAGAAAATATTTTTTTCACTCAACGTGTAATCAAACTCTGGAATTTGTTACAGGGGGATGTAGTATAGGCTTTTAGTGTAGCTGGGTTTAAAAAAGGTTTGGACAAGTTCCTGGAGGAAAGGTCAATAAACCATTATTAAGAAGGGACGCAGGATATCAATGCTTGACCCAATACAAGCATTGTGGAACCTGTGTCTTTTGGGGAAACTGCTAGGTACGTATGACCTAGATTGGCCACTGTTGGAAACAGGATACTGGGCTTTTTGGACCTTGGTCTGACCCAGTATGGCATATCTTATGTTCTTATGTTCAGATAGCACGGGGCAGTGTTGGAGATGTGCCCTAAGTGGAACAAAGGAATTGTACATCATGGTGCATTCCTAACAGGGACTCTCATTGCAAGCAAGGTAATACTGTGTGGCTTTTAAATACAATCTCTCTGCCTGAAAGCTCTTAAAGCGGTTTTGGTTTTCATTTTTAAAAGCTAATTCTTTTTCTATGCTGCAAAGGGAGAATTTTTTGTGGTACTGGGCAGAGCTCTGTCAGTTAGAGTTCATTGTTTTTTGTTGCAGCCATCCACTCACAGCTAGTTCTTTAAAGCCACTGACCTCATCAGGTGTTAGTGGGCCTTGATTCGCTTGCTAAGCTGCTAGTCAGTGCTGTATAAGGGGCTGCAGGGCCTTTCGGGTACTGATAGTCATAAGAAGGACTCCATTGCAAGCAAGGTAATACTGTGTGGCTTTTAAATATAATCTTTCTGCCTAAAAGGGGCTTTGGTTTTCATTTTTAAAAGCTAATTCTTTTTCTATACTGCAAAGGGGGATTTTTTTGTGATATTGTGCAAAGATCTGTCAGTTCAAATTCATTGTCTTTTGTTTCAGCTACCCATTTATAGCTAGCTCTTTGAAGCCACTGACCTCATCAGGTGTTAGATCCTTCCCTATTTACTCCAGCTCGCATCCAACCCATCTCCCACACACTCCATGTGAGCATCCTTGCTTTATAGGGCAACTTCCTAATTAGCTAAACACAGGCACTTAGAACAGCACTGTTAGAACACATTTAAAAGAGGTTAACTGCTTTTTCCCTTAAAGGATAACTGAGGAAGAGGTAGGGACTTTGATAGGTCTTTCTCTTGTACTTCAACCGGTAACAAAGCTCCACAAACTGAACAATGGCTGGAAAAAATTCATATTGCCAAAGCTGTTGCACCCATTACATTTTATGCATCTGTCCAGACAGAAATCCCAATGCCAGTTGAAGGCCTGGTTCCTTGTGCTGGATGCCTGCATGCTGAAGCTCTCATTCATTTGCATTGAGTGTCACATGTATGATTTTCTCCCATTTGGTGAGGGGTCTTTCATCTGTACTAGGTGTAAGGAGCTCTTTACTCTCAGAGAACGAGTCTGGAAGCTAGAGTAGCAGACTTGGAGGACATAAGGAAGACAGAGAGGTATAAAGACGATACCTACAGGGAAGTCCCACCTTGAAGTCTGGCAGTCTCCCTGTTGCTGAGGAGGAGAGAGGTCTCGTGACAGGAGAGCATCACCCTGGTGTGGCTGGAAGTGATCCTGTAGCTAGGACCCGCCCTCCAGGTGATGTAAAACCCTCTCAAACTGAGGAGTATTCTCCATAGCCATGAGCCCATGCAGGAAGAGTTAGGACAGCAGGAATGTAGATAGCTGGGTGGCTGGTGGACATGAGGATCGCCTGATCACATGCCTACCTGGTGCAGAGGTAGCAGACCTCATGCACAACCTATACAAGGTATTAGATAACAATGGGGTGGAGTCTGCTGTCTTGGTACATGTTAGAAAATGCTTACTGAGGTAAAAATATTGATTTATTGAATTTTCCTAAGACTCGCTTTATGTCACCATTGTTTTTGTTTAAACAGTATTGTAAGGAAGTGTTGCTGTTAACAGAGGTAGATTCTGTTCTGGTGTCGCATGCTTATTATTTGCCAGAGTGAGCAGCATTAGGGGGCGACAATGTGACTCATGTGGAAGTACAGAATGATGTGGACTTAACTGATTTTTTGGAGAATTCTGATGCGATCATTCCCTCCCGGGCCACGTTGGTGGTATCCTTGTCCAATTTGGCCGATCATATTCACAGTCTTAAGGCTTATTTCTCTAAAAGAGAACTTCTTTTTCATTGATAAAGGATATCTATTTTCCCTAATGTCTCGCCCTTCACCCAAGTATGGAAGAAGGCCTTTCTCCAGCTTAGGCTAAGTGTGCTGGCTGTTGGGGGAACTTTCTTTCTCAGCGTTCCCTGTAAGTGCTTGATTTCATTAAAAGGGGATAAATATATTTTTACAGACCACTCAGCTGGAAAGCTTTCTGGATAGCAAGCAAGCTTGAAGGAGACGTTTTGGTTAAAGCTTGTGGGTTTGTGATATTTGCTGGGTGGTGGTTGGGATGGTTCCTGTAATTGTATTAACAGCACTGCTTCTTTGTAATGTGGGCTATATAGCAAGTGGAGGAGTGGCCTAGTGGTTGGAGTAAGGTACTTCAGGCTGGAAGGTCAGTGGTTCAAATCCCACTAGAGGACAGCAACCTTGGGCTGGAAGGACTGGTGTTTCTACTCCCACAGGTGCTCCTTGTGGGTCTTGGGCAAGCCACTTAACCCTCCATAGCCCATGTTCCCTGTAAAATAGTTACCTCCAAGTTATAATGCCCTGTTCAGTGCAATTTCAGTTTGTTCAATGTAAACCACACTGATGCAGAATAGCACGGTATATAGAGAATGTAAATAAATAAAAATAAATAGTAAGTTGCCCTAGTTACAGTATTTTCTTTATTGTTTGTTTGATTGGGATGGGTATTGATGCTTGCTTAATTTCTTTGTATCTTTCTTTGTGTATACTTGGAAAATTCTTGATTAAAAAAAATAAAGAAATGCAGAACTTCCAAGGTAGCAGTCTCATAAATACTTCCCATTCCACGCACAGGATCCAAAAGGCAGGCAGAGCTCCGGCGTCACAGTATGTGGATGAGACAATGGTGCAAGTTAGTAGAGGGTTGGGATTTGTTAGGAAATGGAGAATGTTCTGGGGAAAGGAGAGGCTTTTCCGAAGGGATGGGCTCCAGCTTAACCAGGATGGAATCAGGCTGCTGGCATTAAACTTTAAAAAGGAGATAGAGCAGCTTTTAAACTAGATAATAGAGAAAAGCCGACAGGTACCCAAGAGCGCATGGTTCGGAAGGATGTATCGTTAAGGATACTAGCAAAAAACTGAAGTTAGGCACATCGACAGAGAGATTCCAATAAAGAAAAAAGTAACACAAATGCCCTTAAGTACAGAACAGATAGAGCTTAAAGATTCCAGTATAGGGGGTGAAGTACTTCTGTCCACAAAAGCAGAGCAGGTCCTGGGCGTGATTGTGTCTTACTATCTTAAAGTAGCTAAACAGGCAGAATAGGCAATAGTGAAAGACAAAAGGATATTTGTGGGTGCATGGGGAGATGAATGGTCAGCAGAAAAGAGAAAGTGATAGTGCCTCAGTATAAGGCTCTGGTTCAACCTCATTTGTAGTATTGTGTGCAATTCTGCAGACCACACCGTCAAAAGGATATAAACAGGTTGGAGTCGATGGAGCTACACAAAACAAGGAATCTTTATTTTTGAAGTAATTTTAAAAACTGAGACCTTATCCTGCTCTTAAAGAAAAGAAAGCACCAAACGTGGATCTCGTAGGAAATGTTGTCCTGCAAGTCTTCAAAGAACCGCGTAAAGCCAAAATCAGATTGCAGCTGCAAGACATCAAACCCTCCCTAAGGACTCGTCAGCAACCTTACTACCAGTAAGATGGAATAGTTTTTTCTAAATTGCTCTATCAACTTTTGAAAGAGGCAAGATCTCTTTAAAGTCCTTGCACAGTAAGATTTCAGGAACAATAAGTGAATAATAGCAAAATCGAGAAACCGAATATTTTTAGACGAGGGGATTCTGAAAGAATTCTAATCTAAGATGAATAGTTGCAAATTAACCCTTTGAAGGCCTACTTTAAATTTTTAATCCACATTCTGCAGCCAGGTTAATTTTTGCATATTTCAGGAAAATTGTACCCGTCTTATTCAATATGTTCTAATATTGATTTTCCTTCTGCTATGGTCATGTATTATATACCATTTGATAGGAATTTTGGATCCCAAGAGTTTTGGGCTCGGCCTGGAAAGGGTTAATAGAGGAGGCAGTAACTGCCTGCAATGAGGAAGTTTTCCGAATCTGATTAGGAGGAAAATCCACACTCTCTTTGACACCTCCAAGCCTTGTCACATTTTCCTGTGAAAATTTACAAAGCTGGGAGACAGTGGTCACCATAATCTTCTCAGTTTCTCATAGTCACCCTTCAGATGTCGGCCAAGGAGACCTGAGACTCAGGCACCTCCTTGGAGTCAATTAGGGTGCAGACCAAGTAACAGGTAGACAGGAAGTAGATAAAGGTAGTGGAGTGCTCTGCTCTAATTGCTGACCACTTTCAGCCAACACGGGTGGAGTCACAGTTGATGGTGCAGGAGGTAGAGTGAGGTCAGGGGATCTTAAAGAAACTCCCAATGGAGAAGCTTGCGTGGAAACAGTACCTGCAGGAGGAGTCCCGGCTTCCTTGCCTTCCAGATGTCTTTCCATCAAGCCAATGATTCCTTCAGCTGTGGAGAAGATTTTCTTTTTCCTTTTCCCCATGAATAATGCACAAGGAGATACCCTCTGTACTCCTAAGGGGCTCCAAAGGGTCTGACCGGTCCCTTAAGGCACGCCCCTTAGGGCATGACATAGCTGCTAGACAACAGCCGCGCAACTAGCAGCAGTGCGATTTTAAAGGGCCCCACTGACCTCAGGAGCCGTCCTCGATGCAGCCTGCACAGCTCCGGATCGCTCAGCTGCACGGCTGCCCTGCTCTGGTCTCCTGGACGTCCATATCAGGCATTCCATGCTTGTGAAATCACCTGGACATGCCTGCTTTTTTTTCAGATGTTCTTGCTTAGACATCAAAGATCGCATATAGACGTCCTTTCTAAAATCCCCCTCCAGATGTTTTAATGCCTCCAATTAACTACAGAGGCTGCTGTCTATATTTCATTTCAATTAGTAGGGAGAAAGAATCATGGGAGATGAAGCAGCATAACCCCCTTAATCCCTCCTGTCAAGGTCTTGCCGAATGTGCACTTATTACAAACCTCTATGTGGTAGAGAGCAGCTGTAAATCCTGATATAAACAGTCTTTGTCCTAAATGTGAATTTCCAATATGAATTGGGAAATGCACATGTAGACATTTGACTTGCCCAGGCTCTAATCGCATACTGACATGATCCTTGTAATTTGAATATATTGTGGACATTGACTTGCGAACTGAACCCTTCATAAAACCTCCACTTACATGTCGATGCCGTTTCTGTTGCTAAATGCTGGATTTTCCATGTGGAAATGGTGAATAAAGCTTCTAAAATAACTTCCTTATCCTCTAAATTTCAGTTCTAGTTCCCTCCCCTGTTTCTGAAAGTTCACAGGATGCGGGATGTGTGTGTATCTGGATCCATCGACTGAATGACAAAGATTTTGAATTCCTAGGAATAATATTATTCTAGCTTAGAAATAATCTAACAAGCATATACAGTATTTGTACCCCTCATAACTGTTATCTTGCATGGATTTCATTTTCCTTGACAGTGTTTGTCTTTTTATTAATATTATCTGGTCTTCATAATTTGGCCTAATTTTCTTTTATTAGGGAAGATATTCCATTGTTAAGGGTAATGTAGAGAAATTCTTTACCTGTGGGTAGTGGTATATCCTGAACACACTGGACATCTGACCTGATTCCTCAGCTGAGAGGCCTTCAATTATAGCAGCAAGGGTACCGGATGTTCTGCAGTTGTAGTTAGGAATCCAGGTATCTTTCCTGAAAATATCTTTATGGCAGACTGAAATGCGATGAGGGGATAGTTGTTATAGTCATAATATGGAAGCCCAGTGTGAGGTTGGGTAAGAGCTCTGAGCTATTGTTGATCTCCTCCACTGCAGAGACAAAGGCCAGGAAGTCGTAATAATTTCCAGCATAAAGGCTGTATTGACATTTAACATAAGACAATATTCAATTAGCACCCAAATAAACGATGTAGAAACATTGTGCCCTATGTAGAGCTGTCCAGATCATCATCATAAGTTAAGTGTCGCACGAGGATGCTGGGTGCAACGGACCTTTCATGTGCTCCAGCATGGCACTTCTAATATTCTTGTCTTCCTATTTTTATTTTATTTATTTATTTAAAACTGTTTCTATACTGCCTTTCAAAGCAGTTTATATGTAACGTAATATATTAACAGGACATGAAGTACACAGAATTTTATGATAAACGGAACATAGTAATTTAATTTTTAACATTTGAATAAACTATGTACATGGAACGGTTGACAGAAGTCAAATTTACATTCTTGAAGGTATGGGCTATGTGACCCTGAGATTTCGGTAGTTAGATGGGCGAGGGCACATTAGTTTTGGAGTGCTGATGCTGTGAGCGTGTTGTGGTATTCTTGAAAAAGATACATTTCCAGTTTCTTACAGATTTCTTATATTCTGTCCCCTAGTCTCTGGTACCTCAATGTTTCTGTCCGTAGCTATATATTTGTCCTCTTTCCAATCAATCCACAACATTGATTACTCCGAGTTCAACATTTAAAATGACTTCATTTAGCTGTATCTGTTATCCAGGTAAGTTCAATTGGGAGAGAGATTCAGTGGCACTATCCACTATTAGAATTTGGGAACAGGCAATGAGATGTACAGGAGGAAAACATAACGGGGTGGGTGGGGGGGGGGATATTTAGCAGAGGCAGCTAATGCTGATAAAGCAGTTAGCCATTGTCACTGAACCCTGAACCCGGATATTCAATGCTGGGGTCATATCCAGCCTCCAGCACTGAATATCTGCAATGACTGGACAATAGCCTTTCATCCATGGGCGCTGCCTCCGTTCTGCCTCCAGGACACTGTAACGTTATCCGTCTAGCATCCGGGAGCATTGGAGCTGAAACCAGGAATTAGCACTAACGAGGTCAATGTTGCTGAATGTCCTATTGAGTGGCTTTCGGGCATTGAGTCTTGCAGATCATGATGCAGACAAAATCCAAATGAATGATAAGAAGGTGGAAACAATTCTAAGGGAGATCACCAGAGAAATACGTGGTCTGCACTATAAGAGATATGCTAAAAGACTGAAATAAGCTCCATTATCTGCTGATACCAGCTATCTTTCTATGGTCCAAAAAATAGGATTTACCAAGAATCATTTAGAGTTTGTCAGTAGTTTATAAAATCTATTCAGATAATTGTTCAGCATTCAGCTGTGATAGTTGCTTATGTGTTTAACTGCACATAAAGAATCTTCTCATAGGCACAAACTACATTTCCATTTTACATCTGGGACTACCCAAAATGAATCTCAAATTATGTCTTAGAAAGAAACTTAGCAGCAATGCTACTTACAATTAGGAAAAAATGTAGATGACCGAATTTGGATCATTTGAATAGCTTTTAGAGTTACGATTCCCCCAATTATGATATCACCATCCTTGTAGTATCCTGGGGTTCCCTTCTGACTCTGTGATGGACACTGAATCTCATCAGTCCTCCACAGGATGTTAAATAACATCAGAATTAGACGGGATCTCATCTTAGAAGCTGTGAAAGAGCTTATTGTATAAAACACCTGATTTTCCTGCTCTGTGACGACACTATATTATTGGTGGAGAATAGTATGCAGATCTTGGTGGCCCTATCCACTCTTATCTTTCAGTAAGGGGCAGGCAGACCTCTTCACATAGGTAGATCTCTGCATCGATATAAGGATAACGTGGTGTTTATATAGCTCTGCTCCTGAAAGGTTTGACCTCTTGGGAGATGTCATCCTGATCTTTACATTTAATTTTAAAAATAGACTATTTTTTTAAGACAACCTTAAAGAGTCCCTGCTTTCTTTAACTGAAAGACAAATATCAATTTGACTGAATGTTTGATGAGCACTATAATATTACTGATCAACAACACTACATTTTGTCTATAGTCAACAGAAAACCGTAAGGGTGGGCAAGTTTGCTTGCAAGGTCAGAATTTATTTGCAAGACAAAACAGGGGTTCCTGGATCTAGAACATTGTTCTCAGTGACTGGGCTTTGATCACTCAAAGTTATTCTCCATTAATGCCTCAGGTACAATGAGATTGTAAGCCCTATGAGGACAAGGAAATACCTGCTGTACCTGCATGCAGCTCCTCTTGAAATTCTGAGAAAGGAGTCACACGCAGAGTTTATCTGTTTCTCTTGGGGTTACCGCACACTCAACCAATTTCTAACTGAGTCAGTAACTTTAGGGTATATCCCTAGGGTGCTCCGTTTTATTTATTTATTTTATTTTATTAAAATGTTTATACCGCATTTTACAAGAGATCAAGCGCAGTTTACAAATAACAACATTTTGAACTGTACAGTTAACAAGTACATATTCAGTTACAGAGAATGAGAGTAGAACTAAATACATAGATGATGATATGAAATTTAAACTATGTACATAAATGTGCTTAGATAATCTAAGTGGAAATTATTTACATCTCTGGGCTGATTGGTGTGTGGTATAACATTTGAAAGGATTTAGGGAGCAGTAGGGGTTTACAGAGGTATTGTGTTCTATTTGTTTATAAGTCGCCTGTGCAGAACGGTGTCAAAGGTTTTAATGAAATCTAAATACACCACATATAGGACTCTCCCTTGGTCCATCTCCCTGGTCACTCAGTCAAACAAATCAAGACCTGCCTCTGGTAAAGCCATGCTGCCTCGGATCGTGCAATACACTGGATTCCAGAAACTTCACTATTTTCCCTTTTAGCAGCATTTCCAATAATTTACTTACCACAGAAGTTAGACTAACTGGCCTGTAGTTTTCAAACCTCATCCTTACTTCCACTTTTCTGTAAAAGGATCACATGTGCCTTTCTCCAGTAAGTCTCTAGAACAGGAGTCAATGGATTCATAAAACAAAAAGTACAGAAAGGATTTTACACGGAGCTTTCAATCAGAAACACTATGGGCCAACCAGAAAACAAGAACAAAGATCATCAGCAATACAAGATGTTGCTAAGAGCAGGCTAGCTGGAAATTTAATATCACTTTCTGCAAGATGCTTTCCTTCTAACCCAAATATTCCTGGTTTGAAGCCAGCTTCTCATGTCAGAAAAACAAATCCCTTTGCTTTCTTTCTATTTGCCTGAAACCTCTATTAACCTTACAGCTATGTTTTTTGTTAGGACGGCAGCCGCAGCCACAGCCATCTTTTAAATTAACAAAGTGCTCTGAAATGAAAATTTATAAAAATAAAGCAACACAAAATGAAAATGTATTAAAACATAACAAAACAAAACTTGCAAAGAACACAGGAAACTAAACAAAACATTTTTTTTGCCTGCACACTGCGAATAATAGCCTCAGTTTTTTTTTTTTCTCAATTATAAAATGCATCTAAAATGAACTTTCAAGAAAAGGCTGGGTACTAAGGTCATGCATGTGATCACCTGCATCCAGTGACCAGACACAGGTCAAAATGGTTATTGAAAAGCAAGAATCCTAGACTTCAGGAAAATTAAATTTGTCAAATTGTGGAAATACCTCAAGGATTTGTTGGGCTTGAAGAGGACATCTTAGGAAGTAGATAAGCAGTGAGCAAGAGCAAAAGGAGGTATTTTAAGGGCAGCAAATTAATCACCTATGTTCATATTTGCAGCTATGATATGAGCAGTAGTCTCATGCTACTATCAAATAAAGAGCCTTTGCCCTTATTTGGCAGCATGACCCTTATTAGGTAGTACCATAAAACTTCTGCTATAGGTTGAAGCTATGATTTTTAAAGCCAGGTGGTAACTGGGCAGGAACACCTGTGGATCTCTGCTGCTTCACCAGTATGCCAACAGGGATATCAAGGGGTAAGTGACAAGGGGATATGAAGGATAAGAGTTGGGTAGGAATACTGATTGGGGGTGGGAGTATGTTATGAGTTGGGTTGGGTCTATAAATCAGGAGATATGGATGTGCATCAAGGGATGGGGGTAAAGAGTGTGTAGGAATGCTGCACAAGGGATCAGACTTTGGGGGACTGGGGCCATGCTAAGAGCCTACCTATTGTATGAAAGCACTTAGCACCACCTCTTAAGGTGGCATTAAAGTGCACCAACACTATATGCAGCCTTGATAACTAGTGAATAGAATAATATTGTGTTCAAATTTATGTGCAGAGATCCACCACCTATTCTCCACCCGTACCCATCAGGTCACTTTTTGGTGTTTCTAACTGCTGCCACTGCCCGCAGATGAGGTAGAAGTGGCAGCAGCACAGTAGACTGAGGAAGTTGGCCGGAAGGGGGGAGATGGGATGCTGAAGAGCCTATGTGGAGGGTAGATGCTGGAAATGAGTGCTAAGGTGGAGGGCGATGCTGGAAATGAGGGGCTAAGGTAGAGGGCAGATGCTGGATGAGAGCATAGAGAGGGGGGATGGAGGGCAGATGCTGTGCATAGGGTAGTTGGAATAGGGCACGTGCTGGACAACCAGGGGGATAAAGAAGGGAACTGAGGGCAGATGGGGAATATGGGGTGGGGGACATATGTCAGATGTTGGACATAGAGGAGGCATAGAAGGGGATGAAACCAGTGGGTGTATACACAGATTGGGGTGTGCAGATGTTGGGCATGGAGTTGGGTGGAGTAAGATGCTAGATATGGGAGGGCATAGAGGAAGATGAAGGACAGATATAGGGTGGAAGGAAGAAAACAGATGCTGGACATTGGGGGGGGTCATTCCGAGTGGCGTTTAGCAGGGATGTACATCCGAGTCAGAAGTTTATCCCTGCTAAAATACCCGGGTCCAATTCAGGCTCCAAATCTCCCTACACATATAAAGAAGATGTGCGGGGAGCTCTGAAAGGAGTGGGCCAGAGGAAAAGTGAGGGTGGCCTGAAGGGCTGAACCTAACCCCTGGACATACAGTGCCAATTCCAGTCACGGCCCTGTAACGTCCAAAGTCTCCAAATTATATGTAGGACTTACCCCACCTTAGAAGTGGATTAAGTCGCCCCCGCCATTGTCGGACAGTTATAGAGGGCCAGGTGGCAAGGTGGGCGGCTCCATGGGATTCCCTGTGGCCCAATCTTGGCCTTTGCAGGCCCAAGCGGGGGTTGGGCAACAGGGAAATCAGCATTAGCAATCCACTGCATCAGATCAGGCTTATGCCATGGCTAAGTGCAGTGGCTATGCGACGCCACTGCACCGGACACCATGCAGTAGCATTGGGAGGCCTAGACAGTGGGTTTCCTGTGCTTCCAGCAGCACAGAATCAGCCACAGCTGGTATGGTCCCGGCCTGTGGCAACCAATTCTGATCCTGTAGGGATGCATAGCTCCTGCAGGTTCAGAATCGGGCGCAGATCTGAACCGTACAGATTCTGGACGTCCAGACATGCTGGACGTGTCCCTATGGTAATCAAGCCCAGGGTGGAGTGAACGTAGATGCTGGACATAGGGGCAGATTGAAGTGAATAGAAGGCAATTTCTTCACATGCTATAAGGGGGTGGCATGAAGATTCTGTACATGGGGTGGGGGTGGAGGGAAGATGCTAGTTTATGGGGGGCTTAAGAAGAGAGAGCATAGTTGTTGGATACAGGTAGGAAGACAGAATGGAAATGCTTGACACAGAGGGAGAAGAGGAGAGGGGGATCTAGGTACAGGGGAAAGAGAAAGAGGGAAGATGCCGGACATGAGGGGAATGCAGAGAGGAGAGATGCTGGACATGGTGTTGGGGAATAAGATATGGAAGATGTTGTTCAAAAGCAGAGGTATAGGCCGATGCTGAACATGCGAGGGGAGTGGGAAGAGGCTGAACACAGATGAACACAGACAAAATTAACCATAAAGGGGTATGTTTACTAATCTGCGGTAATGTCACCCCATGTTGGGCTCCGCTGTAACGGTACAGATGCCCATATAGGCATGGGCAGTTGCATCATTAAAGCAAGCTGTGTCAAATAACATGTGTTACAAAGCGCCGTACAAGGCACCTTAGGTGAAGGCACCGTCACAAGGCATCCCATAAGGTGCCTTAACCTAAGGTGCTGTACAAGTGCCCCAGGAGAATGTGCCACAATGGATGTAAAGGTGATCCAAGATATGTATCCCTGAGGGCAGTAAGGTGCCCCAAGTTGACAAGCATGGAATGTAAGGGCCAAAAACCAGATGTAACCCCAACACTCCACAGAGCACCAAGCAAAGGCAATGGACAAGTGACAGACGGAAGGAGAGGTGGGAGCTGACTGACCCGCCCAATCTGCGTGCAGCCCATGTGGCAGCCAGCCAAGTGGACGAACATATCGGAGGCCAGCTGTACCGATGCTGGAGGGTGTTGGCAATGTAAAGTGCCACAATGACAGTGGGTGGCAGAGGATGGGTATACATGTCTACCAGTTGAGGTAAAGGTGGCAAGATAAGTGCAATGATAGGAGGACATTTGGAGGACAAGTAGTTGCCGTGCAGAGGAGACACAGGAGAGGTAGCATGAAGAGCGCCAAATGCAGAGCAGGGTACCAGTGCAGGACATGGTGTAGCAGCCCGCACATGAAGCAAGGACGCGACACAGCTGACACATGCAGATAGATGGACAGAAGGATGGTTTAGCAACAGTGCAGAGGGTATTATGTGCTGGCGTCACATATCTGCACAGATATGACATTTACAGGAATGACAAGTAGTTGAACAGGACAGGCATAAAAGAAAACCAAGAGGAATTGAACCTATGACCACTAGCCAGAAAGTCAGTGCACAAACCAGTATGCCACACACACCATGGGGAGTACCAAAGCAATGGTTGCCTACAATAACACTGCAGGTCATCAAACGAAACGCCTGCTGTGTGCCAGCATAGGGCACCCCCAACAGTACCCCATGATGCAACGCACCTGCATAACAGCCGTCAACAGACCATATCACTGTCTGTATTGGGACGAGAGCTGCATATAACACACATGCACACACACTATGAAATGTCATGTATTGGAAACAGGCATGCAAGGATCAAGGAACCAAAATGGAAAGGCATCAGCGGCCTGCTGAGGGAACAGCCGTGAGGATGGTCTATGGATTGAGGCAAAACGAGAAACAGAACAAAAAAGGAGCATGGTCAGAATTGAACCGCCACACTGACGTGGTCAGACCAGCTCAACACAGCAATACCAATCCCCCAAGCCAACTGCTCACATGGACAGAAAAAAGAAATAGCCATATGTAAACGCTGATATGCAACAGATAGGCTGCATAGTGTGGCGCACAGTGAATAGATGGAAGGGTGTTTGGAGAGGTGACTAAGCTGCAGCCATTGAATGGTCAGGTTAGCAAAACACAAGAAAAGAAAAGGAAAAGAACATGTGGGAATCAAATCTGCAACCTATGGAGGCATAACGCAAGTCTGTACCCACTAACCCAAACCTCCACAACAAGCACAATGCAACGTAGATCTATTAAAGGGATCGTGTGCGTTGAATGCCCGTAGGACCCTATGAGGTGGCAGATGGTTGGCACACAGACAGCAGCCCCGGTCACGTCACATCATATCCGTAGCGTCACACCGCAATTGTTGGTGTGTCCATCATGACAAGGGTGTACGTGCCATGTGTTGTGGCATGACCATATCTTAGCCCTGTGTCTCCTTTGTGATAAGTTGGGGGACTGGGACTGTTGTAGTTGTTTGATATGGAAGGACAGACTAGATAGGCCATGTGTTCCTTTTCTGTCTCTGCTGTATGTAGGCAATGTGAAGCCCTTCAGAGTAGGGACCCACACACAAGTGGCGCTTACAGCCCCTGGGGGCCACCATTTCTGGATGGCTGGGGAGCTGCACTGCCCATGAGAGCCTCACACAGCCTGCGTCAGCTCCTCAGCCATTTCCCACCATGGTGCCCACCACCTGATCCAGGGTGTGGCATCTGTTGCCCGCTGTACCTGGGACACAGCACACATTGCCACAGACAGGCGGCAAACACACATGCCATCACACAGACACCATGTCCCTAGTGTCTGTGTGGTGGCATGTTGCAGATGTCCTACCTGTGGCACTGTATGCTGTGGCCTGCACCCAGATAGTCAAAATCACTGGACTCTGGGGCAGGTGGCAGGGGCCCCCAGTGCCCCTTGTTGCCCCATGCTGGAACACACCCCACCACCACACCCCTCCCTCTCCTCCTCCGCCTGGCCAAATACTCCCCCTCCCCCACATCCCACAAACCCTCTCGTGGCCATCCCCTCACCCCATCAGACAGCCCCAGTAAGGGCCAGCATGTGCACCATCTTCCTCATGACCCCTCCCGCCTCCTCATGGCCTGCTGTGTTCACTGGCCTTCCCCACTAGGGTGTATGGCCAGCTTTGGCTCCAATGACGACGCTCCTTCGGCAGCATCTTCATGCCCTGTGGGGGGAAACCAAGGCAGTACCACCGTGGTTCGTAGTGTTTGCCTACATCATAGGACACATAGTAGTGTGGATACCCACAGATTGCGGGACCACTGGATTATGCTGTTGTGTGACACACAGGCTGCACGACTCAGCCTAAACCGTTGGAGCATCACCTCGCGCTGGACCTGCCTGAGGAGGCAGGGGCGAACCATCACACCAGCCGCAGCTGCAGACCCATACGGTTAAAGCTCTCAACCCACCCACCTGGGGATAAAGGAAAATGGAGATGGACCATAAAAAGGGGACAGACATCACTTGTACATCGCCGCCGATGCACATCACACATGGCTGTGGGCAGCAGGGGGCTGCCCCTGCTGTACACTGTTGGTCCAATGCTAGGTGCTGTCAACATGCCACCTGCATGTGTGCTAGTGGAGGCTAGGCATGTGTGGATGGGCCCCACGCATCCTGCCTGCTACCTCTCCCAGGCCCCCATGCCACATGATGGCTGCTTCTTGCAGGAACATGGTTGCCCCATGGCATTGGTGGCAGTGTTAACTGTACCAGCAGTGTTGTATGGTGCCATATCCCATGTGATGTCTGGGCAAGGGGTATAAGGTGGGGCGTGCGCCACATCCAAAACAAATGTACTAGATCCCATGTCTGCCACACCTTATGATTGTTCTTGGAGACATTTGGTGAACATATGTTATGCCTGCATATGCCTGTGCCATAGTACCCAACCATGGCAGCAATGCTGCACATGTGCTTAGCGCATTGTGGCATGCACACAGCAGCAGACGCATCTAACGAAGGTCCAGTGATGTATCACAGACCTCTCTGCATAGACCATGGGCCCCCTGGGGTCCAGGCAGACCTGCACACATCAACTGCCACACACATACCATACCCAGCAACATGGGCAAAGAGAGGCTCTGTCACCCATGAGGCCTGAGGCCACCTGGGCTGGAGCAGACCTGTGCACATCAACCGGATGCACAAACTGAAGTGGTTCCAGTTTGAGCCAAAGACCTGTCCCTAACCCATGCTGTGGCCGGCATGATATGTGTGATGATTGGCTGGGCCACTACTTCTGATGCACCCCTTGGTCTGGATGTCCTTCCCCTATACCGTACCATCATATGGGTAGGAGGCTTGACCCTATTGTAAGCACCTGGTGCGCTTTCTCCCAGCTCCTCCCCCTTGCCCATGGTGAGGTAGAGGTGCCGTGAGGAGCCCAGGGATGAGCCACCTTTGTGCCTTGAGGACAGATTCTGGTAATGGCTTTGCTGTATGCGACGTGCAACTCCATCTTGTCTGCTGTTTGGCCGTCCCTGAAACCATGATGCAATATCCGAAATGCAATCTGCGTAGTAGCCCAGCGCTATGGCTATGCGCCTCCCATATGTTTTGCTATGCACACCTTCCCATGCTGTTATACCAGTGCAATGCAAACATTGCTCAGACCTGTGTCATTACGACACATTGTCCTACACAGCACTCATAGAGGGTGCCGTACCTTGTGGTGCTCCATACAACACAGCTTGGGAAAACCTGGCACTCCTATGGCACCCTAGTTCAGGTCACTGAGGTTCATGGTGGGAATGGCTTGCATGCACACATTGCAAATATGTGCCTTGAACTGTCACAATAGCATCATAAAGGACCTGCATCGGACAGGCCAACCAAAGGATGACACCAATGGGGAACTCAAGCACCATGCACCCATGTGCTATGAGGTCAACTGTATTAACCATTGCCCACACACCTCCTGGGCCCCTGCCAGATCATACTGGACCCTGGCTACAAATAAAGGACTGCAGGTCACTGCCCAAGAGGTCTGCTCGTGCCCCAGGATAGGGGTAAACCCACTGGTAACCACAGATGCACTGCACATGCAAAGAATTCAGCAGCCACAGCATATTTCAAACCACGATAGGGATAATGGAACCCACCTCCCCCCCCCCAAAGCAACCTTCAGCATGTTTTGGTGGGAAACTGACCCTGTGGACCCCACCGAAGAGCCACACAACCACATCACCAACACCAATACCAAACCAGTGGAGTTAACTGCCCACCCAGTCCAAAGCGAAGGCTCCATCATGTAATAATGCTTGGGCATGTGATGGATAGGCTGCACGGAGGGGAACAACGTACACTGTAAACCAGTGAATAGAGAGATGAAGGGTGATGCGTAGAAGGTGAAGAAACTGGACGCCACTCGTCTGGTAGGATAGGCAGAACACAAGAAAAAAAAAGGATCAGGAACCTCTCTTGGGAATCAAAACCACACACCTAGGGTAATACAATGCATCGGTCTTATAACCACGATCCCCAAACACCCATAATTACATGCACACTGTTCATTATTATCCACACCACAGGGGAACCATGTGTATGGACCCACCTGTAGCACACCCCTGAGGCATCCAGACAGCTGGCACACAAAAAACCAGACAGGTGCGTACAGTTGGGCCAGGATACAACCATAGCAGTATACCACTATATACGCCAGTCAGTGCGGTGTGATGCAGCACGCACAGGAACCAAAGTGTATCTGGTACAAAATGTCATAACAAAGGATTGCAGTACCGTCCACAGATGATTGGGCATGACAGAGCAGGTCATGTACATGAGCTGCCATGGCATGCACTGGTCAGAACCAGTTAGCCCATCCCCGCAATGCAGCTGCATGCACTAGTATGCTGCCGAAAGTCACCATGCACTGTGAACGGCTCGTGTGGTGCAATGGATTGTCTGAGTCATAAAATGTCGCACAAAAGACATACTTGCCTCGCCAATACAGGACACAACAAACCACAGGAAAACCCATACACAGCTAACGGGCCAGCAAGGGTACACATATATAATACAGTCACAGCTGTCCAAGTATTGACCTCCTGGTATACAAGTGCCCACAGTGGGTTTGTACCCAGCAACGTAACGTGTGGTAATCCTAGCATACGAAGCGAGTGAAAATGATCACCATGGAACACCAGTCAGAAACATTAAGGAAGGGTTAGTTTGCACCCACATGACAAAATGCCACACGTGTGAATTGAACCCCGTGTCCCCAGGCCATGATGCGCCAGAGCAGTAGATGGCGTCCATTCTGTCCACAGGGATGAGGTCTGACGGGCGTCTTCTGGTAGATAGACTGGCTAATCTACTTCTGAAGAGGGCTTTAAACTAGATTCGTTTTTGGGTGATGGTTGAACAAGACAAGCCCCCATGGTAAGTGACAGCCCCCCAGCTTAGGATGGATACACATTAAATACCTTTATGGAAAGGGGTATCATGGTGTACCATACATGGACAGCAGTGTGTATTTCATATGCAACCGTTTTTTTTTACAAAAACGTATTAGGAACTAAGATCCCTGAAGTTGAAGCTTTGTTGGGAGTGGCGGACTATGGATTTAGTGGCAGTTTACAGAACAACAAGGTCATCACAGAAAACCATGACTGGGAGGGTTAACTATACCTGTCTATAACGTTATTCAGAAAGGCCAGGTGTCATGAAAGACGGGGATGAGGAAGTGGCACTATATAAAAAACTTACTATTAAAGCTTTACTCAGAAATACCTAGCTTAAAAGGGAGCGAGGGAGGCATTTGTGGGTTTAAACTAGAAAGAGGGCAAAGAGAAATCTATTTGCATTGGAGGTGATATACAAGACCTACTCCTCACACGCAGGAAGAGGTGGACAGAGTGTTTACTGAAGACATATGCCGCGTTGATGAGGAAAGGGGAAGTGCTAACTGATAGGAGGATTTCATATGCCAAGATGTTGATTGTCACATCCATGACATCCGTAAACTCAGCTAGAAGTAAGGAGATCCATGGTGCTCTCTACAGTGGTAACTATTCATGCAATTGGTAACAGACGCCCCTAAATACCGTAAAGGTCCAGACTGTACCTTGGTTGCTTACCAATGGTTGAACGTGTTTCTGATGTTGTAGGGGTGAGATCATTTTGCATCCAGTGATCCCACAGATTGTGTGGTTCAGTATTAGGACTATGGCTTGTTAGAACCTATCCAAAGGTCATAATAGAGGATCTACGACTTTAGGAAGCCTAACTTTGCGAAGATGGGCCAATACCTACAGTGAGTCCGTTTGTGGGATGGAAACAGCTGGGGGAGGAATGTAAAAAAAACCGTCTGGACAAAACTGAAAGGGTAGTATTTTACAGGCAACCAACCTTTTTGTTAAAATGGTAAAATACCAGGCAAAAGGAGCATAGACCGTCGCTATGGCTTGTCGAAGGAAGTAGCTTTAACAAAGTGAAGAAAAGAGGTATAAGGACTCTTCACTATCAACATCCCACTATCACAGAAAGAGGAAGACAGGCATCTGTATTTTGAAAAACTTCACAGAAGACTTCAGCAAAGTCGTCAAGAAGTCAAAGATTCAAAGGAGGCGGAAACTAGCCAATGCAATAAAATGGGGGAGATAAGACATTTTTCAGATATATGATTGTAGAATCCAGAGGAAGGGCCAAGGTTGTATTGTCCGGACTCAAGGGTTCCAGGGGGGGAATATATAGAAGCGGATAAGGATAAAAGTCGGAATTGGCTTACCAAATAGTTTGTCATGTCCTGTGGATGTTCACAGATGAGAACCAGGAGTCAGGACCTCAGAAAACACCCACGAAATACGAACAGCACAAGCAAAGACCTCTTGAAAACCATTTTCAGAAGACTGTTCGAAGAGGCCCAAACTAGCTCATCTTAAAGTAAGTAGACAAAGCGATGGGACGGGATGGGAGTACACCCTAGAATACTGAGGGAACTTGGGGCCGTTCGAGCATCTCCACTGAATGACCTTTTCAATGCCCGCGTTGGAGTAGGGAGTGGTGCCCAAGGGATGGAGACGAGGCTCATGTGGTGCCTTTACACAAAAGCGGAAGTCAAGGATGTGGTTGAAAACTACAGGACGGTTAGTTTAACTTCGGTGGTGAGTAAATTATTGGAAAAACGCTGCTGAAAGAGAAAATAGTGAGGTTTATGGAGTCCAGCGGAGACAGGATCCGAGGCAGCATGGATTCATCAGAGGCAGGTCTTGTCAGACAAATCTGATTGATTTCTTTGAGTGGGTGACCAGGGAGTTGGGACAGAGGCGCGAACGAGCTCTAGATCTGGTGTATTCAGATTTCCGTACAAGGCCTTGACAATGTTCCTCACAGTGCGACTTATAACCAAACTGGGCACCCTAGGGATGGACCCGAAAGTTTCACTGGCTTGGGTTAGAAAGTGGTTGGGTGGGAGGCGACAAAGAGTAAAAGATAAATGGCGCTCACTCTGAGGAGAAGTATGTTTCCCCGTGGTGTGCCCCAGGGATCTGTCCTTGGTCCGATTCTTTTTAAACATCTTT